>CM040622.1:16931596-17336491 GCA_022817965.1 Solanum lycopersicoides | reverse complement strand
TGAAGTGAACCCAAGACCTCACATGTTGACAAGGCTGAAAAACAAGGGAAAAACGTGAAGGAGTTAGGGGAATCGAACCCCTTAGCTACTGGTTGCGAGACAAAGATAAAGGAAAAGGGGGGCTAAGGGATTCATCACAGCTACTGTTTTCGCGGAAAAGAAAAAGAAGAGGGAAATGGGCTAGGGGAATCGAACTCGTGATTTGTGGGAAGAAGAATGAGAAAAATTAATTAAACAAATAAATGGAGGCCTGAGATTCAAACCCACGACCTCCAGGTACGCGCGAAAGGAGAGAAAATAATGAAAAAGAAAAAAGCGAGGCATGGGAATCGAACCCACGACCTCAAGCTGAAGATAGAGGCGAAATTAATTAAGAAATGGAGTGAGGCTGTGGGGTTCGATCCCACAAGCTCACTTCCACTTGCCCAATTAATTAAAATAAAGATAGAGAGGCTGTGGGGTTCGAACCCACCACTTCACAGCCTCCTCAGCAAATTAAAGTATAAATAAGGGGGCTGTGGGGGTTCGAACCCACAATCTCCCTATTTCAGCGAATTTGAATTTAAAAATACAAGAGGCTGTGGGGATCAAATCCCACAGCCTCTTGGTTTGGGCAAAAAATGAGTAATGAAACCTTAATGAAAAATAAAAAAGAGGTTGGGGGTTCGAACCCACAACCCTTCGGCCATCTTAAGGGAAAAATTAAATAGAAATTTAATCCTTCAATATTAATGTTGAGATTTAATTTAGAGTTCTAATGTTATGAATATAGAAATAAAATCAATGAAAAATATAAATGATATCCAAGTGACTCAAACTTGGGTTTCCTTGCCCACTCTCCTTATTGATACATAAGTCATACGTGAATAAAATATCCAAGAATAATGCCATCTACTTAGATCAAAATTAAGATCTTGGCATATATACAAGATACATAAGTCTTGTACTACATAATCTTAGGAAAGTAAGAATCACTTAACTAACTATGAATGAAGCCTCATGGCTTGTGTTATAGACACATAAGTCTAACATACGTTCAAAATAAGTGAACCCAAGATGTATTAATGAAATGATGAACCCTAGGAGTTTAAGTATGAGTGTAAGATACACTAAGTGACCAAGTGCATTGGTATATGATGAGATGGACTATGAAATGATGAAATGAACATTCACGTAATAAGAGTGAGTAACTATGAAAAGAAAAGGTGCTAATGATGAAGGATGAGGTGACAACATGATGTTGAGGCTAATGTAGATGATGAGAGCAATCTCAAATGAGACTAAGTAAATGTTACCAATACGTACTCACCAATGAGAGTGAAAAATAATGAAGAGACCAGTCTCTATGAACACTCTAATGAAAGTATTGAGCTTAATACACTTAATACTAATGATGAGATGAGAAATCATCTAATGAGCTTGGATGTCCTCGTACTAGAAGCCAGCTTCCATGACGTATAAGATGAATGTAATGAACTTTACACTGAGCACCGATAGCTAGCTATGAGCGGTAATGCCTTCTTTAGGGAAGGGCGGAGGTTGACGTAACTCTCATGAGATGAGACTGTCCGGCTTGCCGGGTATGGTCTCCTTACATTTGCTAGTCTTCGAACCTATACTGCCAATATAGGGATCTGGCGGGGTTAAATTCCCATGTACGCTAGCATGTTATTGGGTCACTTTGGCCGGTGATTCCACCTCTTTTAGGTGTGGGGAGACACTGGATTTCATGATGCTCACATGATCTATGTCGGTTAAATTTAAAGTCCCAATGAATGAATGAGGCCAGCCTCAAATGAAGCACATAATAAAATGAATGATACCAAATGTGCTAGGATAGGATAATCAAGGTGAGCTAGACTCAGGTAATGACATTAGGTTTTCTTGATCATTGCACAGCAAGCCCGATGAATGTCTTAAATTACACCTAGTATAGCTGGTTTTCACACTGGCCTATGAACGAAATGAAATGAAGTACGTATGAATGAATGAAGCAGACTCTGTGTTTGCTAATGAAGACTCCCTAGTTGAGGTCCCATATGTTGAGCCCTCATTTTGGAAAGTCTTAATGTCAAGTCCATGATTCCAAGTTCTCATGGCATATGAATGAATGATATGAAAGAATCTATGTGTTATATGTTATGTGTTATGATATGTGTTATATGAAGATGCTACGTGCTGTGTGCAATATGATACTTGTGATGATGCATGTTACTCTCATGGCATGACTTTCCTAATCCTATTTGGAAAGTTCACTAACTTTCCATCTCAATTTGGCAAGTCACTGACTTGACCCCCAAAAATCGTGTGTTAGAAAAGAGCTATTCTTTCTCATGCATGTCCGTGGTGTGTGCTTGCATTTACCCATGTGGGCGATAGAGCTACAGGATCATTGTTGCATCTATCCGGACTCAGCATTCATCGGAGTTGGGAGTCCTCATACTTTCGAGGATGCTACTATTTTACATTCTAGCTTAGTTTTTAGAGTTGAGCTAGTGGAGCATGTTCCACTAGCGTTTCTTTTCCTGTTTTATTCAGACTGTATGGTGCCATTTGGCAATTATACACTTAATACTTATTGATCTATTTCTTTCAGTTGCTTATCTTTTAATGTTAGATGGTTGGTGGTGAACTATTATGAAATATTAAGAATGTTTAACAAATATGTTAAGGAAAAAAAGTTTCAAATTTTCCGCTAAAATTAACCTAAGTGAAGTATGAATAACGTAAGTAGGCTTGTCTGCGACCTCTGAGAGGTCAACGACGCCGGTCTCGTCTGGGGTCTAGATTCCAGTCGTGACAAACCCATATACAATCATTTGGCCTTCGGGTTCGAGGTAATTCAACAATAAAGTCCATATTGATGGCTTCCCACTTCCAAGTAGGACATCCATGATTTGGGTTAAACCACCCGATTTAAGATGCTCAGCTTTAATTTGTTTGTAGTTGGACACGTAGCAACAAACTCTACTAGGTCCCTTTTAAATTATCCCACCAATAGATTTCCTTAATATCATGATACATTTTGGTGGCACCCGAATGTATAGAATAGCGAGAACCATGGGCTTATTCTAGAATTTGATTTCTCAAATCCTCAACATCGCGGTACAAATAATCTTCCTTGGTACCTAAGAACACCATCCCCCTCCCCGCCTTGGGAGAATGACTCATTGAGCTTACCAAGTACCGATTCCTTCAACTCCATCAATAGTGGATCAAAATGTTGCTTAGATTTCACCTCCACCACTAATGATGAGTCGGAGTTATGATGGACCATAAAACAACCATCGCGAGAATCTTCTAATCGCACAGCTAAATATCTTTCACAAGTTATTTGTTCTCTTATTCACCACGAGACACACTACCCATAGTCATACGACTAGAAGCATCCGCAACCACTTTGGCCTTGCTTGGGTGGTAAAGGACACTCATGTCGTAATCCTTCGAAAATTCTAACCATCTTCTCTATTGGAGGTTCAACTCCTTTTGTGTAAACACATATTGAAGACTTTTATGGTCAGTAAGCACATTAACGTGCACACCATACAAGTAATGTCTCCATATTTTCAAGGCAAAAACTACACGGCTAACCCAAGATCATGAGTTGGGTAATTCTTCTCATGAACTTTGAGTTGCCTAGATGCATAAGCAATCACCTTGTCATGTTGCATGAGGACACATCCCAAGCCCACTCGGGAAGCATCACAATACACTAGAAAGCCTCCATTACCCTCCGATAAGGTCAACACCAGAGAAGAGGTAATATTATCTTTAAACTCTTGAAAACCTTTCTCAAAAGATTCAGACCACACAAACTTCACCTTATTTTTGGTCAAAGCTGTCAAAGGAGAAGCAATGGACAAAAATCCATCAACAAACCTCCTATAATAATCGGCTAGATCCAATAAACCTCCTATGTATGTGGGAGTCAAAGGTCTAGGCCAATTTCGTACCGCATCTGTCTTCTTCGGATCAACCTCTACACCATCATCTGAGATAATATGGCCAAGAAAAGCAACTGACCTCAACTAAAATTCACACTTTATAAATTTGCATAAAGTTGGTGTTTCTTTGAGACTTGCAAGGCCAACCTCAAGTGACTCTCATGCTCATCTCATTCTTGGAGTATATCAAAATATCATCAATGAACACAATCAGTAATGAGTCAAGGTAATCTCAGAAAACTCTATTCATTAGCGTCCATGAACGCCGCCGGGCATTTGTTAACGCAAAAGACATTACTAGAAATTTATAGTGACCATATCTAGATCGGAAAGCTATTTTGGGAATGTCTTCACCTCTCACACTAAGTTGGTGATATCCCGACCTTAAGTCAATCTTGGAAAAATATCTAGCACTTTGAAGTTGATAAATAAATCATCAATCTTAGGGAGAGGATACTTGTTCTTTTTTGTGACCTTATTAAGTTAGCGATAATCAATGTACATTCTAAGGATCCATCTTTCTTCTTAACAAACAAGACCGGAGCACCACATGGAGAAATAGTATGTTGAATCAAACCCTTGACTAGTAAATCTTTGAGTTGGAGCTTTAATTCTTTCAATTCAGTCGGATCCATCCTATAGAGGAATCAAAATGGGATTCATATCTGGTAATAAATCAATGCCCAAGTCATTTTCCCATTCGGAAGGAACTCCTGGAAGTCATTAGGAAAAACCTCTGTGAATTCTCTCACTATAGGGACTGACTCAATACAAGGAATTTCACATTCTTTGGTCTTTTCCTCACCATATGGTAAAAACAACCCTTAGCTATCATCTTACAAGCCATAAAACAAGAAATAATTTGACCCCTTGGCATAGAATTTCCCCCCTTCCACTCTAAAATGGGTTCATTAGGAATAGAAACTCCACTACCCTTTTTCTACAATCTATGGAAGCAAAACAATCATGGAGCCAATCCATACCCAAGATGATATCAAAATCAAACATTGTCAAGTTTTGCTTAAATAAAACGAGAGTAACTCTGTTGGGGAGCATTACAGGACATTTCCTATAGACTCTTTTGCAACTACAAAGTGCCCATTGGGGTACAGACCGAAAAAGGTTCAATCAAAACATCGGGAAGTACATCAAACTTCCAGCTACAAAAGGGTAACAAAAGAAAGGGTAGACCTGGATCAAGCAAAACATTAACATTAATAGAGAAAACTTGTAACGTACCCGTCATAATGTCGGGAGGCTTTCTTGTTCACTAGAACGGTTCCTTTTTGGAGCTTTAGCACTAGAACGCGCTTGATTGAGCTTGTTATCCCTGGTTAGTACACCTTTAGGAGAAAATGTAAGAACTGATAGAGTATACAAGGGTTGCCCAATAGTGTAAGTGGTAAGACTATGTGTGCAGACTTGGTTGAGTTACCCATGCATGATTTTGATGTTATTCTTGGCATGGACTGGCTTCACAGTTGTTATGCTTGCTTGGATTGTCGTAGTAGAGTGGTGAGATTTTGTTTCCCTAATGAAGAGGAGCTAGTCTGGGAGGGGTACAACTCGAGTCGTCCTAACCTCTTGATTTCGAACCTAAAGTCCAATAAAATGATGTCCAAGGGGTTATTATGTCATCTTGTGAGTGTTAATGATCTAGATCATGACATTCCTTCCATAGACTCAGTGCCTGTAGTGAGTGAGTTCCTAGATGTATTTCCTGATGATTTGCCTGGAGTCCCTCCCCTCGAGAGATTGATTTTGGTATCGACTTAGAACCCGATACTAAACCAATTTCAATTCCTCCTTACAGAATGGCTCCAGCTGAACTCAAAGAGTTGAAGCTGCAGTTAAAAGATCTCACTGACAAGGGTTTCATTCAGCCGAGCATATCCCCTTGGGGCGCTCCAGTGTTGTTTGTGAAAAAGAAAGATGGAACCCTTAGAATGTGTATCGATTATCGGCAGCTCAACAAAGTCACTATAAAGAATAAGTATCCACTTCCCAGAATAGATGATTTGTTCGATCAGCTCCAAGGGTCTAGTTTCTTCTCTAAGATTGATCTTCGTTCAGGGTATCATCAGCTTAGGGTTAGGGATGGAGATATCCCAAAGACAGCCTTTCGTACCCGCTATGGTCACTATGAGTTTCTAGTCATGTCATTTGGTCTCACGAATGCACCTGCTGCATTTATGGATCTCATGAACAGGGTCTTCCGTGAATACCTTGACTCTTTCGTCATAGTATTCATTGATGACATTCTCATCTACTCTAAGACCAAGGAAGAGCATGAACAACATTTGAGACTAACCTTGCAGGTACTTAGACAGCATCAGTTGTATGCCAAATTCAGCAAATGTGAATTCTGGCTGAGATCAGTGACCTTCCTGGGTCATGTTGTGTCCGATCAGGGCGTGGAGGTGGATCCCAGGAAGACTGAGGCTGTGAAAAACTGGCCAAAGCCTCTTACTCCCACTGACATCCGTAGCTTTTTGGGATTGGCTGGTTACTACCGCAGGTTTGTGGAGGGCTTTTCTTCCATTGCTGCCCCATTGACAGCTTTGACTAAGAAGAAAGCCAAGTTTGAGTGGACGGAGACTTGTGAGAGGAGTTTCCAGGAACTCAAGGACAGACTCACTTCAGCCCCGGTGCTTACTTTGCCTAAGTGTGGTGAGAATTACACTGTTTATTGTGATGCATCTAGGGTTGGTTTGGGTTGTGTTCTTATGCAGGTTGGTAAGGTGATAGCCTATGCGTCCAGACAGCTCAAGGTTCATGAGAAGAATTATCCCACTCATGACCTGGAATTGGCAGCTGTGGTGTTTGCACTGAAGCTGTGGAGGCATTATCTGTATGGAGTGCATGTGGAAGTGTTCACAGACCATAAGAGTCTCCAGTACGTGTTCACACAGAGGGAGTTGAATCTACGTCAGCGGAGATGGTTGGAGCTGTTGAAGGATTATGACATGAATGTTCACTACCATCCAGGTAAGGCTAATGTTGTAGCTGATTCATTGAGCAGGATGAGCATGGGAAGTACAGCCCACGTTGAGGATGAGAAGAAGGAGCTGGTGAAAGATGTACACAGACTGGCCAGACTGGGTGTGCGGTTGGCTGACTCCACTGGTGGGGATGTTTCAGTTCATCCTAGTTCTGAATCATCCTTGGTAGTTGAAGTCAAGCAGGGTCAGCATCTAGATCCTGTGTTGATGGAGCTGAAGGACTCAGTGCTGATGAAGATGAATGAGTCTTTCGCTTTGGGAGGTGATGGCATACTTAGGTATCAGGATAGACTTTGTGTACCAGATGTAGATGATTTACGGACCAGGATTGTTGCAGAGGCCCATGGTTCTAGATATTCCATACATCCAGGTTCCACCAAGATGTATCATGATCTTAAGCAGATTTATTGGTGGGATGGCATGAAGAAGGACATTGCAGAATATGTGGCCAAGTGTCCTAATTGTCAGCAGGTTAAGGCAGAGCATCTTAAGCCTGGTGGTCTGACTCAGATTATTGAGGTTCCGACTTGGAAGTGGGAGGCCATTAATATGGACTTCGTGGTTGGTCTTCCGAGGACTAGGAGGCAGCATGACTCCATATGGGTTATTGTGGACAGATTGACTAAGTCTGCCCACTTTATCCCTGTGAAGTCTACTTACAGAGCCGAGGATTATGCGAGACTCTACATTGATGAGATTGTGAGATGGCATGGGATTCCTTTGTCTATTATTTCAGATAGAGGAGCTCAGTTTACTTCACATTTCTGGAGATCTTTCCAGAAGAGCTTGGGCACGCAGGTAAAGCTTAGCACTGCCTTTCATCCTCAGACAGATGGGCAGGCGAGCGCACCATTCAGACATTGGAGGACATGTTGAGAGCGTGTGTGATTGACTTCAGAGGTAACTGGGATGACCATCTGCCTTTGATAGAGTTCTCGTATAATAATAGCTATCACTCCAGCATTGGGATGGCACCGTTTGAGGCACTGTATGGTAGGAGGTGTAGATCTCCAGTTGGGTGGTTCGAGGTTGGAGAGTCATCCATTTTGGGTCCAGAGATCATTCATGAGGCCTTAGAGAAGGTCAAAGTGATTAGGGACAGGTTGGCTACTGCTTACAGTCGGCAGAAGTCATATGCAGATAACAGAAAGCGGCCCCTAGAGTTTGATGTTGGTGACCAGTTTACTTGAAGATATCACCTATGAAAGGGGTGATGAGATTTGGTAGAAAAGGGAAGCTGAGTCCGAGGTATGTTGGGCCATATTAGATCATTTAGCGTGTGGGTGAGGTGGCCTATGAGTTAGCATTGCCTGCGGAGCTAGCTTCTGTTCGTCCAGTCTTTCATGTCTCTATGTTGAAGAAGTGCCTAGGTGATCCAGCATCAATCCTACCTGTTGAAGGTTTGGGGGTTGGTGAAGACTTGTCTTATGAGGAGATACCTGTTGAGATCTTAGACAGACAGGTCAAGCGGCTGAGGAACAAGGAGATTGCCACAGTGAAGGTATTGTGGAGAAATCATCTTGTTGAGGGTGCTACGTGGGAGGCTGAGGCCGACATGAGATCCCGCTACCCTCATCTATTCAGCTCTTGAGGTTAGACTTCCTACTCTTAAGTCTATGTTTCCTTATCTCTCCGTATTTTGTTGCTATTGCTTGACTGTGCATAGTGATTTTGTTATGATCTGACTAGCATTACGATGTGTATTGGTAGTGTCATTCGGGGACGAATGTTCCTAAGGGGGGATAATGTAACAACCCTAAAAATGAATAAGATAATTACTTAAGGTGTCAAGAATGCTTGCGATTGGACCAAGGTCCACACGGATTGATACGCGTAGAACCAGACCTTAGAACCCCTACTACGACCAAGCCAACTAACTTGGGGAGTTTATTGAGCTTGGAAAGGTTGGAACCAACCATGTGAGGCTCTCGAAAACAAAGATTTAATCGAAAGAGTCTTTACCGGACTTAAAAGAAGAAATTTTAAGTTTTGAGGGTCCAGGGGTAAAATGGTCTTTTCCAGGCCAAGGGTAATATTGTAATTACCCTGAGGAATTAATAAATTAATTAATTAATTTAATTAAAAGAGCTATTTGAATTGGGGCGACCCGGAGTGACCCATTTCGCAAATGGGGTGCCACTCGGGTTCGAGCCCCACTAGGAGCAAGGAATTGATGATTTAATCATCAATTAAAATCTATTCATTAAGGGTAAAATGGTCCTTTCACATATTAATTAAAATAAATCAGATTTTTGTATTAAGTTAATTAAATCCTATTTTGACTAAGTCTTGAATTTAGTCTCCTAATCCTAATAACTCTCTCCCTCACGTTTCTCAACTCTCTCTCACGTCTCTCAACTCTCATTCTCTCACGCTCTGACTATCAAGAAATCTAAAGAATAGAATAACAATTATTCTTCACACTTGAAGAACACACGAAAAGTTTTAAGGAAAACAAGTTAATCAAAAAAAAAAAAGTTAAGGCAAGAGAGATTTCCGTCGAGTTGGTGGTGGAACTTTAGGTGAGTTTGGGCGTGATTTGGAGGAGTTTCCGGGCAGCAGCTTCAAGCTTGAACAACGTCAAAAGGTATGGGTTTCTCTCCTGGAATTCTTTCTCCAAGAGTACTTTCCTTCGAACGATTCTCAAGCTCTTGAAAACTAAGGTTGTTCCCCTTTGTATGTCCTTGTCCTTAGCTCCCAAACGAATTCGTAGGATGGGTATGTTGTGCTGTTAGATTTAGGCATGATTGATGTGTTTATATTAAATGTGAACATGTTTATGTGAGGAAATTACGAAAATGATAATCAAAATGTGATCGGAAAAATTGGTGTGTGTGTGTGCTCGTGGGCAGTGGCTTTAGCCACTGTTTTGGGGTCGAAAAATTCATGTGTTCTTGTGTATTTTATGTGTGTAATGTGTGTGCAATGTGAAGTTCATTATGATGAAATATAGTGGATTGAATAACCATATTTAGCTAACTAAACTTATAAAAAATTGCACCTAAGAATGAGTTGAAGAAGGACTAAAAATTTCCAGATTTGTGCACTAAATAGTAATGTCAATTCTGGGTTTTTAAAAGGGAAGTAAAATAAGTGAGGTCAATGGGAATTGAACCCAAGACCTCACATGTTGAGAAGGCTGAAAAAAACAAGGGAAAAACGTGAAGGAGCTAAGGAGAATCGAACCCCTTAGCTACTGGTTGCGAGACAAAGGAAAAAGGGAAAAAGGGGGCTAAGGGGATTCGATCCCAGCTACTGTTTTTGCGGAAAAACAAGAAGAGGGAAATGGGGCTGGGGGAATCGAACTCGCGATATGTGGGAAGAACAAGGAGAAAATTAATTAAACAAATAAATGGGAGGCGTGGGATTCGAACCCACGACCTCTAGGTACGCGCGAAAGGAGAGAAAATAATGAAAAAGAAAAAGCGAGGCATGGGAATCGAACCCATGACCTCAAGGCTGAAGATAGAGGCAAAATTAATTAAGAAATGGAGTGAGGCTGTGGGGGTTCGATCCCACAACCTCACTGCCACTCGCCCAATTAATTAAAATAAAGATAGAGAGGCTGTGGGGGTTCGAACCCACCACCTCACAGCCTCCTCAGCGAAATTAAAGTAAAAATAAGGGGGGCTGTGGGGGTTCGAACCCACAACCTCCCTATTTCAGCGAATTTAATATTAAAAATACAAGAGGCTGTGGGGATTTGATCCCACAACCTCTTGGTTTGGGCGAAAATGAGTAATGAAACCTTAATGAAAAATAAAAAGAGGTTGTGGGGGTTCGAACCCACAACCCTTCGGCCATCTTAAGGGAAAAAATAAATAGAAAATTAAACCTTCAATATTAATGTTGAGATTTAATTTAGAGTTCTAATGTTATGAATATTAGAAATAAAATCAATGAAAAATATAAATGATATCGAAGTGACTCAAACTTGGGTTTCCTTGCCCACTCTTCCGTATTGATACATAAGTCATACGTGAGTAAAATATCCAAGAATAATGCCATCTAATAGATGAAAATTATGATTTTGGCATACATACAAGATACATAAGTCTTGTACTATATAATTTTAAGAAAGTAAGAATCACTTAACGAACTTTGAATGAAGCCCCATGGCTTGTGTGTATAGACACATAAGTCTAACATACGTTCAAAAATAAGTGAACCTAAGATGTATGTAATGAAATGATGAACCCTAGGAGGGTTAAGTATGTGTGTAAGATACACTAAGTGACCAAGTGCATTGGTATATTATGATATGGACTATGAAATGATGAAATGAACATTCACGTAATAAGAGGTGAGTAACTATGAAAAGAAAAGGTGCTAATGATGAAGGATGTGGTGACAACATGATGTGAGGCTAATGTAGATGATGAGAGCAATCTCAAATGAGCCTAAGTAAATGTTACCAATACGTACTCACCAATGAGAGTGAAAAATAATGAAGAGACCAGTCTCTATGAACACTCTAATGAAAGTATTGAGCTTCATACACTTAATACTAATGATGAGATGAGAAATCATCTAATGAGCTATGATGTCCTCATACTAGAAGCCAGCTTCCATGACGTATGAGATGAATGTAATGGAACTTTATACTGAGCACCGATAGGCTAGCTATGAGCGGTGATGCCTTCTTTCGGGAAGGGCGGAGGTTCACGTAACTCTCATGAGATGAGACTGTCCGGCTTGCCGGGTATGGGTCTCCTTACATCTCCTAGTCTTCGAACCTATACTGCCAATATAGGGATCTGGCGGGGTTAAATTCCCATGTACGCTAGCATGTTATTGGGTCACTTTGGCCGGTGATTCCACCTCTTTTGGTGTGGGGGAGACACTGGATTTCATGATGCTCACATGATCTATGTCGGTTAAAGTTAAAGTTCCCAATGAATGAATGAGGCCAGCCTCAAATGAAGCACATAATGAAATGAATGATACCAAAGGTGCTAGGATAGGATAATCAAGAGGTGAGCTAGACTCAGGTAATGACATTAGGTTATTCTTGATCATTGCACAGCAAGCCGATGAAAGTCTTAAACTACACCCTAGGTATAGCTGGTGTTCACACTGGCTTATGAATGAAATGAAATGAAGTACGTATGAATGAATGAAGCAGACTCTGTGTTTGCTAATGAAGACTCCCTAGTTGAGGTCCCATATGTTGAGCCCTCATTTTGGATAGTCTTAATGTCAAGTCCATGATTCCAAGGTCTCATGGTATATGAATGAACGATATGAAAGAAGCTATGTGTTATATGTATAATATGTGCTATATGAAGATGTTATGTGTTGTGTGCAATATGATGTTTATGATGATGCATGTTACTTTCATGGCATGACTTTCCTAATCTCAATTTGGCAAGTCTACTGACTTGACCCCCAAAAATCATGTTGTTAGGAAAGAGCTATTCTTTCTCATGCATGTCCGTGGTGTGTGCTTACCTATACCCATACTTAGTAGAAGTGTGTACTAACCCTATACATCTATATTATTTTAGGTGCAGGCACAGGTGGGAGATAGAGCTACAGGATCATTGTTGCTGCTATCCGGACGTCAGCATTCATCTGGAGTTTGGTAGGTCCTCATGCTTTCGAGGATGCTACTGTTTTATATTCTAGCTTAGTTTTTAGAGTTGAGCTAGTGGAGCATTTTCCACTAGCGTTTCTTTCCTGTTTTTATTCAGACTTGTATTGGTGCCATTTTGCAATTATACACTTAATACTTATTGATCTATTTCTTTCAGTTGCTTATCTCTTAATGTGAGATGGTTGATGGTGAACTATTATGAAATGTTAAGAATGTTTAACAAACATGTTAAGGAACAAAAAGTTTCAAATTTTCTGCTAAAATTAACCTAAGAGAAGTATGAATAACGTAAGTAGGCTTGTCTGCGACCTCTGAGAGGTCAACGACGCCGGTCTCATCTGGGGTCTAGATTCCAGTCGAGACAAAGTTGGTATCAGAGCACTAGGTTATATTCCGATAATAATGAGTTCACATCAACCACATTGAGTAGTTTCTAAGTCATGGTAGTGAAGTGCACCACTATCCTGGATTAGAGACTGCATGATGCGTAGGAAAACTTCCCTTTTTCTGATCTTATCGTGCTTTTCCTTAAGTCTGATTTCTTGGTGTTATGAGCGTGTCTAACATCAATTTTGTTGTTTTCATAGAATGAACACTAGGAGGGCTATTGATCAGAGGAGAGGAGGAGCAGTTGCTGGGGACAACCGAGTTCCACCCCAGGCTCCAGCTGAAGGAGTGGCTGTGCCAGTTAACCCAGCTGGGTTGACTGATGCTGAGGTGAGGGCATCTATGGCCCAGATGACACATGCCATTACTATGCAGGCCCAGGCTATGACTGCACAGGTCAACCGGCAGGATGTTCAGAGGCAGAACCCACCGGTTTGTAGTATGGCTGAATGGCTGAGGGATTTCACGAGGATGAATCCTCCTATTTTCACAGGGTCTAGGACTGCAGAGAATCCCCAGGAGTTTGTGGATGAGTTGCATAAGATTCTGGTGGCTATGGGGGCCACAGATACTGAGAAGGCTGAGCTGGCTTCCTATCAGCTCAAGGATGTTGCACAGACTTGGTGCAACATGTGGCAAGATAGTCGAGTTTTGGGTGGAGTGCCAGTCACTTAGGAGCTGTTTAAGACAGCATTTCTGGAGAGATTCTTCCCCAGAGAGATGAGGGAAGCCAAGGTTGAGGAGTTCATCAACCTTAAACAAGGCTCTATGACAGTTAGGGAGTATTCCCTAAAGTTTGTTAAGCTATCAAGGTATGTTACTTTCTCTAGTATTTAATAGCAAGAATGAGGAGAATACTGAGCTTTGTTGAAATTATCCAGGTATGCTACTTCCCTTGTGTCTAACAGCAGGGATGAGATGAACAAATTCCTCACAGGAATCAATGGAGATCTAGAGGAGGAGTGTCGGTCTGCGATGCTTCATGATAATATGGACCTCTCCAGGTTGATGGTGCATGTCCAGTAGGTAGAGGACAGCCGTAAAAAGAGGGGTGTTCGTGATGCTAGGATGCCTAAGCCTCAAGATCAGGCAGGTCCCAGCCATGGAGGCCACAAAAACAATTTTGACGTCCGTGAGCAGCCCAGGTTCAAGAAGGGGCAACTGAGTTCTGGGAACTCAAACTTTCACAGGAGTACAGCACCTAGAGGAGGAAGACCTGAGCCCAAGAAGGGCAATGAAGGTGAGATGCAGCGTTCTAAAAAGAATTGTGCTAAGTGTGGCCGAGCTCACAGTGGAGAGTGCAGACAGGGCACTAATGCCTGTTTCGGTTGTGGTAAGAGTGGACACATGGTTAGAGACTGCCAACAGAACAGAGGTCAGGCTGGAGGTAATGTTCAGCCTAGGCCTAATCCACAGGGTGCAGCAGCAGTCGTGCCTCCTAAGAGGAACAGATTCTATGACCTGAAGGGCAGGGAGGAGCAGGAGAAGTCCGCTGATGTGGTCACATGTATGCAACAAGTATTCTCAACTTCTGTTTATTCTTTACTTGATCCAGGGTCTACACTTTCCTTTGTAACTCCTTTGCTTGCTCTCACTTTTGAGATATTGTCTGAAGTTCTGCATGATCCTATAGTGGTTAGTACACCTTTAGGAGAAAATGTAAGAACTGATAGAGTATACAAGGGTTGCCAAATAGTGGTAAGTGGTAAGACTATGTGTGCAGACTTGGTTGAGTTACCCATGCATGATTTTGATGTTATTCTTGACATGGACTGGCTTCACAGTCGTTATTTTTGCTTGGATTGTCGTAGTAGAGTGGTGAAATGAACATTCACGTAATAAGAGGTGAGTAACTATGAAAAGAAAAGGTGCTAATGATGAAGGATGTCGTGACAACATGATGTGAGGCTAATACGTACTCACCAATGAGAGTGAAAAATAATGAAGCGACCAGTCTCTATGAACACTCTAATGAAAGTATTGAGCTTCATACACTTAATACTAATGATGAGATGAGAAATCATCTAATGAGGTATGATGTCCTCATACTAGAATCCAGCTTCCATGACGTATGAGATGAATGTAATGGAACTTAATACTGAGCACCGATAGGCTAGCTATGAGCGGTGATGCCTTCTTTCGGGAAGGGCGGAGGTTCACGTAACTCTCATGAGATGAGATTGTCCGGCTTGCTGGGTATGGGTTTCCTTACATCTCCTAGTCTTCGAACCTATACTGCCAATATAGGGATCTGGCGGGGTTAAATTCCCATATACGCTAGCATGTTATTGGGTCACTTTGGCCGGTGATTCCACCTCTTTTTGGTGTGGGGGAGACACTGGATTTCATGATGCTCACATGATCTATGTCGGTTAAAGTGAAAGTTCCAATGAATGAATGAGACCAGCCTCAAATGAAGCACATAATGAAATGAATGATACCAAAGGTGCTAGGATAGGATAATCAAGAGGTGAGCTAGACTCAGGTAATGACATTAGGTTATTCTTTATCATTGCACAACAAGCCCGATGAAAGTCTTAAAGTACACCCTAGGTATATAACTGGTGTTCACACTGGCTTATGAATGAAATGAACTGAAGTACGTATGAATGAATGAAGTAGACTCTGTGTTTGCTAATGAAGACTCCCTAGTTGAGGTCCCATATGTTGATCCCTCATTTTGGATAGTCTTAATGTCAAGTCCATGATTCCAAGGTCTCATGGTATATGAATGAACGATATGAAAGAAGCTATGTGTTATATGTTATGATATGTGCTATATGAAGATGTTATGTGTTGTGTGCAATATGATGTTTATGATGATGCATGTTACTTTCATGGCATGACTTTCCTAATCTCAATTTGGCAAGTCTACTGACTTGACCCCCAAAAATCATGTTGTTAGGAAAGAGCTATTCTTTCTCATGCATGTCCGTGGTGTGTGCTTACTTATACCCATACTTAGTAGAAGTGTGTAATAACCCTATACATCTATACTATTTTAGGTGCAGGCACAGGTGGGCGATAGAGCTACAGGATCATTGTTGCAGCTATCCGGACGTCAGCATTCATCTGGAGTTTGGTAGGTCCTCATGCTTTCGAGGATGCTACTGTTTTACATTCTAGTTTAGTTTTTAGAGTTAAGCTAGTGGAGCATGTTCCACTAGCGTTTCTTTCCTGGTTTTATTCAGACTTGTATTGGTGCCATTTTGGAAATTATACACTTAATACTTATTGATCTGTTTCTTTCAGTTGCTTATCTCTTAATGTTAGATGGTTGATGGTGAACTATTATGAAATGTTAAGAATGTTTAACAAACATGTTAAGGAACAAAAAATTTCAAATTTTCCGCTAAAATTAACCTAAGTGAAGTATGAATAACGTAAGTAGGCTTGTCTGCAACCTCTGAGAGGTCAACGACGCCGGTCTCGTCTGGGGTCTAGATTCCAGTCGTGACACCAAAGGGCTGATCAAGAAGGCCAACCTCACTTTCACAGCCAAGTTTTTTTGGTTGTTAGTCCGCCACTGCCTATCGCCAACGAGAACCAATAATATTCTTACATGGATAGGGAGATATTGGTAGCGGCCCTGGTAGCAGGTTTGGAGATCGACTTCGCGAAGCTTTTTATCACGGTAATACATGAAAGGGCTTTCAAGGCCTGTACTACTTACCTCTTCGCATGTTTTATTTTCCATTTATGCAGGGACGCCGGAGTGACCATTTGGCACTGTGATACCTCCGCACTCCGGCTGGGACGGTTGATATAGGTCTCATTAGGGATGAGTCCAATGTAACGGCACCGAGGAGAGAGCCCAGGTTGAGTTGCAGCCGTTGAGTGAGAACTTGGCGGACACAATGGAGTTAGCCCAATGAGGTGACCCTGCTACTTCAGATCCCGTTGATACCACCCCGGCTGTCTCGGCCCATGCCACCAGTAGAGCACCTAGTTCCTCCCGGTCCACTCCCCCATCTGCAGCACTGGTCCCTTTGGTGCGGATCCAGAAGTTAGAGGCCCAAATGGCCACCTTGTTGCACCACATACAGCCTTGGATGCAAAATTCCATCGCCGAGGCTGAGCAGCGTATTGAGAATAAGGTGGCCCAACAGACTGAGCAGAAGATTCACGCGGTTCACCAGCGCCTCGACGCCTTTGAGTTGAGGGTCCTTTACGCCCAACCCCTATTATTGACTTTACTACTCTTCAGGAGGCTGTGTCTAGTTCACGGGCAGATGTAGACAGTATTCTGTAGATTCGGGGGACTGAGTCTGAGACTGCACCCTCCAAGCTAGCAGAGGACACTGTGGGATGCATCCTTATCCAAGTGGTTGTGCCAAGAGGCACCGTTCTAGCTGCACTACTGAGGGAGAGGATGCCCGTGTGAGGAATAAAGATAGGACAGACCTCAAGGCTACGAGGAGAGCCTATTCGATTGATGAGGGTACCCGCTAGATGAGGGCACGAGAGGTAGGTGCTGGGGCATCTAGTTCCAGACCAGACACCGTTGAGAGGCGCATCACTGATGGTCAGAGATTATTGTGGGCACCACTAAGGGTGACCCATCTACTGATGTTGCGGATTCCGGGAAAGCGGACCCGCCCACTTGTTGATAGATCATCGGCGTGCCACAAGTTTGCTTTACCTACCACCCTATTTTTTTAGTATTATTGTGCATTGGAGACAATTGCATGCTCTTTTTGTTGGGGGGATGGGGTAAATGGAAAGTGAGTGTTAGGGTGAAGTCTGAGTAGCCCAACTCGCAATCCTCTAGCATTGGATGTTGATTAGTCTAAGGGATACTTTGTTCTCTCTTTCATTTGTGTACTAGGATTGTATAGCCTATATGTGTCTTTTATTGTATTGATGTATGGGATATGCCCAATTGTTTTACTATTGTTTAGATGGTTATGATATGAGACATCCGTTTTAAGACTATGTTATGTATCTTATATATATATATATATATATTCCATAAAATTAGAAGACTATATAATCTTCTTATATGAAGGGTCTATGTATACTCGATACGAATATATTATATGTATGCGAGAGCTCTATGTTAACCTCATGATAGATATAGAAGAAAAGTTTTAAATTTCCTCATTTTTAACCTATGAATGTAATGGTGTAAACTAAGAGACTAGTCTTAGTCCTCTTTGAGGACGATGCCGTCAGTGACGTCTCAGGGGTGTTGCCCGGATGTGACACTATGCACATCACGAACTAGATCCTTCGTTTTATCTTCTACATGAGCTACACTACCCATAGTCATTCGACTTAAGGCATCAACAACTATATTAGGTTTGTCGGGGTGGTAGAGGACACTCGTATCATAATCTTTTAAAAGTTCCAACCACCTTATTTATCGGAGATTCAAATCTCTCTGGATAAACACATATTGGAGACTTTTATGGTCAGTGAACACATCAACATGAACCCCATATAAGTATTGCCTCCAATTATTCAAGGCAAAAACTACCGCCGCCAACTCTAGGTCGTGGGTCGGATAGTTCTTTTCATGTAACTTTAGTTACCTCAAAGCATAAGAGATTACCTTGCCATGTTTCATAAAGACACATCCCAAAACCACTCGAGAAGCATCACACAATAAACTACAAACCCATCAGTACCCTCAGGTAAGGTCAACACTGGAGCGATGGTGAGTCTATTTTTCAAATCCTAGAAACTTTTCTCACAAGCCTCTAACCACTCAAATTTGGATATCTTTTGAGTCAATGTTGTTAAAGGAGAAGCAAGAGATGAGAATCCTTCCACAAATCTTCTATAATAACCGGCCAAGCCAAAAAAGCTACATATATTCTTGGGACTAAGAGGTCTAGGACAATTCTTAACCACATCGGTCTTCTTAGGATCAACCTCTATGCCTAGGCTTGACACTATATAACCGAGGAAAGCAATTGACCTGAGCCTAAACTCGCCCTTGCTAAACTTAGCATACAATTTATGATCTTTAAGAACTTGCAAGACTATCCTCAAATGGTCCCTCACCCTCACTCTTGGAATAGATCAAAATATCATAAATAAATACAATCACAAACGAATCAAGGCATTGCCTAACCAATTCATAAGATTCATAAAAGCTATCGAAGCGTTCGTTAGACCAAAAGACATCTAAGAATTCAAAGTGACCATACCTGGTTCAAAATACTATTTTAGGAATATCAACACCCCTCACCCTAAGTTGGTCATAGCCCGAACGTAAGTCAATCTTCGAGAAATAACTCGCCTTTTGGAGTTGGTAAAATAAATCATCAATTCTAGGAAGCGGGTATTTATTCTTTATAGTGACCTTGTTTAGCTGGCGGTAATCAATGCACATTCTAAGGGACCCATCCTTCTTTTTCACAAATAGTACTGGTGCACCCCATGGAGATATGCTAAGTTGAATAAAACCTTTGTCTAACAAATCCTTGAGTTGAGATTTTAACTCTTTCTATTCTGTCGGGGCTATCAACTAAGGACGAATAGATATGGGTTTTGTATTGGTATAAGATCAATGTTGAAGTCTATTTTCTGTTATGGAGGAACGCCGAGCAAGTCATCAGGAAAAACCTGAGGAAATTCCCTCACT
Organism: Solanum lycopersicoides; assembly: GCA_022817965.1. Classification (NCBI taxonomy): domain Eukaryota; kingdom Viridiplantae; phylum Streptophyta; class Magnoliopsida; order Solanales; family Solanaceae; genus Solanum; species Solanum lycopersicoides. The sequence goes on along the minus strand of CM040622.1, from coordinate 17,316,970 downwards.
ATCAGGACCGACTCTAAAGGAAGAGTATCAGACTCAACGTCCTTAACCCTTACAATATGGTAAATACAACCCTTAGAGATCATTTTATAGGCCTTTATACACGAAATGAATTGCCCTCTAGAAATTGAATTTTCCCTTTCCATTCAAAAATGGGCTGATCAGGAAAATGAAACTTTACTACCCGAGTCCTACAATCAATGGAAGCAAAACAAGCATGCAACCAATCCATCCCAAAAATGACATCAAAATCCAACATATCTAACTTTACCAAATTAACTCGAGTGACTTCATGAAGTAAAGAAATATGGCAATTTCTATAGACTCTTTTTGTAACAACTGAGTCACCAACTAGGGTGGACACTGAAAAAGGTTTTATTAGAGTTTAGGGAGTACATCAAATTTCATAGCTACCAAAGGGGTAAAAAAGATAAAGTAGCACCAGGGTCTAACAATGCATAAATATCAATGGAGAATACTTGTAACATACCAGTAACAACATTCGGGGATCCCTCTTGATCACTTCGGGATTGGACTGCATAAAAATGACTTTTGTTCGTAGCATCTGAATTAGAACCACTTGGGGGAGGGGGGGCTTAATCACCCTCTCTTACTTTGGCCGAATGAGTTGGGCAATCTTTCAGTTGATGCCCACCCTTTTCACATCCATAACACTCACCCATACCGAGAAGACATTTACATTCATGCTTCTTACCACATTTTGCACATGTAGGCCTCTCGACATAAGAAACATCTCTACTACCACCCCGTGGCTTGAGAGTAGGTACCCTTTATTTATTGTTATTGGAAGTGTTAGTGGTACCTTGATTAGAAAACCTCTTCTTGAACTTTGGTTTGCCTTGAACCTCAAATCTGCTTTTAGACGAATTGTTATCCTCTACTCTTGTGCTATTCTGTTCTCTACCAGCCTGCCTGAGCTTTTCTTCCTCAATTTGTTTGGCATGAACCATAAGGCATGAAATGTTCATGCTTGGAATGAGCATTGCCGAACGACACTCGTTTACCACCAAAGAAAATACCCCCATGACATATTTATTCATCATGGCCCGTGAGTCTGTCACTAAAGGTTGGTGCATACTTAGAAAATTGCGTGAACGTAATCCCATACTCTTTCACACTCATACCTCATTGGCAAAGGTTGATGAATTTCTATATATTCCTCTCCCTCAACTCTAGTGGGAATAACCTGTCAAGGAAAGCCGACTTGAACGCTTCCCAATCAATCGGGCCCTGTCCAACAGTTCTTTACCCTGTCCATTGTTCATACCAAAACATGAGGTACGTCCTTCAACTAGTAGGCAGCCAAATCCGCTTTCTCACGATTAGTCACTCCCACAAAATCAACCACCTTCCATACTTCATCTATAAATCCTTTTGGATCCTCATCCACTTTGGAGCCATCGAAGGTAGGGGAATTCATTCTGGTGAAATCGCTAATCCTGGAAGCGGTTGTGCTAGCATTCTAATTTGGTTTAACTCTTGCATCTCTAGTCAATTGATCGGTCAAAGCCTTAGTCAGGGTCTAAAGAGACGTCCTAATCTCCATATTAGTCATAGCTCTCGCTCCAACAACCACTTGATTATTCCGAGGAACTTGGGAAGATGCCCCTCATTAACATTTCTTCTTGGCCTCTCCTAGCATTACCTGTCGTCGTATACATTTCCTATAATCTTAATAAAGAGGTTAGAAAGGAGATCGTTGGGTTAAGTTTCCAAGCACGAAAAGAGAGTTAGGAAATATGGGGAAAACTCTTAAACATCTTATAGCATCTTACTCATAAGTGTGGCACGCTTCACACTCATGAACAAGACTCTATTAGACGTGGTTTCATGAGACATCAATCCTAAATATTATTCCCAAAACCTTTATGCTCTGATACTAAGTTTTTTCATGATTGGGGGTTACCCCCTAGATGTAACATGGCGTAGTTAACCCCGAAGGGGTCGCATACAAGCCCTTAGCATATTAATACACATAATGTCATAATGTGCAAAATTAAAACTATTCAAACAAAAGTCATACTTCAAATATCATCAATAAAGAGTTGTTAATTACTAGACTTGTCTCATTAAAACCATCTAAACTTAAGAGTACGAAATTAGAGACCCTTTTACATCGATGAAAGTCATAATAAAATAAAGTACGTCTAAAACTAGAACTGAAACAACAATCTTTTCCTCGAAGTGGAGGACTCACCAAAACTTAGGGAATAGTTTGAAGAAGTAAGTAAGTATTCAACGTTCAAAACCTACACTCATAGTATGTAGAATAGGACGGGTTAGCAGAAATATGTACAAAGTATGGAAATATGCAGTAAAACATTTAAACATGCTAAATAGGATATTTTTAGTTGAATTATGCATTTATCAAGTTTGGGAAGCCAGTAAGAATTTTCAAACATAACAGACATTCTATAATCATAATACACCCATAACATAATAATATCAATACATTAACAATCTGTAAAAACACTTTTACAATGTATGGTTAGCATTCCATAATACCAACCTTACTAAGCATTCCTTGAAGCCACATATTTATTACCATAGTCTTAAAGCTTACCTCACTCAATCATCATGATTGAGGAATTGTAAATGTACATGAAATAAACATCATGAAATTAATCTATTCATATCTTATCATGCCATAAGGAAACCATTCTACAACATCCTAATAAGTCCTCATTGTGCAATGTAAAAATTAAGTCAGGTACTCTCACTCCTAACAAGTAAACCCATTAAGAAGTCATATTATAATTTCTGTCATATTAATTATCTTATTATTATTATTAGGGAATATTAGTCATAACCGACATAGACTATGTGAGCTTACATGGAATCCGGTGTCCTATAACTCCACACCGAAAGAAGGAGTTCTTACTTGCCAAAGGTAGAACTAATCATATTTAGCTTGTAAGTGGATATACTAGACAAGTCCTATGTTTAGTACATAGTTATGGGATAGGGAGATTGCTACTAGAAACCCAACCTATTGCAGTAGCAGAGGAGCTTCCATCTCATGAGTTTACCATAGATGACCCAACCTATTGCATTTTCCTTATTTTCCATATCCACTCAGTACAAAGCATTTTTTTCCCAATTATACATAATTAGTATGGAATTGTATATACATGTGTGAAGGCATACTTTACCCTTTATTCAATACAACTCACTAAATAGCTCATAGATTCATTTAAGTGAGCGATTCAATCAACACAACAACATCGACATCATCCTAGAAAATTCATACATAAACATGAGTAAGGATAGGGGAAATTAGTATCCCAACAACTCCTCAATTCACATAATAGTCATAGGATTTATCACTTTTTAAATGAGCTCACAAGTTCGTCAATAACTATCACAACACTAAACAATCCTTCACACTTTACCCCCTTACAAGTTCATGAATCAAGTCTCACACTCATATTTTAAATATACTATTATCTACATGAATAAACAAGGTTTCATAACTAATTTGACATAACCACAATACCCAATAGTAATCACCTTGCATCTATAACTTCCTTGAAATTCATGAAATTGGGGTCATGAGGTAGTTTAGGGGGTCATGGGGTAGTTCAGGGGGTCATGGGGAATTTTTCGATAAAATCACCATTAAAATTTCAAACCATTCATAATAAAAATTAAATAACAAAATGAAAACGTTTTTAGAAAGAACCCATGGCTAGAATGAAAATTCTAATTTTGAATCTTAAACACGTTTTTGAAAATTAGAGTAGAAGGGTTTCATGGAGGAAAGTATTCCATGAGTCAAGGTTCCCATACCTTTAGTTGAAGCTTTCCCAGGAAATAGGAGTGAAAACATCAAGCTTGAACCCTAATCTTCATGTTCTTGGTGTTCTTCAATGGAGGAACTTTAGAGTGAGAAATATTGGAGAAGAGAGAATCTGATTTTTAGAAGTGGGTATTTGTGAACGTGATTTTTATTTGGTGTATTTTAATATAAAATACCTCATATAATTATTTAGAAATAATATAAGTTATACCCACTTCTTAAATTAACTTAAAAATAATATTTACGAAAATGCCCTTGAATTGATGTGCCTTCCTTGAACCCTCCCTTAATCTTATACTAAGTCTAATTTTTGGTTTCACCTATAAATTTTCCGGGTGTTACACTTATAAAACACTTTCCACAACTCCTATGAGGTCTTGTCTAACTTCTTATGCGAGACTCTATTAAGAATATAACATGCAGACAAGACTGCTTCTCCCCACATATTGTGAGATAGACCAGAGTGTAAAAACATAGAATCCATCATTTCTTTAAGGGTTGTATTTTTCCGTTGGGCTACACTATTTTGTTGGGGAGTATAGGAAGCACTAACCTCATGTATAATACCATTTTTCTCAAAAAAAAATCTTCTGGAGTTTTAGTACTATATTTCCGCCCCTATGGAATGTAAATCTCTTAAATTTCCTGTCTAGTTGATTTTCCATTTCTGCTTTTAATTTCAAAAACATGCTTTCAATCTAATCTTAAACTTAAGAAGATATACCTTAATCTGGTAAATCTGAGTTATTAGTTCAAGTAATTCAGTCTTTCTACTAATAACAAATTTGAAAGGTTTCTTGGCATGCTTTGCTTCAACACACACGACATTTAAAAAAATCATCAGTTTTTATCATAGGAATTAATTCCAGTTCCTAAGTATTTTAATAGAAGTAATATTAACATGGCCTAGTCTACCATGCCACAAATTGATAGACTCAACAATATAAGCAAAATTTGAAATACTTCCATTATTGACAATCTCTTGAACAATGTTCAATACAAATAATCCTCCACTAATATATCCTTTCTCAACAATGTCTCTTCAACGAGAAATAATTATTTTATTAACTTCAAAAACATGTTTAAGGCCTACTTTGTTGAGAAGTGCTTCGGAAACTAAGTTTCTACGGAGTGATGGAACATACAAAACACTGTTCAAGTATAATGTCTTTCCCGAAGTTAATTTAAGTAAAACTTTTCCTTTATCCAATACTACAGAAATAGTGGAGTTACCCATATATACACACTCTCCATCAGTGGACTCCTCAAAGTCATGGAATAACTCTTTATTGGCACAGAAATGCATTAAGGCGCTTGTGTCTAACACCCAGTTAGTTTTATTTGCCACCAGATTTACATCAACGACTACAACAACAATCACTTCATTACCCTCAGCAAGATTATCTTGGACATCACTTTTTCCTTCCTGTTTTGAGTCATGCCCTTTTCTTTAATAGCACCTGGCAGCCGTGTGACTAAGTTTTCCACAAACAAAACAAGGGACCTTAAATTTTTGAATTTGACTCTCTGGCTTATTGAGTTGATTTTTGTTCTTCTTCATATGTTCCTTTTTTGAAACTTTCTTCTGTTTTTCTTTGAACCTGTATTCCACAGCAGTACCAGAAGATTCAACAAGATTACTTTTAGATGAATTAAGAGAAAGTTCTTCCATCTTATGTTTGAGACGGTTTGCCTCTTCAATCCTCTTATGATTAATAAGTTCTTGGAGAATTAAATTATTTTTCTTATGTTTTAATTGATTTCTATAATCACTCCAAGATGGTGGGAATTTTCCAAGTAGAACATTAGCCTGAAATATCTCACATATCTCATGTGCTCGTTGAGAACATCAGAAGTCAAGTTCTCATATTCGTGAAATTATTCCATTATTCGCTTATCATCAACCATTTGGAATTTAATCCACTGACCAACAACATATTTTTTCTTTCTTGCATCATCAACACCATATTTCTTTCCCAAACTATCCCATATTTCTTTGGCAGATTTACAGGTTATAAATAAATAAAATAAAGGATTAGTCTTATAATTTAGAAAATGTCCTCTCAAAAGTTTGATATCCTTTTCAAACTTGTTTTTAACATCATAAACAACCATAACAATGCTAGAATTAGTAGTGGTGTTAGAACCATTCATACACGGTTCTTTAAATAAAACATAATCAACTTCTAATTGTTCAAAGAAAATTAAAAGTTTATGTAGCAATCGTTTAAAATTATTTCCATCCAAAGTCTCAAGTTTTGACAAATCATTAAAATTTGTTCAAAGAAATAGCCATTTATTACTAATGTATGTTAGGAAATCACTTTCAAATTGTTGGGAAAAATACTACAATATTGATATTAGATTTGAATTATAAAGTAATAATTAACTTATCACAAGCAGTGTGTCATGGAAAGACTGTCTTAAAAGTGATTTCGGCTCGATTCCGGTGAAAATCGTTGTAGCCGGTCTAATAAGGCACGTATCTTTCATACTTAGTCAAGGAGAAGAAGCGAAGAAAATTAGGAGAAGATATTGATTTGCATCTTCTCAAATTACTGGAGGTTTCACCTATGGAGCGATGAGCAGTTTCTTACCGTTATTAGGAGTTGCAGTTTCTTATCGTTATTTGGCAGTTTCTTATGGCTACTAGAAGTTATCTATCCTTATCCTAAATAGTTATAAAGTAATTATAAGTTATCTATTATATAATAGGAGATCTAGTAAATTAGTTGACAGATGGTAATATATTCTTAACTGGAGAAAAGGTTGTTCTTTGAGATACGAGATACTTGTGTCTCTCTTTGTATTTTCTGTTTCTTTTGATCAATAAAAACATCAGTTTCTATCATTAGTATCAGAGTAGTAAGATTTTTCATGGTTAACACACGAACCAATGCTTCCCAGAGCGAACATATCATGTCAACTCCTAATTAGATTGGCCAGCAATTAACTACTATAGTAGCGAAATTGGGAGCCATTGACGCTTTGGCTGTTGATGGGGCTGCATTAAAAGCACAAAACCTGCAAAATCAGCATGAAAAATCTAAAGTCTTACAGGAAGAGGGTGAGGTTGATAGCACTGGAGGCATCAAGAAACTTATTGACGTTCACACACAAAGATGGAGTTTCCTAAGTATGAGGGAGGATATACTCGAGGTTGGATTTTGAAAGCACATACGTATTTTTAAAATTATCAAACACCTAATGATTGCAAGGTTGATGTGGCTTCAATGTATTTCGAAGGAGATTTATTGGATTTTTTTTCTTAGATCAACAGTGAAAGAACGATTTATTACTAGGATGAGTTGGTGAAAGTTATGCAGAAAAATTATGGACCCTTTGAGTTTCAAAATCCAGATGAACGTTTGTGTTGTATCCAACAGACTGGATCAGTGTTTGAGTATAGATAGGAATTTGCAAAACGGGCAGCACATGTGCAAACTTGGCCTGAACATTGTTTGCTTGGAGTTTTCCCTAGCGGACTCAAAGAAGACCTTTGTGTGGACGTTAGGATTCACAAGCCTCGATCATTGTAAAAGGCAATGAGTTTGGCCTTAGAATATGAAGGAAAACAAGGACTAAATCAGTGCAAACCTTCATCAATTGGGACTTCCTCTCCAACGACTCGAGAATACTTAAATTTTCAATCATCCCGCTAACCAGTTACACGCCCTTTTCAACCGTCATCTCTTCCAAATACTCGCCCACTGAATTCAGAACAACAAATTTGGCGAGAAAAGGGCCTATGCTACCGTTGTGGAGACAAGTTTACCCCTGGTCATCGCTACAGACCTGGAACTTTTGCTCATTTGGAGTTAATGAAAGAGGAAAACCATGTGCAAAGTACTTAACGGTAATCAGAATGAAGACATAACCCCTACTGACTTGGGGGAAATCTCTTTTCATGCAACTTTAGACAAAGAATCTGCTTCAACTTTGAAACTTCAGGGCACTATTTGCGGGCATAAAGTGTTGATGTTGGTAGATAGTGGTTTGACACATAATTTTGTAGTAGAAGAAATTGTCACGAAACTTGGGTTGACAGTCGAATATATCCCTACTTTTGGTGTCCAGATAGGCAATGGTGAAATTATCAAATGCAACCAAGTTTTTCATGACCCGACAGTAGAGGTTTATAACTTGGTTATAAAGCATGATTTCTTCCCCTTTTCCTTTAGTGGCGCAGACATGGTGTTGGCTATACAATGGCTAGCATCCTTGAACACAATACAAGTCACTTGGAATAAGATGTTCCTAATCTTCCAACTGAATGAGAAAACTTACAAACTGCAAGCTGTTCCACAGAAAAAACTCACACCAACATCATTACAATCATACCTTGAAGAAAAGATGTTGCCTAGAGATGCAATATTAAAACTTATGAAGGCAGATTATAAGCACATAGACCTCTCTTCTAATATTGGTGATGCGTCTGTTTTACGTCTTCAGCCATATGGACAAAAATCTTTGTTAGCAGCAAAATTTCCAGATGGCATAATACATATATTAGACCCTAAGATTGACTTCAAATTTTAACTTTGACCTCAAACTTTCATAGTGCACAAATAGGCACTTCAACTACCTATCTTTCAATAAATAAACACGTGATTTTTGGAGCCAAAGTGTGTGAAATGCAAACGCTCCCACGTGTATTAGTGAGCCAATCAGTGGCTGCCAACTAATTAAACACTTTACACGTCTTTTTAAAAAATATCTTACACATCATTTTGAAACTAAAAAAAAATAAAGTTTATTTTAATTAATATAAAAGAGATTCATTAAGGGTAGAATTGTCATTTCAGCATTTTTTAACCATTGTGGGCCTCGAAAATTACCCCTCACTCGTGAAGAATGCATGCATTTCACGCATTTTTCCAGGTAGGGATCGCGTGTTTATTTATTGAAAGATAGGATAGTTAAAGTGCCTATTTGTGCACTATGAAAGTTTGAGGTCAAAGTTAAAATTTGAAGCCAAGTTTAGGGTCCAATATATGTATTATGCCTTTCCAGATTGTCACCTTGAGGACAAGTCGTCTTTCCAGGAGGGGTATACTGATAAGGGACGTATCTTCCGTACAAATTCAAGAAGGAATAAGCAAAGAAAGATAGGAGAAGATACTGATTTGCATCTTCTCAAATTACTGGAGGTTTCACCCATGGAGCGATGAGCAGTTTCTTACCGTTATTATGAGTTAGCAGTTTCTTACCGTTATTTGGCAGATTCTTATGTTTACTAGAAGTTATTTATCCTTATCCTAAATAGTTATAAAGTAGTTATCAGTTATCTATTATATAATAGGAGATCTAGTAAATTAGTAGACAGATGGTAATATATTTTTAAATGCATAAAAGGTTGTTCTAAGAGATACGAGATACTTATATCTCTTTGTATTTTTATTGTTCTACGAGATACGAGATACTTGTGTCTCTCTTAGTATTTTTTGTTACTTTTAATCAGTAAAAACATCAGTTTCTATCATGGTAGCTCCCCAAGTTCCACAGTTACTTTCAAACACATGCACTCATGGCTAAAAGTTAGAAGTTGCAGAAAAACAATTGCCCAGAAATCCACAATAGGAAGAAGGATCATTCAAGCCAATAAAAGAAATTGTTGAGGGAGATAGTAAATGAAAGATAGGACTTGTTTTTTCTTCTCTATGTTTAGCTCCCAAATGATACTCCTTAAATAGGAAAATCATTTACATTTCATCCTTCAAAAGAATGTAAGAAACTAATGTATAATAAATGTAATGAAACATAACTCTTACTTTAATTATAAATTTGTCATAATACAAAAGTAACTTCAAGTCTTCTGAATATTTTCTTACGAAGTTAAGAAACTCACACTTGAGGTAAATATGAAATATTAGTGAGGAAGTAACTTTCCTATTTAACATATACTAATGACTTAGGAATGTTCACATCGATTAATTACGGAGATTTAAAAGATGTAATTTATCCTTTGCATTAAAATAAAAGGATTATTATCCACAGATGATCGATAAAAAAACTGGTAGGTAACAGAGATTGGCCTTGTCAGTGGCGCTCATCAACTTCAAAGTTGTTATCTGTAGAGACATAATATATGTTCAGGTAAATGTTTAATGCTCGGAAATCCATTTGAAAATGACACTTTGGACCAACCGCTGCCCTCGAAGCTCGGGTATTAAAGGTCTGCCCCTCTATCCTTCTCCACTTAACATATAGAAGAGATTTTTGATTTTAGAACTTGTGAATAGTTTATTGAGAACTCTGTATAATTTGTTCTCTCGCGCTACCAGTGATGGAGAACATTTCATGATCAAGAAAATGCATGTGTTTTCCACAGTGGATGACTTTGTAGAGATAACCGAGTCGTTGATAGACATGATAAAGTTCATTGCAAACGAGCCCTCAGTGCAGATTTTCTATGTTCAACAGCATACCCACACTTCAGTGCCCAACCTCATCAATATCACTAGCAAAATTGAGGGAAAATCTCGTAAACTGACATTGCACACAGCAGATTGAGATGATTCTATCGTCATGGTCAGGTCAATGAAAGAGTGGATTCTCAATTGCTAAAGAAATGATGAAAAATCTCAGACATTCTCTAGCTGTTGTGTCTGAGAAGCAGCTCAGAAATGGATCTATAAGAAGACCAAGTTCAAGTTATCGTATTGGAAGAACTATGTCGTGGAATCCTGCTACTTAGGGTCGAAAAACAGGTCCAGAACAAGATGGTGAAGGGAATGCTGATTATAGTTCAAATGTTTTCAAGTCAGCAAAAGAAAAAGCTAGTAGCTTCAAATGGCGTCAGATGGATGCGATAGAATCTAAACCAGCCAAGAATGATGAGCCATCTGTGACCTGTTCTAATGATGACACGACGTTACCAACACATGACAACTCTTGCACCAGAGGTCAACTGCGATGAAACGTTGTTGTTCTCAAGCCAAACGGATGATGTTTTACAAGACGTCTGTGTGTAGGTAAATGAAACCATGTCTCGTGATCGAATTTTGTCCTGAGAAGCAAGCCTGATGTAGCTTTGAACTTTAAACAATTCTTTTTGTTTGGATGCATTTTACATGTACCACGTTTTGATGGATCTTTTTTCTAGAACATGAAACGTAGAAACGAGAGATTATCATACATGTTCAAAGGAGAAGGAAAGAGGAAGCTTCAATCTAAAAATATAATAATTGTGTTGAACATTTATTAGTTGAAATGTGAGCCCTGATCCTCATATTACAGAGGCAAAACAAAGACTGCAGCCTCAATAGTTAGTCACTCAATGAACAATATAATGAAAGCTATATTTACAGACTTCTATACATCTTTATAACGCAAACACATTGTACGTTAACCTATGTAGAATAGCTAGTAAAGGAACCTTACACGACTAGACAACTCTCTTCACATTCAGGGAGAACAATGTCTAGCCTCATCACTGTCTTATACTTGTGAGGTATCAGCCTACATACATACTTCAAAGCTTCCATGACCTCATCCTCTTGCAATTTTCTGGAGTTAAACACCTCACAATCGGTAGTGCCTTGACTAGCTTTTTGTTCCTGGGTGCAGAGAATTGTGATGCTTCAGATTTCTAATTGAATATTACTATTTAGTTAAGAAGGAAAGAGAGCACTGGAGTTCATTAGTTATACAAGACAAACCTGATCCACTGTCAGCTTGAATGCAAAGTTCTACATCTGCTGGAGTTCTCTCTTATGCTTAATGCGCGTGACAGAATGATCATGCATATGGTATGACTCGATAGGAATCAACACATCATCAATCGATCCCTTCTTCCAGGAGTGGAAGCTTCTGCGACTATTGTTGGTTTCAATCCTGAATCTCATGACATGGATTTGTGATGTGGGGTCCATCCCCATGTACCAAACTTTGAATTATTTTCTGCCAATTTCAAAGTTTGGCAGAGTTGGTAAAGAAAAAAAGATTGTTTGTTCTTCAATTTCAATGTTTGGCAAAGTTGATAAAGAAAAAATTGTTTTCTGCCAATTTCAAAGTTTGGTAGAGTAGGTAAGCTATGAAGAATAAAAAATTGGTTTTCTTCTGTAGCACATTTGGAGGGTAGTGTATTTGTTCTCTATAAAAGGAAGGACAATTATTCATTCTAAATACACCAAAAGGAAATTACAAAGGAGAGAAAAGAAGAGTGAGGCATCACAGAGGAAAATAATCTGTGAGGAAAAATAGAGAGTGTGAGCGATATTATAGTGAGGTGGAAAAATCAAAAGAGGGTTATTTCTTTTGAGTGTGTAGTGATCTTTGGAGTTTTGCTCGGATCTACAAGTGTAAAATCCTTACTATAGTGATATTCGTTGCTCCTCTCGGGTCGTGGTTTTTTCCCTTATTTAGGAGGGTTTCCACGTAAAATCTTGGTGTCATTATTTCTCTTTTATTCTCGTTGATTAACCATATTGTTGTGTTCCGCATTTATTGCCTTTATTACCGCAAATATTATTTCTGTTACTGATTTATTCCCAAAAATTGGTATCACAGCACAGGTTCTGCTCATTTACAGAAATATTTTTGCAGCTTATTGTACTATGCTCAGTGGAAAAAAAATGTCTGGAGTAGAGTACGAGGTAGAAAAATTCAACAGTGATAGCGGTTTCTCAATGTGGCAGAGAAGGATGAGAGACTTGCTCATCCAACAGGGTTTGCACAATGCACTAGGCGGAAAATCCAAAAAGCCCGAATCCATGAAACTTGATGATTGGGAAGAAATGGATGAAAAGGCTGCCAGTGCAATCAGATTGCACTTAACAGATGATGTAGTTAATAACATCATCGATGAAGAGAGTGCATGTGGCTTTTGGACAAAGTTAGAAAATCTATACATGTCCAAAACGCTGACAAATAAATTGTACCTAAAGAAGCAGTTATATGCGCTACATATGGGTGAAGGTACAAATTTTTTGTCTCATTTAAATGTACTTAATGGACTAATCACGCAGCTAGCAAACCTCGGAGTAAAGATCGAGGATGAAGATAAAGCCATAGTGCTCCTAAACTCGTTGCCATCTTCCTACGATACTTTAGCAACAACCATTTTACATGGTAAGGACTCTATTGAGTTGAAGGATGTCACATCAACCCTTTTGCTTAATGAAAAGATGAGAAAAAGGCCTGAAAATCAAGGACAGACTCTCATCACGGAAAGTAGAGATAGAAGTTACCAAAGGAGTTCAAGTAACTATGGTAGATCCGGAGTTCGTGGAAATTCCAAAGTTCGATCAAAATCAAAGGCCAGAAATTGCTACAATTGCGATCAACCAGGACACTTCAAAAGAGATTGTCCAAATCTAAAAAGGGGCAAAGGGGAAAGCAGCGGCCAGAAGAATGATGACAACACATCTGCCATGGTGCAAAATAATGACAGTGTTGTTCTCCTCATAAATGAGGAAGAAGAATGCATGCACTTGGCAGGTGTAGAGTCGGAATGGGTGGTCGACACAGCAGCATCTTACCATGCCACACCGGTAAGAGATCTTTTTTGCAGATATGTAGCCGGTGATTTTGGCAATGTGAAAATGGGTAACACTAGGTACTCAAAGATTGCGGGGATCGGAGACATTTGCTTAAAGACAAATGTTGGATGCACATTAGTGTTGAAAGATGTGCGCCACGTACCTGATTTGCGGATGAACTTGATCTCGGGAGTTGCTTTGGACCGAGATGGATATGAGAACTACTTTGCAAATCAAAAATGGAGACTCACCAAAGGGGCATTGGTGATTGCAAAAGGAGTTGCTCGTGGCACGTTGTACAGGACAAATACAGAAATATGCCAAGGTGAATTAAATGCGGCTCACGAAGAGAATTCTGCAGATTTATGGCATAAAAGAATGGGTCATATGAGCGAGAAGGGATTGCAAATTCTTTCCAAAAAATCACTCATCTCTTTTGCCAAAGGTACAACGATAAAACCTTGTAACTACTGCTTATTTGGTAAACAACATAGAGTCTCATTTCAGACATCATCTGAAAGAAAGTCGAATATACTTGATTTGGTATATTCTGATGTTTGTGGTCCAATGGAGATAGAATCGATAGGAGGTAATAAATACTTTGTTACCTTTATTGATGACGCTTCTCGAAAATTGTGGGTTTATATCTTGAGAACCAAAGATCAGGTGTTTCAAGTATTTCAAAAGTTTCATGCTCTGATAGAAAGAGAGACAGGTCGAAAGCTAAAACGTCTCCGAACCGACAATGGAGGTGAGTACACTTCAAGGGAATTTGAAGAGTACTGTTCAAACCATGGAATCAGACATAAAAAGACAGTTCCCGGAACCCCACAACACAGTTGGTGTTGTTAGCAGATTCCTTGAAAATCCTGGAAAAGAACACTGGGAGGCAGTTAAGTGGATACTCAGGTACCTAAGAGGTACCACAGAAGATTGCTTCTGTTTTGAAGGATCTGATCCAATCTTGAAGGGCTATACTGATGCTGATATGGCAGGTGACCTCGATAATAGAAAATCCACTACTGGATATTTGTTTACATTTTCAGGGGGAGCTATATCATGGCAGTCAAAGTTGCAGAAGTGTGTCGCACTCTCTACAACTGAGGCAGAATACATTGCAGCTACTGAAGCTGGCAAAGAGATGGTATGGCTGAAACGATTTCTTCAAGAACTTGGATTGTATCAGAAGGAGTATGTCGTCTATTGTGACAATCAGAGTGCAATAGACTTGAGCAAGAACACCATGTATCATGCAAGGACGAAGCATATCGACGTGAGATATCACTGGATTCGTGAAAAGATAGAGGACGGATCTATGCAGGTCATGAAGATCTCTACTAGTGAAAACCCTTCAGATATGCTGACCAAGGTGGTATCAAAAGACAAGTTCGAGCTATGCAAAGAACTTGTCGGCATGCACTCAAGCTAGAAACCTAGAGCTACCTCCTTCAGGTGAATGGGTTTGGAGGGGGAGATTGTGGGGTCCATCCCCATGTACCAAACTTTGAATTGTTTTCTGCCAATTTCAAAGTTTGGCAGAGTTGGTAAAGAAAAAAACATTGTTTTTTCTTCAATTTCAAAGTTTGGCAAAGTTGGTAAAGAAAAAATTGTTTTCTGCCAATTTCAAAGTTTGGTAGAGTAGGTAAGCTATGAAGAATAAAAAATTGTTTTTCTTCTGTAGCACATTTGGAGGGTAGTGTATTTGTTCTCTATAAAAGGGAGGACAATTCTTAATTCTAAATACACCAAAAGGAAATTACAAAGGAGAGAAAAGAAGAGTGAGGCATCACAGAGGAAAATAATCTGTGAGGAAAAATAGAGAGTGTGAGCGATATTATAGTGAGGTGGAAAAATCATAAGAGGGTTATTTCTTTTGAGTGTGTAGTGATCTTTGGAGTTTTGCTCGGATCTACAAGTGTAAAATCCTTACTATAGTGATATTCGTTGCTCCTCTCGGGTCGTGGTTTTTTCCCTTATTTAGGAGGTTTCCACGTAAAATCTTGGTGTCATTATTTCTCTTTTATTCTCGTTGATTAACCGTATTGTTGTGTTCCGCATTTATTGCCTTTATTACCGCAAATATTATTTCTGTTACGGATTTATTCCCAACATGTGAGCACTCACTGCAGGGAAAAAACTGTAACTTTGTTTACCAAGAAATGACACTGGAAAATCGACGCTACTTAGATACAATTGGTCACACAAACAGTTATTGATGTTTTCAGATACAACCAACTTCTACTTTCAAAACACATGCTACAAATACAGTTGATCACACATACAGATATAACTAAATACTGTAACGACAAGATTTTAGTTAGCATTAAAAAAAATCTCACTGCATTTTACATAAACACAACGCTAATAGTTACACAACTAGCGGTACAAGACAAACCTTAGAATTAACTATTGATCTATTGAGATCACCTACTTTCACTTCATCATCACCTTCCCGTGGTCTTATTGGATCTTGAACATGCCACACATAATTAGGGGGAAACAACTCATCCACTGTCAGCTTGGATGCGAAGTTCTACGATTGTTGGAATTCTGTTTCATGCTTAATGCGCGTGCCAAAGGGATCATACATATGGAATGACTCGATACGAATTACCACATCATCAATCGATCCCTTCTTTCAGGAGTGGAAGCTTCTGTGACTATTGTTGGTTGCAATCCTGAATCTCATGACCATTTTGAGCAACATGAATTTGTGAGCATTCACTGCAGGCAAAAAATAGTAACTTGTTGACAAAGAAATGACACTGAAAAATCGACACTACTTAGGTACAGTTTCCACATACATCCAACTTCTGTTTTCAAAACACATACATACACAGACAATTAATCCAGCTTCAGCGATGAAACCATATACATACATGTACAGTTGATCACACATACAAACACAAACACAAACAGTGAAACTTATATATTGTATATGTGCCATTTCAATTAGCATTAACAAAAATCTCACTGTATTTTACAAAACACGGGTGCTAATAGCACTAAGTTAACATCAATATAATCATCTATGCGAATTTTGACCTTAAAACTATTGAACAGATTGAAGGAACTTGACAAGCTGGTTCTGTGATAGTGTAATGCTTTCAGATAGACCAAAGATCCCAGAAACATAAATGTTTGTTCAACCGATCATTCTCAGTAAAACTTCAAGTTCACTTACATAAAGATGATAAAGATCCTTTGAAGATATGAACAAAGATAGACGTTATGCAGAGGCAGAAAGTTCTCCGTCAGCTTGAGCAGTTGAGCAGAATGTTAAAGCCTGATATGAAAGCAATCAAACAGAGGAGTGAAGCTTTTATCATCTGAGAAATGCTTGGAAATAGACCAAGAAAATCTGAACCTGCACACCTACTTGGCCTAATGCAACTGCTCGAGTACATCTGAGACAAAAAGATCTCTAATAAGTTAGTAGTATAGATAATGAGGTGTTACAACACATTCAATTCAATGGAGAAAAGATCAAGAGAATCAAAATTTTCAAATTGCTTACTTATGTAAAAGATGCTTTTTCAACTGTTACTTTGCTAGCAATAGTGAAATCTTTCTCATGACAATACATGCACAATAGCACACAATAGTACAGTACACAACTCTTTCCTCTTAAGCTAACGAAAGAGCTGCTCAATTACATGTTGTACAATGCCTGTACACAATAAGCAAAAGAGTTGATAGACACATATAACGGATTTCAATCACCTGCAAGATACAAAATCAAAGTCGATAATCAAATCTATGTTAACTGTAATCATACTGGCATAAAGATAATTACCATAGAATAGCAAATAAATATAAAGTTTCTGCTCCCACCATAACGTATTATACCAACCAGCATGATTTGCGCCAAATCACGAAGCGCACGTAGCATGCTATCTTCAAAAGTATTTGAAGCATCGATAGTCCTACCATTAGCCAATATTATTCCTTCAAAATTGGATACAGACGGGTAGAAGTAGACCCAATGACACTAAAACCAAACTTATCACCAATGCTCGAATTTGGATCAACAAAATTCCTCTACAATTCCCAATTCATTTGTCTAACTTAAACCCAGAAAATTCACTTTCAATTTCAGTTCAGTTCCAAATTCTAACCCTACCCCTAAATACGGTTTGATCCTAAATAATTTCCATCTCCTGCCATGAATAGCAGAGGAGGTAGATCACAAAGTAAACAATGTTTAAATCAGGTATCCAATGATTTTCTTTGTAATACTAACGAGGAACAATCTACATTGGTCTCTTCATCTTCGTCAGGTAAATTTAGCAAAACTCGAGTGAAAAGTTTTAAATTTGCTAATAGAAATGTTGATTCTAAAGTTTTTAAAAGTAGGAAATCAAGAAAGAAACTTGTTTCAAATGAGATTATTTGTATAAACAAAGAGTCAAATTTTGAGGCTTTAGTTGCGTTAACGGCTGGATTTCCTTCCGACTCGTTAAAGGATAAAGAATTTGAAGTCGGGGTTGTTAGTGTAGTTGGCGGGATAGATCAGTATAACTATATTTTGATTAGAGATCACATTATTACGAAATGGCGTGAAAATGTGTCGATTTGGCTGACAAAGGATGTGTGTTGTTGATGTTATTCTTGAACGATGTAGTGAGTTATTAGATTCTGCATATAACTACTTGTTATCGTACGGATATGTTAATTTTTTGGTGGCATTGGCAATTAAGGGCAAGATCCCAACAAGGCCAAGTAAGGGAAGAGTGATTGATATAGGGGCAGGTCTTGTTCGGCTGACGGTTCCAAGGCAACTAATGTTATTTGGGTTTGAGGTAATTGTTTTGGAGGGACGAAAGTGTGCAGGTGGAAGGGTGTATACGAAAAAGATGGAAGGAGGGAATAAAGTAGCAGTTGCCGACTTAGGAGTTTGACAGTTACATTAGGGAATCCACTTGGTCTGTTGGCTCGACAATTGTCGTATACACTTCATACGCCGATAGACCAATGTCCACTCTATCGTGTTGACGGAAAACCCGTAGACGAGTATTTGGATAAAAAAGTGAAGGCTACTTATAATGAACTTTTGGACAAGGCAAGCAAGGTCATGCAAGAATTATCGCCGATTATTTCTCCCAGAGAGGGATTGGAGACCTTGCGAAAGGATTTTAGTGTTGTGATGAATGATGAGGAGATGAGCTTGTTTAATTGCGAATCTGGAATATGCAAATGCAGGGTTGCTTTCAAATATTTCCTTAGCATTTTGGGACAAAGATGACCCCTATGATACGGGAGGGGATCACTGCTTCTTGCCCAATGGAAATGGAAGATTACTTCATGCACTGGCTGAAATGTGCCTATTAGTTTTGAAAAAACTGTGTATGCCATTTGTTATGGTAGAGATAGTGTGAAGGTGATTAATGCGAAGCAATTATTTGAGGGAGATATGGCATTGTGCACTATTCCTCTTGGAGTTTTGAAGAGTGGTACTATTCATTCCAAAAGTTACCTCAGCAAAAGTTGGACACAATAAAAAGATTAGGTTTTGGACTGTTAAAAAAGGTTGCATTGTTATTCCCGTATGTGTTTTGGGACTCCAATGTTGATATATTTGGTAAGTTTGTTGATGGTTCTAGTTCTCGGGTTGATGGAAATCCTATCGACGAGCATTTGGATAATAAAGAGGGACTTTTGGATAAGGCAAGCTCACGCAAGAAGTTTTCTCAGGAATGGAAGCATAGATCCATATTTCCATTACAAGAATATTCAAACATGGAGGAAGTGAGATCCCTTACCACAAACGAGTGGAAAGGTCAATTTCTTACTTGCCAGAGCCCAGAGGCATAGAGCTAAAGCAGCTCGCAATTACATTAGTTCTGATATCCCCAACAGATAAAGTGATTCCATTGCCTCTGCCAATTCTTTTAGTCTTCCTGAGAAACAAGTTAAAAAGGGGATCCATAAGGAAGCTGAAACTTTGAACAAAAAAAGAAAAGACATACTAAAGGGAAAAAAAAAGGAAAGGGGAAGCTAAGGAGAAGTTAGGAAGTACCTGACTATTTTTTACTTGACAGTGGTTGTTCTTGACTTTACAACACCTTTTAAGCACAAATATAAGCAATGTTAGCCTCAAGTCTAATATATGTTACAGCTGCAAAAATAAATATTTTAAAGTAAACAATGAAACAGAACCAAAAACAAAAACAAAAGAAAATACAGAAACTAATTAATTGACAAATAAGGGAGAATTTTTTGTCCTTTGCTGAAGATCTACAAAATCTAGTAATAAGTATCACGGACAATTATTGTATTCATTTTTTTTAGTTTTTAGTGATTGTTGATTTACGATAAAGTTACACTGTGCAAGTAACTAAAATTTGTATCAAGGAGTATAAAAGAGGCTATAAATATGCATTATAAGATTAGCTCTCCTAGGTAATTATATAAAGGTATGATCATGCACTGTAGTGCGGTTATTATTCGTCTACATATAATACTTGTAGAGCTTTAAACAAGGAAATAAAATTCGACAAGACGTTCAATATCCAGTTTCCCTTTGTGCTAAACAAAAGGATGTTGGTGTTAAAAAAGGGACATATATCGTGATATCTTTTTAACTCTAATAGGTAAATATAGCCTTAGGAAATGATTATTCAAATGACCTTTTAGTGCGGCATATGAATGTGGTCTATATTAGTAAAACATTACCTACTTTCAAATTTCTTAACTATTTTGCATATGAATGTGGTCTATATTATTGTATCAGTCCATATAACTTTTCACTATCTTTATCTCTAAAGAGTAACTAAAAAATATAATGTATTGGTTTTGGAAGGATAAATTATATTTTTAAGGGTAAAATGGTCAGTCAACTTTTGGAGAGCTTTTTAGACTTCCAATATCTTACTTTATGTTCCCATTTTTAGTCTCGGGGCATGCACGTAGCACATGTATCGTGTTGCCAATAAGTCAATATTTCTTTACTAAATCACGTTAATATTATCTTACAATGTGTTTGATCTACTAAGTATAAAATTAAGAATGATTAATGGTTATCCTATTTAGGTAGCTCGATGAAGGAGACAACACACCATCTCATAGAAATCCGCAAACGCTTGATAGTAATTTTGTTGTTTTGGTTTATCATTTACACATACATGTGTCAAGGGTTTATCACAAATAACCTCTCTACCTCCCCATTAGGGTCAAGGTCTCGTTAGACACTACCGTCCACAGACCCACTTGTTGGACTACACTAGGTATGTTGTTATTGTAACTATTACACCTTTTAAAAAAAAATTGCAAGATTGATCGGTGAAGATCAAACAAATTAAAAGATTGAACAATACTATCACTTTGTCACGATCAATAGTGTGAAATTCTTTTCGTAAGACTTATAGAAACAACTTGTGTTACAATATCTCCTCCCAAATTCATCATTGTCCATTTCAATACTAGCTATTTGAAAAAAACCTACTTATATTTAAAATCATATACCCTTGAATATATTATACTTAAATACTTGTCAATTTGTATTGAACACACATTTTGAAAATTAAGAATGCATTTTTTAAAAGATTGAGTTCAAAACACCTGTTCATTATATAAAGCTTTATTGATTTCGATATATATTTGCTTTAAATTACTTAACAATGTTAGTTATTTTTTTAATCTTACTGAATCTCTTTTAGGGCCTACAAAAATATCCTTTATTATGTTCTTTCACTTTTAAGTATGTGCTTGTAATAGACACAAGTACTTGCACATAACATGAAAAGCTAAATTTGTGCTTGCTTATTAACTACATTGTTATCTATTACAATGTTTCCTTAACTTATTCTACAACCAATATGTGGACATATCATGAGAGATAATATTAGATATGAAGTTATTTAGAAAAAGGCGGAAGTGGTTCCCGTGGAGGACAAGATGCAAAAGTAAAGTTGAGATGGACCGGTCATGTAAAGAGAAGATGTGTATAAGATGCCCTGGTAATGAGGTGTGAAAGGTTGGATGTTGTAGACTTGAGGATAGTTAGAGATAGTCCTAAGAACTATTCGGGGTGATGTGACTAGGCAGGATATTGCATAGCCTCAGCTCACCGAGGACGAGGTCCTTGATAGGAAGGTGTGGAGGTCAAAGAATAAAATAGACCCAATTCACCGAGTATTATTAGCATTCTTCTTCTTGTTTTTCCCTATCATCAGATTACTATTACTACCTATTATTATTAAATCTCGTTATCTTATTTTCTTGTTATTGTTGCCTCTTTGTCTTTTGTTCGTTCAACTGAAGGTCTATCTATAACAACTTCTCTAGCTTCTCAAGTTAAAGGTAAGACTTGTATACACTCTACCCTCCTCTCCTCGGACTCCACCTGTGGATTTCTCTAAGTTTGTTATTGCTAAAGGATATATAGCCCATAATTATTACATTACATCAACTAAATTTGCCCCTACTAATTGGTCTTGTTGCTTGCATTTAGCCTGTCTGTCTGGTCTGGTCTGGTTATGTTATCTCATCATTTAGTGCATAAAATAAGCATGCAAACTATGTTGATATAGCAAAATGATAGAGTTAATCAAAAAGGGAAATGAACAACTATTTCCCATGCTAACAAAATAACTTGGGCAGAAATAGAAACTAAATCATACATGAGCAATTAGTAAATAGAATGAAGAATAAGATGTTTGTAGAAAGAGATTAGTTAATTCTACACCCTACAGGATAATGGTTCATCATTTAAAAGCAACATAATATTTTGTATCAACTTAAGTTCTTGGCTGTCAGTGTCTAAATAAACATTACACATGCCTTTAAAAAGATCTGAAGTATACCTTATCTCATTTATTTTTCTCAACCTGCAAATGCGATGTTCTAACACTAGCGTGGTTGGCCATCTTTGCAACTTCTCTAAGCCCAGTGAGAAATGCTCAATACATTAGCTTCATGACCATAAGAAACATAATTTCCATATTTAATATAATCGATGCATTTTAAAATATGTATGCGTACGTAGCAGCAAAAATAAACGATAGATAATGAAATCAACTCTGAAGTATATAGTTGAGACAAGAAATATATAATAGGAGTCCTTTAAGGGGTAAAGAGTAACAAATTACTCAGTTCTCTCAATATGTTACTCTAGTGGTTTTCCCGTTTTAAGAAGATACAGAAAGTTAAACAAAGCAAGATCCAGTGTAGCTGCTTTTAAAAAAACCTCGACTTCATATTCCAGAGTATCTCAATTCTCAAGATGATATATACATGCTTCAAACTGAAATCAGTGAATACGAAATTGGCATGACACCACACTGTTACAAATGCTTAACTCTAGACCAAGATAACATGAATTCACTTCTCGCGCATGTCCATTACTATTTTATTGCTCGCAGAGTTTATTATTCTTAACTTGTTAGTCTGCCACCAAATACTATGCTAATCAAGAGAAAGAAAAATATTATTTTAGTATATTGAAAGAAAAGTTAAGGTTGAACCTGGCATTTACCTTTTAAAATTTGAAGTACTTTTGTTACTGCATCAGTAGGAGCCATTCTCTCAAACTTGTGTGCAGCTTCTCCTGCGACTAGAGCTAACAATAAAGGGCCACCAGAAACTGTTGCATATTTATAGAACATAAAGAATTCCCCCCGACACTTAGAATCATCAGCAACATAACCAAATGTATCAACATTGGAGTCCCAAAACACATACGGGAATAACAATGCAACCTTGTTTAGTAGTCCAAAACCCAATCTTTTTATTGTGTCTAGCTTTTGCTGAGGCAAATCTGGAATGGACGTGATAGATCCACTGTTCAAAACTCCGAGAGGAACAGTGCACAATGCCATATCTCCCTCAAATAATTGTACCGCGGTATGCCTTCTCATAGTCTCTACCGTAACGAATGGCATACACAGTTTTTAAAAAAATAATAAGCACATTTTCAGCCAGTGCATGAACTAATCTTCCATTTCCACCGGGCAAGAGGCAGTGATCCCCTCCCATATCGTAGGGGTCTTCTTTGTCCCAAAATGCTAAGGAAAGCTTTGAAAGAAAACCTGCATTTGCATATTCCAGATTTGCCAAATGCCAATAAAACAAACTCATCTCCTCATCATTCATCACAACACTAAAATCCTTTCGCAAAGTCTCGAAAGCCTCTTCGGGAGAAATAATCGGAGATAATTATTTCCTAACCTTGATTGCCTTGTCCAAAAGTTCATTATAAGCAGCCTTCACTTTTTTATCCAAATACTCGTCTACGGGCTTTCATTCAATACTATAGAGTGGACATTGGTCTCTCACCGTATGAAGTGTATACGACAATTGTCGAGCCAACAGACCAAGTAGATTCCCTAATGACCTGTGAAAACACTCTCTCCTAAGTTAGCAACTGCTATTTTACTGTCTACTTCAATCTTTTTCGTATACACCCTTCCACCTACATGCTTTCGTCCCTCCAAACAATCACCTCAAATCCAAATAACATCAGTTGCCTTGCAGCCCCTAACCTAGCAAAACCTGCCCCGATAACAATCACTATTTCCTTACTTGGCCTAGTTGGAATCTTGTCCTTAATTGCCAAAGCCTCCCCAAAATAAACATACCCATACGATAACAAGTAGTTATATGCAGAATCTAATAACCCACTATATCGTTCAGGTATAATATCAACAAACATATCCTTTGTCAGCCAAATCAAAACTTTTTCACGCCATTTCGTAATAATGTGATTCCTAATTAAAATATAGTTATACTCTTCTATCACGCCAACTACACTAACAACTCCAGCTTCGATTTCTTCATCCTTTAACGAGTCAAACAGAAATCCAGCTGTTAACGCAACTAAAGCCTCAGAATTTGACTCTTTGTTTATACAAATAATTTCATCTGAAACAAGTTTCTTTGTCGAATTTCTACTTTTAACCACTATAGACTCAACATATATATGAGCAAAATTAGAAATTTTCACTCGAGTTTTGCTAATTTTACCTGACGGAGATGTAGACATCATTGCAGATTTTTCCTCGTTACTATTACCGAGAAAATCATTGGATACCTGATTTAAACACTATTTACTTTCTGATCTACCTCCTCTTCTATTCATGGAAGGAGATGGAAATTATTCAGGATCAAAACAGATTTAGGGGTAGGGTCAAAATTTGGAACTGAATTGAAATTGGAAGTGAAATCAAGAGTTTGAGTTTAATAAATGAATTGAGAGCTGGACAGGGATTTTGTTAAGGGATTTTTTGCTTTCTGTAATGGATTTAGCAATGGAGAAAGACCACCAAATTGCTAAACTTAGTTACTTTAATTAACCTAAATATACATCCATCAAATCATTTAAATTAAAACTAACCTATATATATCATATCATATCATATCATATATTTATATAAAAGAGAACCCTAGGCCTTTCTACGTTTAGCCACCACAAGCAAGAATTTCCTTTTAAATTTTTTTGTTTTATCAAAACTAGCCTTTTTCTTTGATGAAAAGATGTGGCTTTTATGAAAAGTTGCGAATTTTATCAAAAGTTGTCACTTTATGAAAATTAGTGACTTTAGTGAAGAGTTGCGACTATTATTAAAAGTTGCGACTCTATAAAAATTTGTGACTTTTATGAAAGTGTGTGAATTTCCCGAAGGGTTGCAACATTTCCAAATAGTTGTAACCCTTCTAATAAGGCACAATAAACATTTATTCACACTACTCTTTGTTGTCTATTAATAGAGAGATTTTCTCTCATTTAAAACAACAAAAAATATGATCTTCTTCTTCTACTTCCGCAAAATTAAATATTCGTGTTCTTTGCTCCTGTTGAGTGACTTAGTGACAACAATATTTCGTATCAATAAGTTAGTGAATAAAATTGCTCCACCCTGAGAGGATGTAATTTTTTAAAACTCTGGTATTGTAGAAAAATAGTTTTTTAAGGGGACATTGTACATTCAGTGGACTAAGTTTTTTCATTTCTATTTCATTCTACTTTTACATATCTTGGTATGTTTTTTTACACTCATTAATTCATGCTTATGATATTAATTGTTATTTTTGAGTACATGTTTTAAACTCTATTGTTTATGTTTCTGCAAAGTTATTGTCTCTAGTTATATCGAACATATACACATATAGTACGTATATTCATTATGTAGAAAATACTTATTATACTCAGTTCCAAGAATTCATGTTTTGATATTATATAACCTAAAGTTACTATATATAAGCTTAGGTATTTTCTATTTTTAAATATATATGAAATTACTCAATTATCAATTGAAGAAATTCATTATGCAAGTTAAAAAGTGATAATTTCTTTCATGTTCAAGCGTACTTTCTTTTTCGATTATGTTAACAAAATTTTGAATTTTCTCCTAAGACATATACCACAATTGTTTAATCTATGCAACTTAAATGTTTCTTTTTATTTCGAAATACCTTTGTATTTATATTCTTAGTTTCTTCTTTATTTTCCTTTTAATGTTGATTAAATAACAAATGAATTATTATTTTGTGAATAATTCATTCATTAAACGTTGTTGAGTTCTATGACAATGACAAATAATAAGTTTAATGTTGGAATATTGCTAATATTTTTTAAGAACCTATTTTTCCATTATTTTTAATGTATGAATATTAGTAAAAAATTACTCGCAAGTTAAATGCAATTATTATTTACCACCGCATGAAGCACAGACATATTACCTAGTATGTATATATATATATATATATATATATATATATATATATATATATATATATATATATATATATATAACTGATAAAATAGTGGTAATGGTAACACTTAGTTTATTAAAGATAAAACAATAATAAACTCAACTTTACTTATATATTAAAGTAATATAATTTTCTGTGGGGGATTCTCTAAGCGACAACCATCACTTGAGCCTAAGTGATGATACAACGTTTTACCTTACGCTGCAGAGGACCATCCTACACCTTGCCATCGGTATAGGACCTTACTTAACTTAGTGGATCCACTAGCTTAACTTACGTCATCATTTTAAAAGGTATGACCCGTTAATACCCATGATGGCTAAATTGTTTACATGGAGATTTGAGTTAATATGAACTCTCATCCTCATATCGGTGCTCAATACTACTCCCAAAATATACTTTAGGTCATGCTTTTAACATAACTTCCTTCCTTTGGGTTGAGATAATATGTTAAACCCTTTTTAGCTTTAAAAATTCCTCTTGGAATCAATGTTCCCCTTCTCTTACTCAAAACTCTTTTGGAACTCTTAGTTTCCTTGTAATATAAATGTGAAAACATTTATACACCTTTTGGGAATACTTAGTTCCCTTATACCTTTTTGAGAGATGAACTCAACTCTTACGCTTTACTTCACTTGAACTTAACTCTTAGGGAATACTTAGTTCCCTTATAGCTTTTTGAGAATTTTACTCTAATCTTTACTCTTTGCTCAACTTGTAACTTGAGCCTTAAAACAAAGTTAAAGTGATTGTTTAAGACTCTTTGAAAACTTTAAGAACTTGCCTTTACTTACTTCTTAACTTTTAACTTGACTCTTAACTTCTTTGACCTTGATCTTAGCTTCCCTTGAATTGGATTATGGATTCGAGGATCATGATCTTATTTATATGGATGATTTCATGATTTTTAGATGTACTTTAGAATGTTGGAATCAACTAGGAATGATAGGTACATCACTTAGGAACTGGTACGAAAAGATAGGAAAAAAATGGGGTATCCAGGTGACCTTGGCGCTCTGAGAGGTGCGGAGCGCCAGAAACTGTCTGACAGACTCTGGTCTAAGGCGCTCTGGCTGGCGCGGCGCGCCAGGACCTGTCAGACAGAGCCTGCCCTGAGGGGGTCTGGCAGGTGCGGCGCGCAAGGGGTTGTTAGACGGAACCTTTAACTTTTCTTCTCCTTTTTTCATCTCTAACCTTCCTAAACTTCCATGGATCCCACCCCAAACACTTAGGATCACTAAATACCTCATTACCAATAGATTAGGTCCAAAAACAATCTAGAAACATGAATTAAATCTACTAGAGATAAACTACAATTCAACCAACAAGAATTTCACAATTTTTACTTTCATGTTCATCATTCAATAAACTCTAACTTGCTGAATTGAATCAAATTGGGGTGTGGGTGAAAGAACCCAACGCTGAATGATATCACATACCTTAAAGGGATCACCCCCAACGAAATTCACGCAACGATTGTTGGCGTTCTTTCTTCTCTTTCTCCTTTCTCCTCTTCTCTTCTCTTTTCTCCAAAGCCCTAAGTGTATTCAATATTATAAAAACTGACTTAAGGCTTAACTTTTGCCTTGATAAACCTTAATACAAATAACAAAATAGTAGGGTGAAAAGACTACTTTACCCTTACAAAAATCTGAATTGGATTCTCCTCAATCCAACAATCCAACTTTCGAAAAGGCATATCTCACTCATACGATATCAAAATTTCACAAACTCGGCGGAATTGGAAAGATCTTTGCATGAGATTTCTAACCATATAAAGAACTCACTCTAATTCCTCCTGAGATGAAAGTTATGGCCATTTGGAAAATGACCAAAAAATCACTTTTAAAATCTGAAATTTTTCCACATTTCTCTTTTTATTTCCAAAAATAATTGTTCCTTGATTTCCTAGCTTATTCTTAGTTATTTCAAGTGACTAAATTTACATGATCTATACAATCAAATTTAATAATTTTGAGGTATTAAATGTCACATGCAAATAATAATTAAGTGGACTGAATTAAACAAATTGAAGTAAATTTTCAGTAACTAAATATACCTGCCAATTTCTCTAAATAAATAATCACATTAGTTTTTACTCTCTTTTCCCCTAAATTTATGTGATGTTTACTTTTTTTAGGTTATTTCGAAAAGAAAGTCTTTTTATAGTCTTATATTAATTGTTCACTTTATTATAGACAATTCTTCCAATCATTTTGATCTCATTTATCCTTAAAATTATTTGTTTTTTATTTTTGTAAATTAATAGTAAACCTTCAGGAAAAAAAAATCTTAAAGTGCAAATTAAAGAAATTTATCATTTTTATTTATGATTTCTTATAATGATAAAATTAAATAACTAAATTAAATTAAAAATGACATATTTTAACTCTGAATTTAAATAAAACAATTTATAATCACATTACTCTCTAAGATTTCTATTACAAGTCACATTTCAATTTCCTTTTAATTTTTTTATGTCGAATTAAATCGTGTCATGTAAATTGATACGGACAAGACAATACAACTAAGGAACCTCCATTACTAATTGCCCCCACCCACTCACCCCACTCCATATTACATTTATGTAAAATTTAATTTAAGAAGAAAATCTCTCCCCCTTCTTCAATAACTTCATTCTCTCCGGGGTGATGAATTTGAAGACTTCAAAATCATACAATTTGTGTTCAGAAGCTGAAGGATAAAGTGTGCTCAAAAAGGTATTTGATACTTTTCTAAATTTCGTTTTTGATGTTTACAGTATGAATAATAATTTTAGATCTTGATAAGCTTAAAATGACATTCTTTTTTCTGTTTAAAAATCAAATTTTTCTCATTTGGTTGTTGTCAATTTTATGAAATAGAAGCCCTATCTTCCTCTTTGTACTTTTTTTTGGGTAGATGTTGGTTTTCTTGGGATTTTGGAATGTAGAAAAAACCCTATTTTCCTCTTTTTCTTTTTTTGATGTTTTTTAGATGTTGGTTTTACTGCAATGACATTTGTTTTGAGTCGAGGGGCAATTGAAAATCAACTCTCAAACCCCACAAACAAAGTTAGGAGTAAAATGTTGTGTACATGCTATCCTTTATAGACCTCTGAAAACTTACTTTATGTCTGGCTAGTAGAAATTTCTTGCCTGCTAAGGAATTAGTCAAAGTTAGACCAAGATGTATATATGTTGGACATGATCCTTCCTCACTTATGAAGAATAAACTCGAAAATCATCACCCAAATTGGGATTCGTGAGTTGATGTTTATTTTGAAGTTATGTTAAGTGTTGAATTACCTAAGGCGAGATTGAAAATTTGAGTTGAAACTTACTTTCTGTCTGTTTAGTAGAGATTTCTTGCTTGTTAAAGGATTAGTCCAAGTTAGAACGAGAAGTATGTTGGACATGTTCCTTCCTTAGGAAGAAGCATCACCCGATTTGGGATTCTTGAGTTGATGTTAATATCAAAGTTATGTTGTGTGTTAAATTCTCATGATGTATTTTTTTATTCTCTTTCACCAAAATATTGAAATTAAGTGTGTAGTTCACTAAATTAATATTTTCAGCTTCTTGTAGCACATATGTTTGGGGTCATATATCCCCAAAAAGATTAATTGTAATACTAGTATTAGTTGTACCAAAGTTAAATTTACACTCAAACATTGTACTTAAATTTAATACAAATACTATTTTTATATATACTACCAAATGACTCCTTTAGTGTTGAAGAAAGTATCAAGTGTTATCTATTAATTTATAATATTGCGATAAACACATGTCATTCATAAAGTGTTTTGATGTAAACACTCAGTACTATAAATTTCTACTACAATAAGTATAACATCACTAATTTAAACTTCTAAGTTATCTTCAGATTCTATACAATAATACTTTATATGTGTTTAATTTAACCTATGCCTCACAATTTTACATCGAGAGTTTCAAATTAAAGAAATGAATGCAGATGTCATATACAAATTATACACCTTTTCTTTTATTGTTAAAGTTGTGATATGTTTGTTTGTTATTCGTGTGGCGTATACTCTGACCTTACCAATCGTATTATTGTTCAATTTCTACAACTAGATGAACAAAGACTATGTTTACCTTTCCTTTTTGACTTAGTAGTCTTGTTGTTCATTTAATCGATGAAATTTTAAATAGGTTGTATTTTCGAGATGTTTTTAGAACTAGTACACTTTCTAAGGATTGGCAATATTCTTGTCGTATAATTCCACAGGTTAAATTTGATCAAACGGTCTAGGAAACACTAGAGGACTAGACATCCCCTACTATTGGATTTATTCCCATTCTCGATTGTTTTCTCAGGTTTCATATAGGAATAACATTGAAAGTTACCCTCAACATTACAAGTCTAAAAGTATGTCCTATCGTTTGATATATTTGCTCGACACAAATCATGATTCTTCTTCGAGTTTTTTCTTCACAGATAAGGAAGGATCATGCACAATATAAATACTTCTCGGTCTAACTTGGAGTAATTGATAAAGGTAAGTTTCAACTTTATGCTTTAAGCTTTCCCGAGGAAATTTAACACATAACATAACTTCAAAATAAACAACCAAAGACTCAATTCATACATCATTTAAGAACAACCATGAAATGTAAAAACCATCTTTGTTCCCAAACAGAGTATTCAAATCATTCATCCAGGTTCACTATCCTATGTTCCCAAGCATATAAAATCTTTATAGTACCTTAAAGCAAAGGCAAAACACAACCTTACTACTCCATCAACCAAACATTTCGTTTCTGTTTGCACTTCCAAAACATTTTAGCCAAAGATTAAGAAGGATTGTGATAATGATACTAGTTAACAAGACACACAACTTCTGCTTTAGATGATGAACGTTGAAACTTTGTTATCTCCGTGAGTACTTTGAGAGATTTGTTAGTTTCCATTTGACTAGGCTTGATTTCCATTTTCACCAGTGATGTAGACTATGCCAATAAAACCTTGATAAACTGCATTTCACCCTTTTCAAATAGTATATCATAAAACTTAATTGTCTTGAGATGATTAAATGTGATGTCCGAGAAGCTTGCAGGAATCTCATCAACAACCTCCTGGGGCACAGGTTCGAAATAATACCCATCATTAAGGATACACCCCTAAGAAAAGTCAAGAAAGAACCATCAATTAGTTACATACAAATATAAAAATATGGAAAAGATAGAGAGAAAAATAAACATTAGTGACAACCTGAATTTCAATTTCTTCCAAATTTGGAGAGCTCCGTATCATGCAAAGAGCAAACGAAAGCTCAAAAAACTCTCCAAGCGTAATCCAAGATATGAATAGGCATTTCAGACAGTTAAGAGCTGATGGAATCCTTGTTGGTATAATTTCAGTTGATCCAATATCGACCTACAAATAAAATGACAAAAATCAGGATACCAAAAAGAAAAGTACATGTGAAAATACAAATAAAATGAAGCAACATTACCTCAAAATGATCCCAGCTTGAATACTCGAGAGCAGGAATAGACGAAAAATATTGTCAAAATCATCTGTCTCCTCTAAAACTAATTCTTTACGCTCATACAGAACATTGGAAAGAAGAGGAACATTTTCTAGATATATCAACTGTATATCGCCACGAAAGACAAATGACCTTAGCTTAGGAGCATTAATACTCATGAGGTACGAATTATCTATGTATTTTAGCACCAAATCCTCAAGCAACGGGCAATTAGAGATCAAAATTTTAAACGTATCAGAAGATAATGTTACAAATTTTAATTTTAGGCTAATCAACTTATTAAATCCCGAAGAAGCATGGAAGATGTATTTCACATTCCATGAGATACAAATGCCTCAATGCTGAACAATAAAAAAAGAAGTAAGGGATCTTGTATGGTGGATAAGTAAATGGAAGTTTAAGGACGAAATGTTTAATGAAACTTGTGTCGAGCAAATGTATCAAACGATCAACATTAGGACATACTTTTAGACTTGTATTATCAAGGGTAACTTTCAATGATGTTCCTATATGAAACCTGAAGAAACAATCGAGAATGGAAATAAATTCAATGGTAGGGAATGTAAAGTCCTCTGGTGTGTCCTAGAACGTTTGATCAAATTTCACCTCTAGAATTGTACGGCAAGTATATTTCCAATCCACAGAAAGTGTATTAGTTCTTACAACATCTCGAAAAAACAACCTATTTAGAATGTCATCGATTAAATGAATGGTAAGTTTGCTTAGTCGATCAGGAGAAGGTAAACATAGTCTTTGTTCATCTGAAGGCATGATAATCTGTAGAAAATAAACAAGAACACCATTGGTAAGGTCCGGGTATACGCTACACGAACAACAAACATATGCTCTTCACCTTTTCAATTAACATGTCACAACTCTAACAATAAAAGAAAAAGATGACATTTGCTTTGATTTCTTTAATTTGCAACTGTTGATGTAAAATTGTCTGCCTTAGGTTAAATAAAACACATATAAAGTATTTTTGTATAGAAATGAAGAGAACTTAGAAGTTTAAATTAGTGATGTTATACTTACTGTACTAGATATTTATAGTACTTAGTCCTTACATCAAAATACCATATGAATGACATGTGTTTATCGTAACATTATAAATCAATAGATAACACTTGACACTTCATTCAACACTAAAGGAGTCATTTGGTAGTATATATAAAAATAGTATTTGTATTAAATTTTAGTACAATGTTTGACTGTAAATTTAACGCTGGTACAACTAATACTAGTATTACAATTTTTTTTCTTCATATTTTTTACTTTTCATTTTCTTTCAAGACTCTCTACGTCACCTCAACACCAAAAAAGGCGTATTTATTACATTTCAAATTAGTTCTAGGAGGTATTAGGACATTTAAAGAAAATGTGTGCCTTCAAATTTCGACCATAGTTCAAGGGAGTACTTATGCCTTTTTTTTAATAAAATAAAATATAATAAATATTAAAAAACTTGACAATGTTTTTCCATAACTTTTTCTTTTTGGAATCTGTGGGTTCTAGGACTAAATAAGAATCATTTTCTTTCTTTTAGTTAGATTTCTAACATGATGAATTAAAATTATCAAAAAAATATTGTTGTAGTTTATTAAATGCCCATTTTAACAAAAATTTCTTTCTTCAATCTTAATGGTGGTTGTCTAAAATCTTATGTCATAATAGAACATAAAAATATGTGTCTATCACAAGCAAAAACGAACATAAGAATTGGAGACTTCTGGTGTACCAATATGTTAACTCCTTAG
Organism: Solanum lycopersicoides; assembly: GCA_022817965.1. NCBI lineage: Eukaryota > Viridiplantae > Streptophyta > Magnoliopsida > Solanales > Solanaceae > Solanum > Solanum lycopersicoides. The sequence goes on along the minus strand of CM040622.1, from coordinate 17,283,709 downwards.
AGTTAGTTGATTTTGAAAATAGACACTTAACACGTTGATCTCAATTTTCGTAGGTCACTATTTCAAAAAGGAAATCATCAGCGCCAACGACTTCAAGAAGGAAAACAATATTCGTTTGAAGCTGCAGAGAAGCATTGGAAAGGCAAGCCTCAAATCTAATGGAAAAAGAAGGAAAGGAATATATGGTTGATCAGCACATAAAGGAAAGTCTATACGAAGCAGAATGCTCGTACACTTGGCAGAGATCACAACCGAATCATCAAGAAAGGAAAGAGTCATGAATCAAGCCACAAGATAAGAAGTTTGTCGGTCATACAAGGAAAAGTTCAAACCAGCAAAAGGAAAGAAGAAGAAGCGATTTACTTCATGGATATAGATCAAATAAATCGCCTCAATCAAGGAATCCCTAAATTAATCCTTCATTGAGATAAATCCCTTGGGGTTTTCCTTACAAGAGCACAGATCATCATCTACATAAATCAACCCAGATTTGTAGTGTAAAGTACGCAACTTCACTTGAGCTTAGCAAACAATTTTCTTTTGTCTTTCATAAAGCTTTGTAAACACGTGAGTGATACAATTGAAAAAAATTTAGAAAAGAATGAATCTAAGTGTAGGTATACAAGCTGAGGAAGTGTCAAGGTAGAAATCTGATTGGCATATCATACATGATAAAGTTTCAAATTTCTGTAGCACGAAGATCTCTTCAAAGTTCTTAAGGAAAACCCTTGAAACCCAAAGGAAATGGACTAGGCACTGCATTGGTGATCCGAACCAGGATAAAACCTTTTGTGTCAATTATTTACTGCAACTTTCTATTATTGTTTATGTTCCTACTAACTTGCAGGTGAGTCAACTATCGACTATTAGTAGTTGACTAAGTGAATTTTAAACTCACCCCCTCCCTCTTGAATATCAATTGGTATCAGAGCAGGTCTCACAGATTTAGTGTCTAACCACACGTGAGTAAAGATCAAACGACACATTACCAAATCCCCGGTGTTGTACTATAAGACAACACTCTTCACATAGACCACCTTACTTTAATGGGCAACATTACTCTCACTTCAACGATAGATTCAGAATCTTTGTCTCCGCAAATGACCATCAAGCTTGAATAGTCATCAAGAATGGCCCAAAGACAACCCTTGGATTGACCGAAAAGGATGGAACTGAAAAACCTTTTGATCCTGAATTGTTCGATATTACTAAGGAATAACAAGAGGTAATTCAAACTAACGTTAGAGCTATAAGTTTGTTGTATTGTGCAGTAAGAGGAGCGGAATATTACAAAATATCAACTGGAGAAACTGCAAAAGAAATGTGGGATAAACTTGAAGTAACCTATGAGGGAATGGCGAAAGTCAAGGAAGCTCAAATCAGCTCCCTTATAAATTAATACAAACTGTTCAATATGGTTGACAATGAAAATTTTGAATCCATGTTATCAAGATTTAGCAAAATTGTCTGTGAACTAAAATCTCTTGGAAAGGTGTATTCAAACTCGTTACGAGTCAGTAAACTTGTCAACAGTCTTCACAAAGCCTGGGAAACAAAAGCTGTCATTCTTGAAGACGGAGATTTACAAAACATTACATATGATGAACTTCGAGGTAACTTAATGACTTATGAACAAAATCACATTAACAGGTACAACAAGGACGACAAAAAGAAAACAGTGGCTTTTATTGCTGAGACATCAGAAACTAAGGAGGAAGCCGATGAAAATCAAGATGAAGGAATGACCCTTATTAATATGGAGTAAGAAAATTGCTCAGACAAAGGAGACAGCGACCTCAACAAGATTCAAAAAGAAAGGACTTCAAAAGAAATAATGATCGATGCTACTACTGTAGATAACCAGGACATATCAAGCAAAATTGTCCAAAACGAAGAAGAAGAAGCAATCGACGATATGAAGATCCAAAAAGTCTTGGAGCATGGGAACAAGGAGAAACAACCGATGATGACTACGATGAAATGGAAAACTCGTATTTCATGTCTCTAGGAGAAACAAGCGAGGTAAGATCTTATATTTGTCCAAACAGTAATGAATTACGAAACTCTTTGGATATACTCATTGATGAATTACAGAAACTTATTGACGAATACATGCTCAAGAAAAGAAAGTTTGGCAGATTCTTCTTGAAGCAAGTCAGATTGGAGTTGATCGACTAACAGAAGAATAGGACGAAGTAAAAATGCAGTTAAATAGTGTCAAAACAATTTCAGGACAGTTCTGTTCAATCAAACAAAACTACGCTCTATAGAAGGAACTCTCCAAGTCATAGTTCTAACAGATCAAATAGATCAATCTCCCATCCGTATTCTCCTAATTCTTCAACTAATATTGTGTGTTTTACTTATGGCGATATCGGTCATAAATCCTTTAAATGTAGAAACTATTCTTCTGGAAAAATGGATTTGGAGACCAATAGGTGATAATGATCAAGGGCCCAAAAATACTTGGGTTCCTAAAAGAAACTAATATTTTTGTCTTGCAGGACTAATCCAAGAAAACCTACAAAAAGGGAACGTGGGTACTTGATAGCGGATTCTCCAGACATATGTGCCGAAAGTAGGAAACTTCAAGACAATAAAAAGAATACATGGAGGATGTGTTAGATTTGGAGATAATGCTAAAGGAGAAGTTATCGGAGTCAAAACCATCAATCTTAGCTCATCATGCGATCTTGTCGAAGTTTACCTAGTTGAAGGACTCAAATATAATCTACTCAGCATAAGTCAACTGTGTGACACTGGATTTCAAGTCACATTCAATACATATAGCTGCACCATTAAACATCCTGGGGAAAGAATGACACTTATCGGAGACCGAGTAATAAATATTTATATCTTAAATAATTTTGATTTTCCATCTCTCACTTGTCTCAGTGAAGTGACAAGCGATCCATGGCTATGGCATCGAGAGCTTGGACACGCAAGCATGCATGCTCTTGAAAAACTGTCTAGACTTAAACTAGTGATTCGACTGTCAAAACTAAAGTTTGAAAAGATCACATCTGTGATACATGTCAAATGGGTAAGCAAACACGTTCATCGTTCAAAGGTAAAGACATTGTAAGTACATCTAAACCCCTACAGCTTCTTCATATGGATCTTTTTGGTCCCACTTGAACTGCCAATATTGGAGGCAAGAGATATGCCTTTGTAATCGTTGATGACTTCTCAAGGTTCACATGGATAATATTCTTAACTCATAAAAATGAAGCCTTTTCTAATTTTGAAGCTTTTGTAGAAAAGTTCAAAAGAAGCAGGATATTTCATCGCAACTATATATAGTGATCATGGTGCTGAATTTGAAAATAAGGCATTTGAAGAATTTTGTGCCCAAAACGGATTCACTCAAAATTTCTCTTCACCCAGATCTCCTCAACAAAATGGAATAGTTGAACAAAAAAATCAATCCTTACGAGATACAGCAAGAACAATGCTTTTGGATAAAAGTTTACTAGATCACTTTTGGGCAGAAGCAGTGAGTACTGCATGTCACATTCTTAATAGGTGCTTAATTAAACCTATACTGAAGAAGACTCCTTATGAATTGTGGAGAGTTAAGAAACCAAACATAAGCTACTTTCATCCCTTCGGATGCAAGTGCTTCATCCACAACAATGGTAAGAACAATCTTGGTAAGTTCGATCCAAGAAGTGACAAAGGTATTTTCTTAGGCTATGCTCCTATCAATAGAGCCTTTCATGTTTTTAATAAAAGAACTTTAAGTGTTGAAGAATATGTGCATGTTGTATTTGATCTGACTAACCCAAGAATACAGGAAATTAAAGGAGGTGACGACGAAATCGCCCCCCATCAAAATAGTGGAAAATACTGCAGATATCACTTCCAAAATTCAAATTGAAGTCAACTACTGTAGAAGCAAAGTCGAATACTCCAGCTGACAGATCAAATATTCCAAGAGAATGGCGACATAATACTAATTATCCTGAAAATTTCATTCTCGATAAACCTGATGAAAAAATCAAACGTGATCTTCTCTCAGAAAACAACCTTCTGTTGCATTGATATCTCAAATGGAACCTAAACGAATAAATAAAGCAATGGAAGACAAATCATGGGTGCAAGCAATGAAGGAATAACTCGATCAATTTTAAAGAAATCAGATATGGACTCTAATAGAAAGACCAAAAAAACGCTCTTTTATTGGAATCAAGTGGGTATTTTGAAACAAACTAGATGAAAATGGAAAAGTTACTCAAAACAAAGCACGGTTAGTCACTCAAGGCTACTGACAACAAGAATGTATTGGGTACGATGAAACCTTTGCACCTGTGGTAAGGCTATATCTATTCGAATTGTACTTTCTTATGCCTCTTTCAAGCATTTTGCACTATTTTAAATGGATGTGAAAAGTGTGTTTTTAAACGGTTTTATAAAACAAGAAGTTTTCAACCCCCCGGTTTTGAAAACCCTTCTTGTCCCGATTTTGTTTATAAACTTTCCAATGCTCTTTACAGACTTAAACAAGCTCCAAAATCTTGGTATGAAAGATTGAGTTCGTTCTTACTGCAAAATAATTTGGGGGAAAATTACACAACTCCCTTCATTCAAAGATCTTGTTTATTCATTCTTATAGTTCAAATCTATGTTGATGGTATTATTTTTGGAAGTTCTAATCGTTCTTTGTGCGAGAATTTTACAAATCTAATGAAAGGAGAAATCAAAATGAGTCTTATGGGAGAAATCACATTCTTTCTCGGAATTCAAATTAACCAGTCAACTAATGAACATTCATTAGTCAAGCAAAGTACACCAAGGAATTAATTAAGAAGTCTGGACTCGAAAAGGGCAAAGACTATGGTACCCCAATGAGTCCGTCCACGTGTCTTGAAACTGATGCATTTGGAAAAGACGTGGATGAAAAGATGTATAGAGAGATAGTTGGCTCATTGTTATATCTTACAGCCAGTAGACGCAATATAATGTATAGTGTATGCAAGTGTGCACGATTTCAAGCTGCTCCGAAGAAATCACATCTCACGGCAGTAAAACGTATCATTCGCTACCTCATTAGAACCACAGAGCTAGGAATATGTTATCCTTATTCTACTCATTTTGATTTAATTAGTTATTCAGATGCTGACTTTGCAGGTGACAAAAACGACCAAAAAATTACTAGTGGAACATGCCAAATATTAGGACAGTCTCTGGTCTCATGGAATAGCAAGAAACAAGCTACGGTTGCCTTATCCACCACGGAATCTGGATAATTAGCGATTGGAAGTTGTGGTACTCAAATTTTATGGATGATGCATCAATTACTTGATCAGTATTTCTAAATATACATTGCATCATTCTAGGTTTAAGCATATCGACATAAAACATCATTTATTCGTGATCTTGTTGAAAATGGTGATTTTTCTCTTGAATTTATAGACTCTAAAATCCAGTTACCTGATATTTTTACTAAACCTCTTCTTGAGGAAACATTTTGCTCTCTCAGAGATCGCCTTGGCATTAAATGTGTTGACTAATCCGTTGTACTTTATTGTTTATTTATTTAATTTCCTTATGCATTTAATGGGTTTTCTCTTTTTTTGTTCAGTAATTATGACTTGTTGCCGCCTCATCCGCTTCCTCTTCTTCCTGTCAAATCCCCTTCCCTTTCTTGTCTGATCCCCTTTCTTTTCACTCCTCTTTTTTCTTTTTATTTATCCTTTCCTTCATTCTCTTCTACTCTTCATCTCACCATGACAAAAACTTTCTCCATGACCTCAAAGAAATCCTCTGTCGCTTCGAGTTCCGTCGAAGTAGACACCATCTCTCTCTCTTCTAATTCCTCCGCAGAATCCATGGTTGCTACGTCCGAGTCCTAAAAAAAATGAGCTTCTACTACTAAGCAGAAAGCATCAAAGAAGCCTCGTCTCCGTATGACAGGATCTCTCTCCCACGCGGACATGCAACGGTTCTGGGGTATCAAACAGAAGCACATGTATGATCACTTCAAAAATTCGACCTATTTTTCTCGGTCGTGTTTTCAATCCCAGTCAATTAAAGGACTCTCACTACTCGCTAAGTTCGTATCTGAAAGCCCAAAAATTTTCTCTCTTTTTTATTTTGTGTGGTCTTGAGCTTTTTGACGAAGCGGTTCGCCTGCTCTATGCGAATCTCTGAATCTCACCTAACAGTGGCGAGTTAGAACCGTTGGTGCTGGTAAATGATTTATCATCAATGAAAATCTATTCGAAGATGTGTTTGGTACTAAGTTCTCTGGGTTAATTCCGTACATAAACGGAACATAGCCTGATGACTTTGAAGTTTCTCTGGAAGTTGCAAAGCGAGTCGTTGCTGAACCCGACTCTGTCAATTCTAAATTAGGGCCCTTATCGCTATGTTTAGAGAACCGTATTCTCTCACATATCGTGTCCACAACTCTTATTCCTCGGAAGGGCTCCTTGAGTAATATCTCTACGCGTGATGTGTATGTAATTGACTTCCTGCTTAAAAAATACCACATCAACTGGGCAGAATGTTTCAAGGCGTATATGTGGGAAAGTGTTGAAGACTTGAATGTCTCGGCAAGTATGCCCAATGGCTTTCTCATCTAGAGGATTATTGTGGACCGTCTTGTGGATCTTTATATGTTTACCCCCTCTCTTATAAATGCAACTTATGATTCTCGCACCTTTTCTAGTATGGGGTATGTGCATGTTGGTGAAAAGTGGGTAAAAAGGACTCACTCAAAGCTCGGGCAGATTCTGCCAAACCCTCAAAAATCTCGGCAGAATCCGCCACTCTTTTATTGCAGGACAATGAGGAAGTCAAAACTAGACTCTTAGGTGTAGAATGGAACTTGGAGACCTTTCATGATGCTGTAGAAAAGGTATTTCGTTTACAGAAAGACTGTAGCATCGATATTCGTAAGTTGCACATTACCATGGTAGCGATTAAGCAGGAGGGTATCTCAACGGTAAATCTCTTGATCCAACAAGTTGACTCTCTCAAAAGTGGAGTCAACTCCTCCAACAATGAGCTTGATGTTACAGTTCAGACCTCATACTCTAGTCTTTCGCGGAATGTGGAACGTTCTTACAACACCTTCTGTAAGAAAGTGATTAACTCCCTCAAGTACTTTTAGGGTGGTCATTAACTCTACTGGCTGAACCTTTAATTTTTGCACTAACTTTCAATAGGGGCATGTACCTCTCTATCTCTTGGACTACTGTTTTTTTCTCTCTCTGACTCTTAGACTACTTTGGTATCTGTTGTCTTTGCTTTAATCTAGTATGCTTTTCGCTATTCTTTTATATTATGACAATGGGGGAGAAAACAAAATCTATATTTCTTAATCCTCCGTGAGACAGGGGGAGAGATGCATGAATCGATGAACTAAGACATGAAACCTCAGGGAAGTACAATTAACTTTCTCAGTAAAATTGACTGTCGAGATTACTATTAAAATTGTGATCAATCTTGTCATTATCAAAAAGGGGGAGATTGTTAACTCCTTCGAGTTAGTTGATTTTGAAACTAGACACTTAACGAGTTGATCTCAATTTTCGTAGGTCACTAATTCAAAAAGGATATCATCAGCGCAAACGACTTCAAGAAGGAAAAGAATATTTTCTTAAAGCTGCAGTGAAGCATTGGAAAGGCAAGCCTCAAATCTAAGGGACAAAAGAAGGAAAGGAATATATGGTTGATCAACACATAAAGGAAAGTCTAATTGAAGCAGAATACTCGCACACTTGGCAGAGATCACAACCAAATCATCAAGAAAGGAAATATCCATGAATCAATCCACAAGATAAGAAGTTTGTCGATCATACAAGGAAAAGATAAAACCAACAAAAAAAGCAGAAAAAGCGATTTACTTCATGGATACAAATCAACTAAATCGCCTCAATCAAGGACTCCCTAAATTGATCCTTGATTGAGATAAATCCCTTGGGTTTTTCCTTACAAAAGCACATATCATCATCTCCATAAACCGACCCAGATTTGTAGTGTGAAGTACAAAACTTCACTTGAGCTTAGCAAACATTTTTCTTTTGTCTTTCATAAAGCTTTGTAAACATGTGAGTGATACAATTGAAAAGAAAAGAGAAAATAAAGAATATAAGTGTAGTAGACAAGTTGAGCCAGTGTCAAGGTAGAAATCTTATTTGCATATCAGAAATGAGAAAGTTTCAAATTGTTGTAACACGAAGATCTCTTCAAATCTCTTAATAAAAACCCTTGAAATCCAAGGGGACTGGACTAGGCACCGCATTGGTGATCCGAACCAGGATAAAATCATTTTTGTTAATTATTTACTGCAACTTCCTATTATTGTTTATCTTCCTACTAATTTGCAGGTAGTCGACTATCGACTACTGCTAGTTGACTAAGTGAATTTTAAATTTACCCCCCCCCCCCTTGAATATCACAATAAACTTGAAAAGAAATAAGGGCTTTAGTTAGATTCAAACCAAATTTTTGTGGGAGATTCCTCTAGCACAAGGATAGATCTACACTCATTAAGAGTGCGGTGTTAATTATATCTTTTTTTTCCCTGAGATAGATGTACATGTATATGCACCCATACATATGAATGTGGGTCCGCTTCTCATAACAAGATAAAGTTACTTCATGAGTGAAAATCATAAGTGCAAGTTTCAGGCTCTGATACGGCATGTAAAAGCATAAACATTTATGCTAATAAAGAAATTAATATATATATACATACCCGGATTTTGAACGAGCGTATTTGAGACAGAAAACGAAATCAATCTCCCTTTTCCCTATCTTACGCTAATGTAACTTTCCTGAATGAATATAGTGGAGGTATTAACCCTAGTGAACATAAAAGGATCAATATATAGGATTCCACTGAAAATGTTATTGTTTTTGTTGCGCAACATATAATCTAATGAAATGATGAAATCTGTTTAATATTAAAATAAAATAGAAATTATATGGTACAACTAACTTATGATATGTAATTATCATATTAGTAATATTAGTAGTGAATGCTTAAAATAATTACTATTTATAGCTAATCTTTTTATTTCATAGAAAAATAGTAAATACACACAACTATCTACAATTTGGTCGTAACATTAATCATTTCTATGCTATTCTTCATTTGCTAAGATAAATCGCGACTCATCCAAAAGAGGATAACTATTTTGTAGTTTTTGATTAGTTTTTCATGTATAAGTGTATTTGTTTCATTGATTTTTATTCTATTTTAAAATTGAGCGAATTAGATCAATTTTAGCCAAATATATTGTGTCAAGATAACAAACGGATCAAGATCCAATTCAAACTAAATATTATTGGATCAATATGAATTGAGACAAAATGCGGCAAATAATGAGTCAAGACCTAACTCAACTCAATTTTCGCTAAGTTTAATTATTTTATTAGTTCTTTTAAAATATTTTAGTACACAATAACTTTACTGATAAAAATATTTAATGAATATGTATAAGGAATTCATACTACTACAAAACCTCCAACTTTTTCATGGTCTACTAAAAAAATGGTAATTAAATAAGTGAAAATCAAACGCCTTACAATGTACAGAGCCATTTATGTTGAGGAATTTAAAATTTATATATAAACACGGAAAAAACTCTTATATATATCATATAATTTTTTTTAAAGAAAATTTTAATGAATATACCTTCGCCACTTCTAGATTCGCCCTTACATAAAAATGGCTAAAATGTAGGAATTGTTTTCTATAATACTGAACAAATGATATCTCTTGGTATTTTCTAGATCCCTTATATATAAAAATGATGATTTCTTATAAAAAAAGTAAAAGTCGTAAAATCAAAAAATTGAGTTTGTAACTGACCTATACAATCAAATTTAACACTTTTGAGGTATTAAATGTCACATGCAAAAAATAATTAAGTGGACTGAATTGGACAGATCAAAATAATTTTTCAGTAACTAATTATACCGGCCAATTCGTCTAAATAAATAATCACATTAATTTTTATTCTCTTTTCCCCTTAATTTATGTGATATTTACTTTTTTAGGTTATTTAAAAAAGAACGTCTTTTCATACTCCTATATTAATTGTTCACTTTATTATAGATAATTCTTCCAATCATTTTGATCTCATTTATCCTTAAAATTATTCCCTTTTTATTTTTGTAAATTAATCAACTTTGTAAACATTCAGAAAATAATTCTTAAAGTGGAAACTAATGAAATTTATCATTTTTATTTATGATTATAAATAAATAAATAATATAAAATAAAAAAGACATATTTTGACTCAAAATTTTAATAAAATAATTTATAATTACATTAATATCTAAGATTTCTATTACATGTCACATTTAAATTTCCTTTTCATTTTTAAATTTTTTTATGTCGAATTAAATTGTGTCACGTAAATTGATATGAACAAAACAATACAACTAAGGAACCTCCGTAATTAATTGCCCCCACCCACCCACCCACCCACCCCACTCACCCCGCTCCATATTACAATTCTGTAAAATTTAATTTAAAAAGAAAACATCTCCCCCTTCTTCAATTCCCTCTTTAACTCTGGGGTGATGAATTTGAAGACTTCAAAATCATAAAAATTTGTGTTCAACAGCTGAAGGATAACGTGTGCTCAAAAGGGTATTTGATACCTTTCTATTTTTTTTTTTTATATTTACAGTATCACAGTAGTAATTTTAGTTATTGATAAGCTTAAAATTTGCTTCCTTGTTCTGTTTAAAAAATCAAATCTTTCTCATTTTGGGTGTTGTTAATTTTGTGACAATAGAAGCCTATCTTCCTCTTTGTACTTTTTTTTGGGGGTAGATGTTGTTTTTCTTGGGATTTTGGAATGTAGAAAAACCCTATTTTCCTTTCTTTTCTTTTTTGGTGTTTTTTAGGTGTTCTCTTTACTGCATGTCATTTCTTTTGAGGCGAGGGGCTATAGTAAATTAACTCTCTAACCCCACAAAAAATGTTAAATGTAAAATGTTGTGTACATGCTATCCTTTCTAGACCTCTGCAAACTTACTTTCTGTCTGTCTAGTAGAAATTTACTCGAGAAGCATCACCCAATTTGGGATTCGTGAGTTGTTGTTTATTCGAAGTTGTGTTATGTGTTGAATTAGCTTAGGCGAGGTTGAAACATTGAGTGGAAATTTCTTTCTTATTAAGGGATTAGTCCAAGTTAGAACGAGAGATTGTCGGTCTAAGTTAGACTAATCTGTTAGCAAACGAGAAATTCCTACTTACCGTATAAAAAGTAAGTTTCCATTGAATACTTCAAGCTCGCCCAAGAGAATTCAACACACAACATAACTTCAAAAGTAAACATCAACTCATGAATCCCAAATTGGGTGATTCTCGATTTCTTCTTCACATATGAGTAAGCATCATGTCCAACATATATATTTCTCAGTCTAACTTGGAATAATTCCTTAGCAGACAAGAAATTTCTACTAGCCAGACATAAAGTAAGGTTTCACTTAATGTGTCTAGCTCACCAAAGGAAATTTTACACACAACATAACTTTGAAATAAACATCAACTTAAGAATACCAAATTGGGTGATGCTTCTTCGATTTTTGTCTTCACAGATAAGGAAGGAGAATGTCCATCATATTCTCGGTCTAACTTGGAGTAATTCCTTAATAATAAAGAAATTTCCAAAAGTAAGTTGCATTTCACCCTCTTCTAATAGTACATCATAAAACTTAATTGTCCTCATGTGATTAAATGTGATATCCGAGAAGCTTGCTGGAATCTCATCAACAACCTCATGGGGAACAGGTTGGAAATAATCCTCATCACTAAGGTTACATAATAATTCTTCTTGTAGCAAAAATTCTTGGGGTCATATATCCCAAAAAATATTAATTGAAGTAGTAGTATTAGTTGTACCATAGTTAAATTTACAGTCAAACATTTGTACTAAAATTTAATACAAATACAATTTTTATATATACTACCAAATGACTCCTTTAGTGTTGAATAAAGTGTCAAGTGTTATCTATTGATTTATAATGTTGCGATAAACACATGTCATTCATATAGTGTTTTGATGTAACCACTCATTACTATAAAATTCTAGTACAATAAGTATAACATCACTAATTTAAACTTCTAAGTTCTCTTCAAATCCTATACAAAAAAAAAACTTTATATGTTTTTGATTTAACATAAGCCAGACAATTTTATATCAAGAGTTACAAATTAAAGAAATCAATGCAAATGTCATCTACAAATTATGCACCTTTTCTTTTATTGTTAGAGTTGTGACATGTTTGTTTGTTTTTCGTGTAGCGTATACTCTGACCTTACCAATCATCTACAGATGAACAAAGACTAATTTTATAACCTTCTCCTAATCGACTTAGCAACCTTGCCATTCATTTAATCGACGACATTCTAAATATGTTGTCTTTTCGAAATGTTGTAAGAACTAGTACACTTTCTAAGGATTGGCAATATACTTGCCGTAGAATTCCCCAGGTGAAATTTGATCAGACGGTCTAGGAAACAGTAGAGGACTTTACATCTCCTACCATTGGATTTATTCCCATTCTCGATTGTTTCTTCAGGTTTCATATAAGAATAACATTGAAATTTACTCTCTAAATTACTTGTCTAAAAGTATGTCCTATCGTTTGATATATTTGTTCGACACAAGTCGGTGATTCTTCTTAGAGTTTTTTCTTCACATATAAGGAAGGATCATGTCCAATATAAATACTTCTCGGTCTAACTTGGACTAATGGATAAAGGTAAGTTTCCACTCTACGCTTCAAGCTTTCCCAAGAAAATTTAACACACAAAATAACTTTGAAATAAATTCAGTTCAAGAATCCCAAATTGGTTGATGCTTCTTTGAGTTTCTTCTTGACAAATGAGGAAGGATCCTGTCCAACATAAATACTTCTCGATCTAACTGGACTAGTCCCTAAAAGAAAGAAGTTCCTACTAACCAGAAAATAAGCTCCCTAAGAGAATTCTAACACACAACATAACTTCGAAATAAACAACCAAAGACTCAATTCATACATCATTTAAGAACAACCATGAAATGTAAAAACCACCTTTGTTCCCAAACAGAGTATTCAAATCATTCATCCAGGTTCACTATCCTATGTTCCCAAGCATATAAAATCTTTATAGTACCTTAAAGCGAAGGCAAAACACAGCCTTACTACTCCATCAACCAAACATTTCGTTTCTTTTTCCACTTTCAAAATATTTTAGCCAAAGATTAAGCAGAATATTTATAACAGTACTAGTTAACAAGATACACAACTTCTGCTTTAGATGATGCCTGTTGAAACTTTGTTATCTCCGCGAGTACTTTGAGAGATTTGTTAGTTTCCATTTGACTATGCTTGATTTCCATTTTCACCAGTGCTGGAGACTTTGCCAATCAAACATTGATTAGCTTCATTTCACCCTCTTCTAATAGTACATCATAAAACTTAACTGTCCTCAGATTATTAAATGTGATGTCCGAGAAGCTTGCAGGAATCTCATGAACAACCTCCTGGGCATAGGTTCGAAATAATTCCCATCATTAAGGATATACCCCTAAGAAAAATCAAGAATAAACCATCAAATTCATTGCATAAGAATATAAAAACATGGAAAAGATAGAGAGAAAAATAATTATAAGTGACAACCTGAATTTATTTCTTCAAAATTTGGAGAGCTCCGTATCATGCAAAGAGAAAGAGAAAGCTCAAGAAACTCTCCAAGAGTAATCCAAGATATGAATAGGCGTTTCAGACAGTTAAGAGCGGATGGAAGCCTTTTTGGTATAAATTCAGTTGATCCAATATCGACCTACGAATAAAATGATAAAGATCAGGATGCTAAAAAGAAAAGTACAAGTATGAAAATACAAGTGAAATGAAGCAACATTACCTCAAAATGATCCCAGCTGAAATACTCGAGAGCCGGAATAGACGAAAAAATATTGTCAAAATCATCTTTTTCCTCCAGAACTAATTTTGTAGGCTCATACAGAACATTGGAAAGAAGAGGTACATTTTCTAGATATATCAACTATCTATCGCTATGAAAGACAAATGACCTTAGTTTAGGAGCATTAATACTCATGAGGTGTAGATTTTCTATGTAAATTTAGCACCAAATCCTCAAGCGATGGGAAATTAGAGATTAAACTTTCAAACGTATGAGAAGATAATGTTCCAAATTTTAATTTGAGGCTAATAAACTTATTAAATCCCTGAAAGAAGCGTGGAAGATGTATTTCACATTCCATGATATACAAATGCCTCAATGCAGAACAATTAAAAAATAAGAGATCTTGTATGATGGATAAATAAATTGAAGTTTAAGGACGAAATGTTGAATGAATTTTTTGTTGAGCAAATGTATCAAACGATCAATATTAAGACATACTTTTAGACTACTAATGTCAAGGGTAACTTTCAATGTTTTTATTATATGAAACCTGAAGAAACAATCGAGAATGGGAATAAATCCAATGTTAAGGGATGTCAAGTCCTCTGGTGTTTCCCAGACTTTTTGATCAAATTTCACCTCTGGGATTCTACGGCAAGTATATTGCCTATCCACAGAAAGTGTACTAGTTCTTACAAATCTCGAAAAGACAACCTATTTAGAATGTCATCGATTAAATGAATGGGAAGGTTGCTTAGTCGATCAGGAGAAGGTAAATGTAGTCTTTGTTTATCTGGAGGCATGATAATCTGTAGAAAATAAACAAGAATACCATTGGTAAGGTCCGGGTATACGCTACAGGAACAACAAACAAATGTTCTTCACCTTATTCAATTAACATGTCACAACTCTAACAATAAAAGAAAGGTGCATAATTTGTAGATGGCATTTGCTTTGATTTCTTTAATTTGCTAACTCTTGATGTTAAATTGTCTGGCTTAGGTTAAATCAAACACATATAAAGTATTTTTGTATATAATTTTAAGAGAACTTAGAATTTTAAATTAGTGATGTTATACTTATTGTACTAGAAAATTATAGTATTGAGTGCTTACATCAAAACACTATATGAATGACATGTGTTTATCGTAACATTATAAATTAATAGATAACACTTGACACTTTTGTCAACACTAAAGGAATCATTTGGTAGTATATATAAAAATAGTATTTGTATTTTAAATTTTAATACAATGGTTGACTGTAAATTTAACTTTGGTACAACAAATACTAGTATTACAATTAACATTTTTTGGGATATATGACCCAAAATATTTGTGCTACAAGAAGCTGAAAATATTAATTTAGTGAACTACACACTTAATTTCAATATTTTGGTGAAAGAGAATAAAAAAATACACTATGAAATTTTAATTTATGCATAAGCTATTAATAAGAACACCAAAATCATGCGAAATAATATTATTTTGTTAATTCAAATATTCATATCAAAACCCATCAATTAAACCTAAAACTATCAACACTTGAATGAGAAATCAGATTCCTATAAATTTAAAAAAAAATGTTGATAATTGAACAAGGTGATAATCATTATTCAAGACTAAGCCATAATTCCATATGCCTTTAATCTATGTTTTCTGAAGATAGCATAATTAGAATTTCACAAATATTTTACTTTCCTTAATAGTGTAATTATTTGAAAAACTATACTTTTCTTAATAGTGTAATTATTTGAAAACAACAATCTTTAGAGGAAACAAGTTTGAAATAACTTAATTTTTTTGCTACCATTACACAATGAATTAGAGTATACTATATTTCTTTTTTGAAAAAATATATTCCTGTTGTTATTGTTGTTTTAGTTAGGGTTTCTTCAGAGGGTGGCTCAATTCCTTTAAAGATGAGGTATATGCCTTAGGCCCCAAAAATCGAAAGGCCTAATTTTTTAGTAAAAATAAAATTATCTTAAGCTTTTTGTAGCAAAAACAAAGAATGCTTTAATTTGTTTCAGAAATCTTTTTATGGATCAATTTTTCAATTTAACTTCCACATGGTATGCTTAAGACTACAAGACTAAAAAAAATTATTTTGGTATATATATATATATATATATATATATATTTTAAAATCATAAAATATAAAACTATTTTTATCAAAAAGGAAGAAATAAGTTGAATCTCACCTTAAAAAAAGTAATAAAAATTTAGGTCTCCAACTTATTTTTGGTTTTAGACCACTAATTAGATTGAGCCGTCACTGAGTTTATTTATTAATTATGTGTACTAACTATTGGTAAAATGTTTAATTGAGAAACACATATGTTGAATACTGATTAATTTTTTCTTCTTCATATTTTTTACTTGTCATTTGCTTTCAACACTCTCTACACCACCTCAACACCAAAAAAAGGTTTATTTATTACATTTCAAGCAAAAATGAGCTTAAGAATTGAAGAATTCAGGTGCACCAATAAACTTAAAAGAAACAAGGATTTTAGCTAGATTCAAATTCTAATTTTGTGGGTGATTTCTCTAGCACAAGGATAGCTCTACACTCATTAAGAGTGCACTGTTAATTATATCTTTTTTTGTCATAGATATATACATGTATATGCACCCACACATATGAATGTGGGTCAGCCTCTCATAACAAAATAAAGTTACTTCATGAGTGAAAATCATTAGTTCAAGTTCCAGGCTTTGATACGACATGTAAACGTATAAACATTTATGCTAATAAATAAATTAATATATATACATACCAGGATTTTGAACGAGTGTATTCGAGGCAGAAAACAAAATCAATCTCCCTTTGCCCTATCTTACGCTACTGTAACTTTCGTGATTGAATCGAGTGGAGGTAGTAACCCTAATTAACATAAAAGGACCAATTTATAGGATTTCACGGAAAATGTTATTGTTTTTATTGTGCAACATGTAATCTAATGAAATGATGAAATCCATTTAATTATTAAAATAAAATAAAACTTATATTGTACAACTAATTTATGATATGTAATTATCATATTAGTAATATTAGTAGTGAATGCTAAAAATAATTACTATTTATATTCAATCTTTTTATTTCATAGAAAAATGGTAAATACACATGGCTATCTACAATTTGGTTGTAACATTAGGCATTTCTAGGCTAATCTTCATTTGCTCTGTTAAATCGCGACTCACCCAAAAGAGGATAACTATTTGATAGTTTTTAATTAGTTTTTCTTGTATAAAAGCATTTGTTTCATTGATTTTTCTTCTATTTTAATCTTAGGCATTGTTATGGACGGAAATTGAGCGAATTGGATCAATTTTAGGTCAATCAAAATGGGTCAAGACAACAAATGGGTCAAGATCCAATCCAAACTGAATTTGATTGGATCAATATGAATTGAGCCAAAACGGGGCAAATAATGAGTCAAGACCCAACTCAACTCAATTTTCGCTAAGTTTAATTATTTTATTAGTTCTTTTAAAATATTTTAGTGCACAATAACATTATTGATAAAAATATTTTATGAAATATATATAAAACAAGGGAAAATGCATAAGTACCCCCTCAACCTATGTCCGAAATCTCAAAGACACACTTATACTATACTAAGTTCCTATTACCCCATGAACTTATTTTATAAACAATTTTCTATCCCTTTTTGGCCTACGTGACACTAGTTTGAAAGAAAAATCAACACGCGCTGGACCCCGAAAGATAATGTCACGTAGGCCGAAAAGGGGTAGAAAATTATTCATAAAATAAGTTTAGGGGTAATAGGACCTTAGTATAGTATAAGTGTGTCTCTGAGATTTCGGACATAGGTTGGGGAGGTACTTATGCATTTTCCCTATAAAAAATTCATACTACTACAAACCCTTCAACTTTTTCATGGTCTGCTAAAAAAATGGTAATTAAACAAGTGAAAATTAACCGCCTTACAATGTACAGAGCCATTTATGTTGAGGAATTTAAAATTTATATATAAACACTGAAAAAATTCTTATATATATTATATAAATGTTTTGTCAAGAAAGTTCAAATGAAAATACCTTCGCCCCTTCTAAATTCGCCCTTAAATAAAAGTGGCTAAAATGTATGAAATTTGTGTCTATAATACTGAATAAATGATATCTCTTGGTATTTTCTAGATCTGTTATACATAAAAATGACGATTTCTTATAATAAAAAATAGTTCATAAAATCAGAAAATTGAATTTGTAACTGACCTATACAATCAAATTTAACTATTTGAGGTATTAAATATCAGAAAAAATAATTAAGTGGACTGAATTGGACAAATCAAAGTAAATTTTTAGTAACTAAATATACCTGCCAATTTCTCTAGATAAATATTCACATTAATTTTTATTCTTTTCCCCCCTTAATTTATGTGATATTTACTTTTTTTTTGGTTATTTCGAAAAGAAAGTCTTTTCATAGTCCTATATTAATTGTTCACTTTATTATAGATAATTCTTCCAATCATTTTGCTCTCATTTATCCTTAAATTATTCCTTTTTTATTTTTGTAAATTTAATCAAGTTTGTAAACCTTCATAAAAAAATTCTTAAAGTGCAAATTAATGAAATTTATCAATTTTATTTATGATTTTTATAACGAGAAAAATAAATAAATAATATAAATAAAAAAGACATATTTTAACTCTAAATTTTAATAAAATAATTTTTAATCACAATAATATCTAAGATTTCTATTACATGTCACATTTAAATTTCCTTTTAATTTTTTAATTTTTTTTATGACAAATTAAATCGTGTCACGTAAATTGATACGGACAAAGAAAATAAGGAACCTCCATAATTAATTGCCCCCACCCACCAACCCCACTCACCCACTCCGTATTACATTTCTGTAAAAATTTAATTTAAGAAGAAAACCTCTCCCCCTTCTTCACTTCTCTTTCACTCCAGGGTGATGAATTTGAAGACTTCAAAATCATACAAATTTGTGTTCAACAGCTGAAGGGTAATGTGTGCTCAAAAAAGTATTTGATACTTTTTTTTTTGGATATTTACGGTAATAATTTTAGTTCTTGATAAGCTTAAAATTTGTTTCCTTGTTCTGTTTAAAAATTCAAATCTTTCTCAATTGGTGATGTTAATTTTGTGAAATAGAAACCCTATCTTCCTCTTTGTACTTTTTTTTGGGGGTAGATGTTGGTTTTCTTGGGATTTTGGAATGTAGAAAAAGCCCTACTTTCCATTCTTTGTTCTTTTGGGTGTTATTTAGATGTTGGTTTTATTGCATGACATTTCTTTTGAGTCGAGGGGCTATCGAAAATCAACTCTCAAACCCCACAAACAAAGTTAGGAGTAAAATATTGTGTACATGCTATCCTTTCTAGACCTCTGAAAACTTACTTTCTTTCTAGCTAGTAGAAATTTCTTGTTTGCTATGGAATTAGTCCAAGTTAGAGCAAGATGTATATATGTTGGACATGATAATGCCTCATTTGTGTAAAAGAAACTGGAGAAGCATCACCCAATTTGGAATTCTTGAGTTAATGTTTATTTCGAAGTTATGTTATGTGTTGAATTGCCTTAAGCGAGGTTTAAACATTGAGTGGAAACTTAATTTTTGTCAGGTTAGTAGAGAGTTCTTGTTTGTTAAGGGATTAGTCCAAGTTAGAACTAGAAGTATGTTGGACATGTTCCTTCCTTACGAAGAAACATCACCCAATATTCTTGAGTTGATGTTAATTTCGAAGTTATGTTGTGTGTTAAATTCTATTAGGCGAGCTTGAAGTATTGATGGAAACTTACTTTTTGTATGGTTAGTAGGAATTTCTTTTTTGCTAAGGGATTAGTCTAAGTTAGACCGATAAGTATACATATGTTGTACATGATCTTCGAGTTTCTTCTTCATAGACGAGGAAGGATCATGTCCAACATATACACTTGTCGGTCTAACTTAGAAAAATCCCTTAAGCAAACAAGAAATTCCTACAAACCATACAAAAAGTAAGTTTCCACTCAATGCTGAAAACTTGTCCAGGGGAATTTAACACACAATATAACTTCAAAATAAACATCAACTCAAGAATCCCAAATTGGGTGATGCTTCTTCGAGTTTCTTCTTCACAGATGAAGAAGGACCATGTCCATATATACTTCTTGGTCCAACTTAGACTAATCTCTTAGCAAAGAAGAAATTCCTACTAACTGTACAGAAAGTAAGTTTCCATTGAATACTTCAACCTCGCCCAAGAGAATTCAACATATGAGGAAGCATCATGTCAAAATTGGGTGATGCTTCTCGAGTTTCTTCTTCACATATGAGGAAGCATCATGTCCAACATATATACTTCTCGGTCTAACTTGGACTAATTCCTTAATAGACAAGAAATTTCTACTAGCCAGACAGAAAGTAAGTTTCCACTTCATGCGTCAAGCTTAATGAAGGAAATTTAACACACAACATAAATTTGGAATAAACATCAACCCAAGAATCCCAAATTGGGTGATGCTTCTTCGAGTTGCGTCTTCACATATACGGAAGGAACACGTCCATCATACTTCTCGGTCTAACTTGGAGTAATTCCTTAATAAGCAAGAAATTCCTATAAGTAAGTTGCATTTTACCCTCTTCTAATAGTACATCATAAAACTTAACTGTCATCGGGTGATTAAATGTAATATCCGAGAAGCTTGCTGGAATCTCATCAACAACCTCCTGGGCCACATGTTCGAAATAATCCCCATCACTACGGATACATAGTCATTCTTCTTGTAGCACAAATATTTGGGGTCATATGTCCCAAAAAAGGTTTATTGAAATAGTAGTATTAGTTGTACCAGAGTTAAATTTACAGTAAAACATTTACACTAAAATTTAATTCAAAGTATTTTTATATATACTACCAAATGACTCCTTTAGTGTTGAAGGAAGTGTCAAGTGTTATCTATTGATTTATAATGTTGCAATAAACACATGTCATTCATATAATATTTTGATGTAAGCACTCAATACTATAAATTTCTAGTACAATAAGTATAACATTACTACTTTAAACTTCTAAGTTCTCTTCAAATTCTATACAAAAAATACTTTATATATGTTTGATTTAACCTAAGCCAGACAATTTAATATCAAGAGTTGAAAATTAAAGAAATCAATGCAAATGTCATCTACAAATTATGCACCTTTTCTTTATTGTTAGAGTTGTGACATGTTTGTTTGTTGTTCGTGTAGCGTATACTCTGGCCATACCAATTCTATTCTTGTTTAATTTCTACAGATTATCATACCTACAGATGAACAAAGACTAATTTTACCTTCTCCCGATCGACTTAGAAACCTTGCCATTCTTTTAATCCATGACATTCTAAATAGGTTGTCTTTTTGAAATATTGTAAGAACTTGTAGACTTTCTAAGAATTGGCTATGTACTTGTAGTAGAATTCCACATGTGGAATTTGATCAAACGGTCTAGGAAACAGTAGAGGAATTGACATCCCATACAATTGGATTTATTCCCATTCTCGATTGTTTCCTCAGGTTTCATATAAGAATAAAATTGAAAGTTACCCTTGACATTACTAGTCTAAAAGTATGTCCTAATGTTGATTGTTTGATATATTTTCTTGAAACAAACCGGTGATTCTTCTTCGAGTTTTTTCTTCACAGATGAGGAAGAATCATGTCCAACATATCCCTTAGGAAACAAGAAATTCCTACTAACCATACAAAAAGTAAGTTCCCATTAAATACATCAAGCTCGCCTAAGAGAATTTAACACACAACATAACTTCAAAATAAACATCAACTCAAGAACCCCAAATTGAATGATGCTTCTTCGAGTTTCTTCTTCATAGATGAGGAAGGATCATGTTCGACATAAATACTTCTCTATCTAACTTTGACTAATCCCTTAACAGGAAAGAAATTCCTACTATTTAAAAATTAAGTTTCCACTCAATGTTTCAAGCTCCCTAAGAGAATTCAACACACAACATAAGTTCGAAATAAACTACCAAAGTCTCAAATCATACATCATTTAAGAACAAGCAGGAAATGTAAAACTCATCTTTGTTCCCAACTAGAGTATTCAAAACATTCATCCAGGTTCACAATTCTACGTGTCCAAGCAGATAAAACTTTGTAGTACCTTAAAGAAAAGGCAAAACACAGCCTTACTACTCCATCAAGCAAACGTCTCGTTTCTGTTTGCACTTCCAAAACATTTTAGCCAAAGATTAAGAAGGATTGTGATAACGATACTAATAAACAAGATACACAACTTCTCCTTTAAATGATTTCCGTTGAAAATTTGTTATCTCCGCGAGTACTTTGAGAGAATTGTTAGTTTCGATTTGACTAAGCTTGATTTCCATTTAGACAAGTGAACTTTGATAAGATGCATTTCACCCTCTTCTAATAGTACATAATAAAACTTAATTGTCCTCAGATGATTAAATGTGATGTCCGAGAAGTTTGCAGGAATCTCATCAACAACCTCCTGGGCAAAGGTTCTAAATAATACCAATCATTAAGGATACACCCCTAAGAAAAATCAAGAAAAAACCATCAAATTCATTACATACGAATATATAAACATGAAAAATATAGAGAGAAAAATAAACATTAGTGACAACCTGAATTTCAATTTCTTCCAAATTTGGAAAGCTCTGTAGCATGCAAAGAGCAAACGAAAGCTAAAAAAACTCTCCAAGAGTAATCCAAGATATGAATAGGCATTTGAGACAGTTAAGAGCTGATGTAAGCCTTGTTGATATAAATTCAGTTGATCCAATATCGACCTACGAATAAAATGATAAAGATCAGGATGCTAAAAATAAAAATACAAGTGAAATGAAGCAACATTACCTCAAAATGATACCAGCTGAAATACTCGAGAGCAGGAATAGACGAAAAAATATTGTCAAAACCATCTTTTTCCTCCGGAACTAATTTTGTAGGCTCATACAGAACATTGGAAAGAAGAGGTACATTTTCTAGATATATCAACTATCTATCGCTATGAAAGACAAATGACCTTAGTTTAGGAGCATTAATACTCATGAGGTGCAGATTGTCTATCTAAATTTAGCACCACATCCTCAAGCGATGGGCAATTAGAGATCAAACTTTCAAACGTATCAGAAGATAATGTTCCAAATTTTGATTTGAGGCTAATCAACTTATTAAATCCCTGAAAGAAGCGTGGAAGATATATTTCACATTCCATGAGATACAAATGCCTCAATGCAGAACAATTAAAAAGAAAGTAAGGGATCTTGTATGATGGATAAGTAACTGGAAGTTTAAGGACGAAATGTTGAATGAATTTTTTGTCGAGCAATTGTATCAAACGATCAATATTAGGACATACTTCTAGACTACTAATGTCAAGGGTAACTTTCAATGTTATTATTATATGAAACCTGAAGAAACAATCGAGAATGGGAATAAATCCAATGGTAGGGGATGTCAAGTCCTCTGGTGTTTCACAGACAGTTTGATCAAATTTCACCTCTGGAATTCTACGGCAAGTACATTGCCAATCCATAGAAAGTGTACTAGTTCTTACCACATCTCGAAAAGACAACCTATTTAGAATGTCATCGATTAAATGAATGACAAGGTTGCTTAGTCGATCAGGAGAAGGTAAATGTAGTCTTTGTTTATCTGGAGGCATGATGATCTGTAGAAAATAAACAAGAATACCGTTGGTAAGGTCAGGGTATATGCTACACGAACAACAAACAAATGTTCTTGACCTTATTCAACTAAGATGTCACAACTCTAACAATAAAAGAAAAGGTGCATAATTTGTAAATGACATTTGCTTTGATTTCTTTAATTTGCAACTCTTGATGTTAAATTGTCTGGCTTAGGTTAAATCAAACACATATAAAGTATTTTTGTATAGAATTTTAAGAGAACTTAGAAGTTTAAATTAGTGATGTTATACTTATTGTACTAGAAAATTATAGTATTGAGTGCTTACATCAAAACACTATTTGAATGACATTTTTATTGTAACATTATAAATCAATAGATAACACTTGACACTTTCTTCAACATTAAAGGAGTCATTTGGTAGTATACATAAAAATAGTATTTTTATTAAATTTTTGTACAATGGTTGACTGTAAATTTAACTTTGGTACAACTAATATCAGTATTACAATTAACCTTTTCTGGGATATATGACCCCAAACATTTGTGCTACAAGAAGCTGAAAATGTTAATTTAGTGAACTACACACTTAATTTCAATATTTTGGTGAAATGCGACTTAGAAGACTCTCATTGCTGCCGCTGCCTCTCCCCAGTCTCAAACTTTGGGAAAATCAAACCTTAACAATACCTATGCATCTCTTATGAAACCTATTCAATTAATAGACGAGGAACCAACTGTCCGTTTTACTTTTAAGGAATTAGATGAGTATGCCGTTGTAGAGGGACTTCATCAAGCCGTAATTATGAAGGTTTCCTATGGTGCACCAAGCTTACACGAACTGAGAAAATTAATTCCAAAACAATTGGTCACCAAAGGACGTTGCTTAATTGGCTCGCTTGCAGCACGACATCTTTTAATTCGTTGTGATCTTTATGAAGATTTTTGCTCTGTTCGTTCAAAACAGGTTGGTTATCTTCAATTTAATGGGGAGCAACATCTGTTCCGTAACTTTCCATGGACACAAAACTTTAACCCTAAGGAAGAAACTTCAAAAGCTTTGGCGTGGGTTTCACTACCGGATCTGCTGCCAAATCTTTTTGCTCGAAGACCTTTGTTATCCATTGCATCGGCTATTGGTAAGCCAGTAGCCTTAGATAAAGCCACTCAAGATAGGAAAGACCTAGCACCGAGTTAAGGTCATTCTTGATCTTATGGACAAACATTCAAAATGAGTAAGGATGCACTTTTTGGATGAACAATCTGGTAAGATCGTTGAACAGTGATCAACAGATTTTATTTGATAATCTTCCTTTGTATTGTACCTATTGTAAGCACCAAGGTCATAAAGATGTTGATTGCCGACTAATGATCCAGAAAAACAAAAGGGGAGAGTGTAATCATGATGAGATCGGGCAGCAAGGTGACAAAACAAATAATGTGGAACAATTGCAGGGTGATGCATGAGACTTCTTGAATGCAAAAAAAAACTGAAAGTAAAGTCTCTAATGATATGGATAATGCAAGTAATGTGAGCGGAACACCGAATATCAATTCAATGCAGCACCTAACTACTGAAAATAGTGGCAATACAAGGCCAGTATTAGTTGGTCAAAGGTTAGTGCAGGAGGAACTTTTGGTGTCTGGAAAAAAGGTTCAGGAGGGCCTTTGGTGCCTGGAACAGAGTTTCAGTCGTTAAACATCTCCGGAAAAAGTTTGGCTGATGCTACAAAAACTTCAGATAAGGGCCAAGAATATCAAGAAGGCGATACATGTGTAATTTCATGTGAATATCAAGTGAGAGTCGATGAACGAACCAGATGGAAGAAGAGGATTACCCAGGGGTGGCTCGACAGTGTTAAAAAAAAGAAACATGTGCCTTAGCCCCCAAATTTAAGGGGCCTCATTTTCAGTAATAATAGGTTATAAGTTATTTTTTTAATAAATATTGAATACTATTTGTAGAACAAGTGAAATTTTCATGAAAATGAAGGAATTATTAGAAGAAATTTGACATATTTGGAGTATTATATCTCATGAAAAATAATTTTAAATAAGAATGATTATACTATCAATTAAAAGCTAGAAGAAATCAATTATATAAAAGTTATTAACAATTCATGTTTAAGGCCCCGTTTGATTTTTGCTTTAGGCCACTAATATGCTTGAGCCGCTCCTGGGATGACCATGTCAGAACTCATAGAAAATTGAGCCTTGAAGCACCAAATTTTGTGCCTAAGGGTAGTGGCATTACCAGTGATTCATCCCCATTACATATAGGGCGGCAATTGGTTTTAACAGATACTAATGTTCAAGAAGTTTCAGTTGATGACAAAGAGCTTCTTGATGCGTTGGTGAGTTCTAATGTTAAAAAGTGAGTCTCTTACGCCTATTAACACAAACAAACAGCTACAAGATTTTGGTAGTAGTTCTTTGCCCACAAATAGATTTTCTAGCCTACAAGATGAGGACACCTTTGAGGAAGGTGAAGAAGAGGATATGTTGAATTATTGTTTTGCAAATGCAGCTACGGATGCAGATATTTCTCCTAGGCAACAACGCAACAATAAAAAAAAGCATGGAAGAAAAAATAGTTTGGATGGTAAGATGACTGAGGAGTTTGTTCCAAGGCACCTACCTATGCGACTGGATAAGAAGAACCACATGACAGTGCAAACAACTTTAACGAGATCCAATAAATCTAAGAAGATTTGATGAACTATCAAAAAAATTTAGACAGATTTGAAGAGGAAGACAAGAGGAAAACACTTCAGGTTTCTTTAGAAGGACAATCTATCTTTTTTAGTTCATACTTTTGTAAAATGAAGTTTGAGTTTAATTACTCAAATCTTATCATGGCTTTTTTACTTTCGTACTACTTAAGCATCCTCATTTGTAATATCATCATAAAGTGTATTATAAACTTTGTGATGATCATAGAATACTCTGCTCTCTCTAGCTCTTATTTTCTTTAAGCGATTTAATTAGTAGAGGTATTGTACCTCATTAGAATTGGTAAGGTAAGGTCTAGCCCCCCTTGCTTGTACTTATCTTTGTTGAGGTTCTCTTTCAATTATATCAATAATAAAAGGCTGTTAGACATTGTCTAGTGGTATAAAAATAAATAAAAAATAATTATAAAAAAATATATTTTGGTGAAAGAGAATAAAAAAATACATCATGAAATTTTTATTTATGTATAAGCTATTAATAAGAACACCAAAATCATGTGAAATAATATTATTTTGTTAATTCAAATATTCATATCCAAACCCATAATTAAACCTAAAGACATCAAGACTTGAATGATAAATCAGATTCCTATAAATAAATAAAAATGTTGAAAATTGAACAAGGTGA
The DNA here is from genome assembly GCA_022817965.1 of Solanum lycopersicoides. NCBI lineage: Eukaryota > Viridiplantae > Streptophyta > Magnoliopsida > Solanales > Solanaceae > Solanum > Solanum lycopersicoides. The sequence continues at coordinate 17,256,807 of CM040622.1, read as the reverse complement.
TATTCATTATTCAAGACTAAGTCATAAGTCCATATGCCTTTAATCTATGTTTTCTCAAGATAGCAAAATTAGAATTTCACAAATATTTTACTTTTTCTTAATAGTGTATTTACTTTAAAAAATATATTTTTTCTTAATAGTGTAGTTATTTGAAAAAATACACTTTTTCTTGATAGTGTAATTATTTTAAAACCTACAATCATAAGAGGAAACAAGTTTGATATAACTTAATGTTGTTGCCACCATTACACAATGAGTTTAGATACAACCATCAACATAGTATACTATAGTTCTTTTTTGAAAAAAATAATATTACTGTTGTTATTGTTGTTTTAATTAGGGTTTCTTCAGAGGGTGGCTCAATGCCTTTAAAGATGAGGCATATGCCTTAGGTCCCCAAAATCGAAAGGCCTAATTTTTTAGTACAAAATAAAATTATCTTAAGTTTTTTGTTGCAAAAACAAAGAATGTTTTAATTTGTTTCGGAACACTTTTTTATGGATCAATTTTTAAATTTAACTTCCACATGGTATGTTTAAACCACAAGATTAAAAAAAATATTTTGATATATATACATACTAGGTAAATTCCCCGTGCTCCGCACGGGATTGAACTATGTTATTAAGCTTAGATTGATCATTCAGTAATATTGGACATTCTATATATAAACTACATTATCAATATAATTTAATATTAAGGCAATCCAAAAACTTAAAAGTGCTATATTTTTTAAATTTTGATTTTTTATACAAAAATTATGAGTCATAGAGATATTTTAAATATAAGAAAGAAGTCTAAGAAATCTCCATGGAAATAGTTGGTCAGAAAGTAATGAAATTTTCTAAATTCCAAAAACTTATAAAGAACAATACCAGACGTTAAAGAAGAGACCCAAAAGCCTCGAACAACAGCACTCCCAAGTAAAGTGGAACATCAGTCCATACAAGAATATGATTTACTAACTCAAATGGAGGACCCTCGTCTCCTTTCTTATGACCCTAAAATTGTTAGTATCATAAATATTTTTCCCCATCGTCTCAGAATAGTCATTACTATTGCTTATTTTTCATATCACCAGCCCAACTTATTTGGAATTGAACCATAATTATTGTTATGGTTATATTATGCAGTTACAAAGCATTAAGGTTATTATCAACCAAGCAGTAGGCGACATCATTCATAACTGGATATTCTAAATCAAATTTTTTACACATAATATATTAAAATCTCAAATCATAATTTTTTGAGTGTTTGAACTCACAAATATCCAAAAATAATAATAAAGGAAACCTTCCATTCCTAAAAATTAGGAAGAAAAACGCATGTTGCTTAACATATTTTTCAAAAAGATAGTTTGTTCGTGTGTACTCAAGTTCACAGTTCACAAATTTAATTGAAATAAGGCAAAAGAAAGAGTTATTACTTCTTTATAAAAAAAACCTTTATGAAAAGAAAGAGTTATCACTATGACAAAAATGATCTTTAGCGACAATTATAAATTTCCCTGGAAAAAGTCCATAGCAACATTGAATTTAATGACAATTAATTAATGTAGGTAAAGGATCTAGCAGTCTTCGTTAATGTGCACATTCTTTACCAATAAAAAATATTTTTGTTATAGTGTGTTTTGGACATTTGTTAGTTTCACGAAAACTTGATCTGTTATTATGCCTAAGAAGAAGTGATGAAGAAATATGACAAATTAGTTAACTTGCGATAAAATAAGTGAAATAATTGTCTCTATATAATATTCTAGGAAGTGTGTAATGGCACATAAAATGTTTGTACCTAAGAATGAGCAATCAAAATAATATACTAATTATGGAAAAGAAGAGAACAATCGGTTTGGTTCTTTTAACAAACTTCAACATTGGTTGCGTATTAATTATTACATATTTATTGTTTTTGTGCTATCAAATATAACACAACCCACAAGAAATTTTCTCAAAAAGTATACGAATAAAATTATAGAAAGACAAAAAATAGAAGACAAATTTTCAATCATCCTGATTGAAATTTTTAACTGAGTTCCAAAAAAGGTCACAAAAATAGAAAAAAGAAATTGCAATAGATACATGGATTACTATGACTCACAGTAAAAGATTAAGCTTCATTAGATAGGAGGAAGAAGACTTTGAAGGATGAAACACACTTCATAAGAAGCCTAATTAATGTATTTAAATTCGACTCCCTTATAGCGAAAAAAAATCTAAAAATAATAGTGGCAGAAATAAAAGTTTTGTTATTAAAGAATCAAATATAACGAATTGAACCATTTCATCAGCTTTATGAGTTGTAGATTGAGAGGTGCAAGAGTAGTAATGACACATTGCGATTAAAACCATTTTTCTTTGTTTATATGAAGAAACCTATAGGAAAGGAAGAAAGAGAAGATCGAAATTCAATCATCCTTGCTGCAATTTTTAACATAGTTTTTAAAAGGTCAAAAAAATAGTAAAAACAAATTGTCATAATTACATGAATAACTATGACTTATAGTAAAGATTAATTTCCATGAAGTGGGAGGAAGAAAATATGAAGTAATTAAACAAACTTCATAAGAAACATAATTAATGTATTTGAATTCGACTACCCGTTAAAAAATATATACAAATAATAGTGGCAAAAAATCCTTCTATTTATATTAAACAAAGTGTAGGTCACAACTCTTTGAAAAAGTTACAATCCTTCGGAAAGGTCACAACCTTACATAAAAGCCGCGACTCTTTATAAAAGTCACAACTCTTCATAAAAGTCGTAACTTTTCCTAAAGGTCGCAACTTTTTATAAAGTCACAACTTTTCATAAAAGTTATAACTTTTCATAGGATTCGCAACTTTTCACGAAAGGGAAAGGCTAGTTTTGATTATCGATAAATTTAATTACAACTTGAATCTCACGTTAAAAAAAAGTAATTAAGATTTTGGCCTCCAACTTATTTTTGACATTAGACCATTAATTAGATTGAGCCACTGAGTTTTTTTTTTAAATTATGTGTACTGAATAATGGTAAAATGTTCAATTATGAAAGGACATATGTTAAGCAATCTCAACACCAAAAAAGGTTGATTTATTACATTTCAAAATAGTTCTAGGAGGTATTAGGACATGTAAAGAAAATATGTGTCCTTAAAATTTCAACCATAGTTCTAGAGAGTACTTATGCCTTTTTTCAAAAAAATAAAATAAAATTAATATTTAAAAACTTGACAATGTTTTTCCATAACTTTTTCCTTTTGGAATTCGTGTGTTCTAGGACTAAATAAGAATCATTCTTTCTTTTAGTTAAATTCCTAACATGATGTATTAAATCTATCAAAAAAATATTGTTGTAGTTTATTAAATGCCCATTTTAACAATTTTTTCTTTCTTCAATCTTAATGGTGGTTGGCTAAAATCCTATGTCATAATAGAACATAAAATTTTGTGTCTATTACAAGCAAAAACGAACCTAAGAATTGAAGACTTCAGGTGCACCAATAAACTTAAAAAGAAATAAGGGCTTTAGACAGATTCAAACCCTATTTATGTGGGTGATTCCTCGCTAGCTTCTGTCAGCAGCACAATGATAACTCTACTCTCATTAAGAGTGAGTAGTTAATTATATCTTTTTTTTTGTCAGAGATACGTGTATATGCACCCACACATATGAATGTGGGTCCGCCTCTCATAACAAGATAGAGTTATGTAAAAATCATTAGCTCTAGCTTCATGCTCTGATACAAAATGTAAAAACATAAACATTTATTCTAATAAATAAATTAACATTTATACATACCGGCATTTTAAACGAGCGTATTTGATGCAGAAAACGAAATCAAGTTTTCCTTTGCCCTATCTTACGCTACTGTAACTTTTGTGACTGAATCGAGTGGAGGTATTAAGCCTAATGAACATAAAAGGATCAGTTTATAGGATTCCACGGAAAATGTTGTTGTTTTTGTTGCCCATCAAATAATCTAATGAAATGATGAAATTTATTTAATTATTAAAATAAAATAAAAATTATATGGTACAACTAATTTATGATATGTAATCATCATGTCAGTAATATTAGTAGTGAATGCTTAAAATAATTACTATTTATAGTTAATCTTTTTATATCATAGAAAAATAGTAAATACACACGACTATCTGCAATTGTAACTTAGTGTCGGCAAAATGAGCCCATATTTTGTTGACTCGCCCAAACCTCCCAAATTTTAATGGTTTGGGTGAGTGATTTTTCACATGGATAAATATGGATTGATACCCATATTTGACCCATAAGAATATGAGTAAAATATGGGTAAAGTATGAATTAGCCAAATGAGTTCAACTTCTAACTTTTATTCACTCATAATTCATGATATCACTAAAAATAATGTAACTTCTCTTCCTTTTTATGTTATTCTATAGAACTAACTATTCTTCTCTCTAATTAAAAAGATAAAAGTCTTTGACCATCCAAAAATATAATTTAAATGTACATTTCTTTTGCTTATTTTAATTACATTTTATTTATTTATTTAATTTTATATTGGCATTGCTTAAAGTGCATTAAGCATGTTTTAGTCCTAAAATGCAAATATTCATTTACTTTGAGATTAAAAATATTTTCATCCTGTTATTACATAAATTTATTTTATATTGAAAAGTTATAGGATTTTTTTATGACGCAATAAAGCTAAATGAAGCATGCTTAACATTTTCATCTAAAAAAAAGACTAAAACATCTTCTCCATATTGAATTCTTAAATAAAATACTATTTATCCATGAAAATATGGGTAAACTAGTATTTTACCCGACCGATTTATTATCCAATCCATATTTACCCATATCAAATATGAGAGGATTGAATGATTACCCATTTAATGTTTACCCATTTTTAACCCGCCCACATTTGACCAACCCATCTATTTGCCACCTCTAGTTGTAACATTTGACTTATCTAGGCTAATCGTCATTTGTTCTATTTAATGGCGACTCATCAAAAAGAGGATAACTATTTGGTAGTTTTTTTATTAGTTTTTCTTGTATAAGTGCATTTGTTTCATTGTTTTTTCTTCTATTTTAATCTCAGGCATTGTTAGGGACGGTAATTGAGCGAATTGGATCAATTTTAGGTCAATCATAATAGGTCAAGACAACAAACGGATCAAGATCCAATCCAAGATGAATTTAATTGGATCAATATGAATTGAGCCAAAACAGAAAAGATAATGAGTCAAGACCCAACTCAACTCAATTTTCTCTAAGTTTAATTATTTTATTAGTTTTTAAAAAATATTTTAGTACACAATAACATTATTGATAAAAAATATTTTATTGATATATATAAAGAATTCATACTACTACAGAACCTCCTACTTTTGTAACATCTCATAAATCGAAATAGCTAGGATTATAACAAGAAACTAAGAATAAATATTTTTGGAAAGAATAGGAAAAAAATATGGAAAATTTCCTAAGTGTAAAAGTATGTTTTGGTCATTTTCAAATAGTCATAACTTCTAGCTCAGGATGAGTTAGGACCAGTTCTTTATATGGTTGAAAATCCCTTGAAGAGATCTTTCCAACGGCGCCGAGTTTGTGCATTTTTGATATTGTGTGAGCGAGATATTCCTATCAGAAGTTGGGCTATTGGATTGAGGAAAGTCCAATACGAATTTTAGTAAGGGTAAAGCGGTCTTTTTATCCTACTATTTCCTAATTTATTTTAAGGGTTTATTAGGGGTAAAACTAAGCCTTAAGTCAGTTTAGAAAATTTAAGTACTCTTAGGGATTGGGAGAAAAGAAAAGAGAAGAAGGAGAAAGGAGAAAAAGGTCAAGAATCCATCAAGAACAATAAGGTTTCGCGAGCGGAATTTGTCGGGGGTGATTTCTATCGAGGTATGTGGGATCTTTCTGTGTTAGGTTCGTTCACCGACACACCAACATGTTTAATTCAGAGAGTTCTGAATAAATTGAATGATGAATGTTGAAGTTCTTGATGAAAAATTCTTGAATTCTTGTTGGTTGAGTTGTAGTATGCCTTTAGTTGATCTGATTCGTGTTTTCGAGCTGTTTTACGAGTCTAAACTATTGGGTATTAAGAATTTTAGTGATACTTAGTGTTTGGGGAAATATCTATGGAAGTTTAGAAGGTTTAGAGTTGAAAATCATAGAATAGAAATCAGAAATCCCGTCTGACAGACCTTGGGGCACCGCACCTGCCAGAGTCCCTAAGGGCATGCTCTGTTTGACAGGCCCTGGCGTGCTGCGCCAACCAGAGCACCTCAAACCAGAGTCTGTCCATCAGGCTTTGGTGCTCCGCGCCTCTTAGAGCGCCAAGGTCACTTGGAGACACCATTTTTTTCGCCCTATCTTTTCGTACTAGTTCCTAAGTGATGTACCCTTATTTCTTGGTTGATTCCAACACTCTAAAGTACATCTAAACATCATGAAATCATCCATAAACATGAGATCATGATCCTTGAATCCATAATCTATTTTAAGGAAAGTTAAGATCAAAGTCAAATAAGTTAAAAGTCAAGTCTAAAAGTGAAAAAGCAAGTCAAAGTGAGTTCCTAAAGTTTCCAAAAGTCTTTAACAAACATTTTAAACTTTTTTGAAAGCTCAAGTTACAAGTTAATAAAGAGTAAAGAGTTAAGTTCATTCTCAAAAGTTATAAGGGGACTAAGTAATCCCTAAGAGTTACAAATGTTTTCACATTTAAACAAGTAAAGAGCCTTCAGGCTAGTTTTCAGATAGAAGTAATTGCTTTATGAAATGAAGCAGGCATGGAAACTATGATTTCCAAGAGAGCTATTAAAGATAAGTTTTGAGCACTAATCTCAAACCACAGAATCAGTATATTTTAAAAACATAAGAGGCAGTATATTTGTGGGAGTAGTATTGAGCACCGATGTGGAGATGTGAGTTCATATTAATTCAAGTCTCTATGAAAACCATGTAGCTATCATGGGTAGAAAAGGTTCATACTTTTCAGATGAACCCTTTTCACAATATACTAGTGGATCCATTAGGCAGTTCATGTTCTATACACTGTCAAGGTTAGGATGGCCGGATAGCGTGGGCCGAGTAACGTTGTATCATCACCATAGCTCTTAAGTGATGATTGTCGGTTAGAGAAGCTCCTACAGAAATTATTGTATTTTCATATAAGATATATCTATTTTTTACATACATCTCAGAGATTATTTGTATCCTTGTACACATTCAGAGTTTTCAACATGTTTTCAGTTAGTTTTATTTATATTGTACATTACTTTAAATTGCATTATATTGAAATGAGTAGTTATGCATGAGTTGAACATAGCCAAGGTAAGCTTCTTACTCCTTGTCACACCTCGAGCTACCCGCGAGACGCGGACACGGAAGTGATCCCAAGCTAACCCTTATGGCATGATCATGAGCATACTAAAGAATATAAACTGATGCGGAAGCTAAATCATACTTTATATCTGAAAAGGATGGGGAGTACCCATATTTTATAACTGAGATATTTAAAAACAATGAGTCTAATACATAGGAAATATTAACACAATACTAAGCTGAAACTAACAATGTCTGAAAATAGCCTCTAAACTGGACTAGAAATACTGGGATAAGCCACAACTAAATCTAGCAAAAACTAAAACTAAATGACTAAAAGACTGAAATGAAACTAATGAATGTTGTCCTCGGAGAATGAGGACTCACTACTAATCTGTTGAACTGGAGATCGAAAATCGATCTATGCGTGATCTGGATGCTGAGAACCTGAACCTACATCACGAAAAGATGTAGCGCACGTATGCGTCAGTACTTGAAGGGTTCTGAGCATGTTGGATAGAATAAAGCTGAAATAAAACATAACTGAACAAGCACAAAAACAAGTATGGAAATCTGAACATGATATATTGAATGCTGAGATAACTGAATGCAATGACCAATTTATAACATGCTGAAACTGAATACTAAATATACTAATAAATGGTCACTGCAAGAGAGTCTAACTGAAATGTGGGAGCTACTAATAACCGATAATTAAACCACATGAGCTAAATGTGGAGTCCGATATATACGCCCCATCGAGAGGACCCAATATACCCTGCCAGAGGTATAAAGACATGCTGGCGTGATCACTAAACTGTTTGCCCATAGAGGGGACTTACAACCTACTTGGCTAGTAGTTCTGGGACTAATTGGGTATGCTAAACCCTAGTACAACTCGGTATTATGCTACTCCATTGATTTATGTAGTTAACTGAATATGTCTTCTGTAAAATACTGGATAGCTCAAAACTGAACATGCAAACTGAGAATGCAACATTTAATCTGATAATGATGCATTAATAACTGAGGCTTGTATATCTAAAGTTACTGAAATATCTGACCTAGCATGTGTAATTCAAGAACTAAAGAAATACATAGATAGGGTTCTGAAATTCATTTAATAATCTGAGTAATAACATGGAAATCTAATTTGGAACATATAACTAATTAATTCATGAAGTTTTGTTGAAGTTCTAAAAATCCTAGGTTTAATCATGATATGAGAATCAAGAATCTGACTGAAAACTAGGGATCTAATGGGTGAAAGGAACCCACTAGTGAAATCCCACATACCTGGTGATGAAATTCACGGAAAAACACTTAGGTTTCGGGGTTGGAACTGCTGGAACCTTGTTGCGTTCTTGACCTAGGGTTCTTAACCTTTTTCTCATATCTTGCTTCTAATTTTTCTAAGGTTGATTACTGATTTGACTTAGGTAAGTTTTAGTTATGTTCTAGGCTTAAACTGACTAAAATATGATGATTTAGGGTCAAAACGACGTATCTTAGAGTTTACACGAAGTGGGAAAAGACCAAAAGACCCCTGGATTAGTTGCTGTCGGACCAAACGATGACCTGGACAGACAGTCCGTCGTTCAATTAACAGTCCGTCGTTTGGTAAGTGAACACATCTACATGAACACCATACAAGTAGTGCCTCCAAATCTTGAGTGCAAACACTACTGTTGCAAGCTCCAGGTCATGAGTTGGATAGTTCTTCTCATGCACCTTAAGTTGTCTAGAAGCATAAGCTATAACCTTATCTCGCTGCATCAACACACAACGTAGGCCTACTATGGATGCATAACAATAGATCACATAACCATCTAAACCCTCTGGTAGAGTCAAAATAGGAGCTGTAGTCAATCTAGTTTTCAATTCTGCAAAGCTTTCTCACAATCATTTGACCATTGAAACTTGACCATCTTCCGAGTCAACCTAGTTAATGGTGAGACTATGGATGAAAATCCTTCCACGAACCTTCTGTAATAACCGGCTAGACCTAAGAAACTTCTGATATTTATAGCAGAGGTAGGTCTGGGCCATTGTTTCACTGCTTCTATCTTCTGTGAATCCACTCGGATCCCTTCACTAGACACAATGTGACCAAGGAAAGCAGCGGATTGCAACCAGAACTCACATTTTCTAAAATTAGCGAATAACTGGCGATCTTTGAGAGTCTACAAAACAACTCTCAAATGACTTGCATGTTCTTCCTCATTCTTAGAGTAAATGAGGATATCATCAATAAACACGATAACGAACAAGTCCAAGTACTGTTTGAATACTCTGTTCATCAAATCCATGAAAGGTGCAGGAGCATTGGTTAGTCCACATGACATAACTACAAATTAATAATGACCATACCGAGTTCTGAAGGTTGTTTTCAGAATGTCATTATCTCTGACTCTGAGTTGATGATAACCCGATCTGAGTCTATCTTTGAGAAATAGCTAGCACCCTGAAGTTGGTCAAACAAGTCATCAATCCAGGGGATGGGATACTTAAACTTGATTGTGACCTTGTTCAACTATTTATAATCAATGCACATTCTGAGAGAACCATATTTCTTCTTTACGAACAACACTGGTGCACCCCATGGAGAAATACTAGGTCTGATGAAACCCTTATCTAGAAGGTCCTTCAACTGCTCTTTCAATTCCTTAAGATCTGCTGGATCCATTCTATAAGAAGGAATATAAATAGGCTGGGTATCTGGAAGGAGATCAATTCCAAAGTCGATTTCCTTTTCGGGAGGAACTTCGGGAAGATATTCTAGAAATACTTCTGGAAACTCACTGAATATTAGAATTGACTCAAGAGTTAGGGTTTCAAAGATAGAGTCCTTAACCTAAACTAGATGATAGAGATGATCCTTAGAGATAATCTTTCTGGCCTTAAGGTAAGAAATAAATCGATCCATAGGCGCTAAGATACTACCCTTCCATTCTAAGATTGGTTCATCTGGAAATTGAAAACGAACAATCCTAGTTCTACAATTGATTGAGGCATGAAATGAATGTAACCAATCCATGACTAGAATGACATTGAACTCTACCATCTCCAACTCTACAAGATTAGCTGAGGTAACTTTCTGAGATACTATGACAGTGAAATTTGTGTATACCCGTCTAGCTATAACTGGGTCAGCGACTGGAGTAGAGACTGAGAAAGGTTCTGAGAGAGTTTCTAGACTAACACTTAATTGCACTGCTATGTAAGTAGTTACAAAAGAAGGAGTAGTCCCTGGATCTAACAATGCATAAACATCATGGTCAAAGACTCATAACGTACCAATGACTACATCAGGAGAACCTTCTTAATCCTGGCGAGCCTGAAGAGCATACAACCTGTTCTGGCGGTGACCGTCACCTGTACCAGATGATTTACCCTGCTGAGTCGAGCGACTTGCTGGTGCTGATGAAGTTGTAGACTTAACTCTATCATTACTACCTCCTTTACCCTATCTAGAAAGACAATCCCTCAACCTGTGACTAGATTGACCGCACCCAAAACATCCTTCTTTTCCTGCGAGACACTCGCCCGGATGGTTCTTACCACACTTAGGGCAAGTGGGGTAAGTCTTGGTGCCTGAAACACTTCCCTGAGACATATAGCCTGATGATCTACCCTTCTGGTCATACCTGTTCTTGGAGGATGGAACACTAGCTGATGAAGGGGCTGGAGCTGAAAACTTTTGCTGACTCTGCGAGCTATTTCCACAACCCGATTTCTACTGAGAATAGTCATAGTTCCCAGTCCTAGCTTTCTTATTCTACTTAGCTTGTTCCCTAATCTTATCACTCTCAACCTGTTGAGCATGAGTATAAGCCTAGAGATGTTCATATCTCTCAGTAAAATAGCATTTCTGCACTCAGTTCACCAAATCTAACACTCTATACAAAAACTTATTCATCTAAGACCTGGAGTCATCAACCATGTGAGGGCATACCTAGAGAGTTGGTTAAACTTGAGTCCATACTCTTGGAATGTCATGTTACCCTGCCTTAAGTTCATAAATTCCTGTGCTTTTGCTTCTCTCATCTATGTTGGAAAAAACCTGTCCAGAAAGGTCTCACTAAAGCAATCCCAAATAATAGGAGTTGCATCTGTACCCCTATTTTCCTTACACTGAGTGTACCAGATATGAGCCACATCATTCAACTGGTATGATGCCAACTCAACCCAATCATTCCCAGTAACCAGCATCACCTCAAATATCTTATTGATCTCGTTCAAGAAATTCTAAGGATCCTCATTGGTTTCTGATCCTAAGAACTCAGGCGGATTCATCCTAACAAAGTCACGGACCCTTGCTGCTACTGATCCACCATTTTCATTCACATGAGCATGAACCCGTTTTTTTTGGTTTGTCATACTCTGAACCAACATCTGTATGACATTCCTGAACTCAGCACTGGAGACTTCTTGATCTGGGACTGGAGGAGTTGCATTTGCATTCCTGGCATTCACATTCCTAGCATTAGCTCTACGAGGAGAAATGATCTGAAACGTAGACCGTCAAGTTAGAATGAAATTAGATCATACCTTACGCATGATAAGAGTAACAACAAAGTGAAGCTTTCCTAAATCACTTCATAGCCTCTCTCTCATTAGATGTGGTGCACTTCACACCCATGAAAAGGACTCTACTTAGTGCGGCTTTTAGTACATCCTATGACACTTAAACGTAGTGCTCTGATACCAAGTTTGTCACGCCCCGAGCTACCCCCGAGATGCGGACATGGAACCTAGGACCACAAGTGATCCCAAGCTAACCCTGCTGGCGTGATCATGAGCATACTAAAGAATATAAACTGATGCGAAAACTAAATCATACTTTATATCTGAAAAGATGGGGAGTACCCATATTTTATAACTGAGATATTTAAAAACAATGACTAATACATAGGAAATATTAACTCGATACTAAGATGAAACTAAATATGTCTGAAAATAGCCTCTAACTGGACTAGAAATAATGGGACAAGCCCCAGCTAAATGTAGCAAAAACTGAAACTAAATGACTAAAAGATTGAAATGAAACTCATGAATGTTGTCCTCGGAGAATGAGGACTCACCACTAAATCTGCTGAACTGGAGATCGGAAAACGATCTATGCGTGATCTGGATGCTGAGAACCTATACCTACATCATGAGAAGATGTAGCGCACGTATGTGTCAGTACTTGAAGGGTGCTGAGCATGTATGATAGAATAAAGCTAAAATAAAACATAACTGAATAAGAACAAAAGCAAGTATGGAAATCTGAACATGATATATTGAATGCTTAGATAACTAAATGTAATAACCAATTTATAACATGCTCAAACTGAATACTGAATATACTGATAAATGGTCAATGCAAAAGAGTCTAACTGAACTGTGGGAGCTACTAATAACCGATAATAAAACCACATGAGCTAAATGTGGAGTCTGATGTATACGCCCCATCAAGAGGACCCAATATACCCTGCTAGAGGTATAAAGGCATGCTGACGTGATCACTAAACTGATTGCCCACAGAGGGGACTCACAACCTACTTGGCTAGTTGTTCTGGGACTAATTGGGTACGCTAAACCCTAGTCCAACTCGGTATTATGTTACTTCCATTGATTTATGTAGTTAACTGATTATGTCTTCTGTAAAATACTGGATAGCTCAAAACTGAACATGTAAACTGCGTATGCAATATTTAATCTAATAATGATGCATTAATAACTGAGGCATATATATCTGAAGTAACTGCAATATCTGACCTAGCATGTGTAATTCAAGAACTAAAGAAATACATAGCAAGGGTTATGAAATGCATGCAATAATATGAGTAATAACTTGGAAATCTGATTTGGAACATATAACTAATTAATTCATGAAGTTCTGTTTAAGATCTAAGAACCCTAGGTTTAATCATGATATGAGAATCAAGAATCTGACTGAAAACTAGGGATCTAATGGGTGAAAGGAACCCACTAGTGAAATCCCACATACCTGGTGATGAAATTCACGGAAAAACACTTAGGTGTCGGGGTTGAAACTGCTGGAACCTTGCTGCGTTCTTGACCTAGGGTTCTTGACCTTTTTCTCCTTTCTTGCTTCTAATTTTTCTAAGTTTGATTAATGATTTGACTTAGGTAAGTTTTAGTTATGTTTCTAGGCTTAAACTGACTAAAATCTGATTATTTAGGATCAAAACGACGTATCTTAGAGTTTAAACAAAGTGGAAAAAGACCAAAAGACCCCTGGGTTAGTTTTCTGTCCGACCAAAGGACGAACTGGACAGACAGTCCGTCGTTCAATCGACGGTCCGTCGTTTGGTCCGTAGGTTGGGTCTGTTTGACAGGCCTTTACTAAAACGGGGATAACTTTTTACTTGGATCTCTTATTTTAGCAAGGTCGGTGGCGATGGAAAGCTTATTCAATTAGCTATCTTTTGGTATGTCATGTGACACCTAATTCATTTTTTGCTAAGATTTATGATTATTCGAAGTTGACCCAACTGTATTTCCCTCCTAACTATCTGCTAATTCCCACCTACGGTCAGACCTACGGACCATGGGTCCACCTACGGACCGTGCTGGTCAATCGTGGTTCTTTTCAAAGAGTCGATGAATGGATTGTCGATCGACGGTCATAGACTACGGACCGTAGTATTACCTACGGACTGTAGGTCCGTCCGTCGATCAGGACTTAACCAAATTTTTCCTCGGCTGAGAGTTTGGGGGTTTCTGACCCCATGCAGGACGGACCGTGGGACAGGCTACAGTCCGTCGATGGCCGCGTTGGTTGCACCTGTAGGTTTTTCCCAAAAAATTGTTTTTGGTCTGTCTTGGATACGGGGTGTTACACTCCTTTTCCAGCTTAAGTGTTGTTTTAGCATTCCAACTCGCATCTCGTACATTCAATATACTAATGCCAGTTGGCCTCCATCGTATCATGATGCAGACGCAGTTAACTAGGATCTTCATTCGCTGCACCATTGATCCAGTGAGCATCTTAGAGAGGAAGTTAGTGAGCCTCCCTTCATTTCAGAGGACATCTTTAGCTTTTAGTTAATTGCTTTAATATTAAGTTGTTAGGATGATTGGGGGTCCTGTACCAACATCCATCTTTTACTTTAGAGGTTTCATAGATAAACAATATTAGTTTTCATTGGTATTTAATTTCATTTGTAAAGACTTGAAGTTGTCGTTTTGGCTAAGTATTATTTTAAAAGCTATTCTTGGATTATATCTGTAACGACCCTCAAAATGAAATAGGTCAAACTAGAGCTCCACATGTGTTTCATGATTTAATAATGTTTTGAAATAGTATTTTAGCATTAGAAGTCAGTTTGTGAAGTTTGGAAGTCAAACGTCAAAGGACGACCAAGACATTCAGAAACTAGCATTGTGTGTGCTAGTGTGCCCTTGTATGTTGTATGTGTTTATGTGTGTTGTATGGAGTCTAAAATAAGTGGGGATGACCCGAGGAACTATAGGGACATATTTAGGGTCAAACAGACCGGGTACGACTCCTCGGGGACCACCATAAGGGTCCCTAAGGAGGACCCAAACATTGCCCAAGCAAGATGACAAAGGCAACAATGTTTTGCACATAGGTAAAACATGTGCGCGTCGCGGACCTAGTACAACTTAGGACAAAACTTTTGGTACACATCGCGGACACATCGCGCTTCCCACTGTCCAAAAATTAATTTCCAAGAACTTGTGGGAATAGCTCCGCGACGCGGACTTGTTCCTCGATGATAATTCCGCAAATAAAGTTAAGTTTGACTCGTCTAAAAAGGTCCTTTTAATGTAGGGGTGCTTTGGGTATTTTGGGGTGTTTTATATACTAATTTTAGGTCATTATACACTCATTCTCCCATAAAAAACCCCAAACCCTCAATTAGAAATCAAATTTTCAAAACCCTCAAAAGTTCTTCTCTCCCAAAAGCTCTCTCAAACTCCATTAGAGCTAGAACTCAAGGTTGATCTTGGGTTCAAGGTTTTGACGTTTTATTCACCAAATTTCGTGGGTTTCTTCATATTAAGGTATGGTAGTTCATCCTTGACTCTCCTTCCATTCAAGGAGCCCATTCAAAGACTTTTCAAAAAGGATTTTCAAACTCCAGACTCTTCTATTTTTGACTCTAAGCATGGGTCTTGCATGAAAACTTTTTAATGAGTGTAATATGATATTATTCAATGTTATTTGATGATTTTAAGGTCAAAAACTCAATAAACCCATGCTCATTAAATTTCTCAACTTTTGGCTTGTGAAGTTGGTTTAATGTTCATTATTAGATAATATTAGAACTATGATTTTCTTTATGTTATACTTTGATTACCTACTGACTTAAAATGCTTTATTATGATAAATTGTTGGTGATATTGAGAAGAGTTGGTAAAGGTTTGGATGAAGGGTGAGTTGGTCTAATCTTGCTTAGTTGTTGTTATGAAATGATCTTTAATGGTATGGTCAACCTTCGGTGGCGGTATTTACTTGAAGTATGTGAATATATATGTTTATTTTGATTTATGGCCTTGAAGGCATAGCATGTGAAGTTATGTGATGATTGTTATGCTTATACATGATGTGCTTTAGGAAGTTGAAAATGTGTATCTTGAAGATGTTAGGTTTAAATGAAGTATATTTTTATGTGAGGCATGATAGTGTGTGAAGTATGATGAATGTGGGTATGAGCATGTTTAGAAGTCAAGTTATGAATATGGTGATTATGTAAAAGGTTTGCTCACATGTACACACACTATGAATGAAAGAATGAAGTTAATGAATGTAAGTGGGGATTTGTAAGGTAGACACTCTTCGTGAGTTGAGATGAAGTGTTTAGTAACAACCTCATTATTTCCGAGAGTTTTCTAATATAGGTTGGAGGTTGAATACCCTTCGTGAGTTTAAATGTGGTATTCAAAAGTAACGTCTAGGGATAAGTACCTATTGTGAGTTGAGATGTGGTGCTAAATGGTTATCCCTTAACCTATAGTAAATGAATGTTTAAGACTCCTTGGGGGAGTTATGCTTAGCACCGAGAGGATTTGAAAAAGGGGTGGGTACACTTCGTGAGTAGAGATGATGTATCCAATGTACCTCTTGAGATGAGTGTTCCTCGCTAGAAGATGAATGAGTCACTTAGAAGCAATCTCCTTATCCTTAACTATGCGGCCCCATAGGAGTAGCTATTGGAAACCCATGTAAAGGCTCAAGAATGACCCTACCTTAGGCAAGTAGGGATCCCTCATCCGGTAGGGGTTAATACCAGGATTCCATGTATAGCTTTCATGGTCTATGTTGGTTAAAGATAACCCCCACAAATGAATGTTATGAACTAAGTCTTCTTAAGGGTGTACTACTAAGGGTAGGTGGTGTAATGAGACGCAATTTATCCATTGCACAAGTAGGAATTTTGAGGGAGTCTTGGTGTGTCCTTTTATGAAATGTATGAATGGTTCATTATATGATGAAAAGAAGCATGATGAATATATGTTTAATTTTAATGAAGTAATGTGACTTTATGTTTAATGTTTATGAAGTATGTTGATTCTATGTCTATGTTACGTTCATGAAGCATGAGAGTCTTATGTCTAATGTTGATGAAAGTTATGTGAATGAAGTTATGGATATGATGTGCCTAGTCTAGGGTTATTCCTAAGGAGCACTAAGTGGAAGTAGTAGTATGGGATGCTACTTTCACATTGCACTAAGTGTAACTTGGGGGTTGTCTTGGAGGATGGTTTCATGTGAAGTTCCTATGTATATGTATGTTCCTATAGTGTCTTTAGTATTGATAATGTTCTGCTTGGAAAATTCCCACCATCTTTGAGTGATTATAGAAATCAATTAAAACATATAAAAAAAG
Source organism: Solanum lycopersicoides (assembly GCA_022817965.1). NCBI lineage: Eukaryota > Viridiplantae > Streptophyta > Magnoliopsida > Solanales > Solanaceae > Solanum > Solanum lycopersicoides. The sequence goes on along the minus strand of CM040622.1, from coordinate 17,239,644 downwards.
AATTTAACCCTCCAAGAACTTATTAGTCATATGAGGATTGAAGAGGCAAACCGTCTCAAAGATAAGATGGAAGAACTTTCTCTAAATTCTTCTAAAAATAAACTTTTTGAATCTTCTGGTACTATTGTGGAAGACAGGTTAAAAGGCAAAAAAAGTAAAGTTTCAAAAAAAGGAACATATGAAGAAGAACAAAAATCAATTCAACAAGCTGGAGAGCCAAATTCAAAAATTTAAGGGCCCTTGTTTTGTTTGTGGAAAAGTTGGTCACATGGATGCTAGGTGCAATCAAAGAAAATGGAAAGACTCAAAGCAGGAAGGAAAAAGTGATGTCCAAGCTAATCTTGCTGAGGGTAATGAAGTGATTGTTGCTGTAGTCGTTCAGGCAAATCTGGTGGCTAACAAAACAAACTGGGTGCTAGACACAGGCGCCTCAATGCATTTCTGTGTCAATAAAGAGTTATTCCATGACTTTGAGGATTCCACTGATTGAGAGTGTGTATATATGGGTAACTCCACTACAGTTGTAGTAATGGGTAAAGGAAAAGTTTTACTTAAATTAACTTCTGGAAAGACATTATCCTTGATCAATGTTTTGTATATTCCCTCCCTCCGTAGAAACTTAGTTTCGGGAGCACTTCTCAACAAAGTAGGCCTTAAACTTGTTTTTGAAGCTGATAAAATAATTATTTATCGTGGAGTAGACTTTGTTTGGAAGGGATATCTTAGATAAGGATTATTTGTTTTTACCATTGTTCAAGAGATTGTCAACAATGGACGTATTTCAAATTTTGCTTATATTGTTGAGTCTATTGATTTGTGACATGGTAGACTTGGCCATGTTAATATTACTTCTATTAAATGACTTAGAAAAACGGAATTAATTCCTATGATAAAAACTGATGATTTTTCTAAATGTCTTTTGTGTGTAGAAGCAAAGCATGCCAAGAAACCTTTCAAATATGTTATTAGTAGAAAGACTGAATTACTTGAACTAATACATTCACATTTAGCAGATTTCAAGAACACTGTTAGCAAAGGTGAAAAAATATGTTACATTACTTTTGTTGATGACTTTTCTAGATAGACTACGGTATATCTTTTTAAGTCTAAAGATGAGGCTGAAAGTATGTTTTAGAAATTCAAAGAAGAAGTGGAAAATAAATTAGACAGAAAAATTAAGAGATTTTGATCTGATAGGGGCGGTGAATATAGTACTAAAACTCTAGAAGATTTTTGTGAGAAAAATGGTATTATACATGAGGTTAGTTCTCCCTATACTCCCCAACAAAATGGTGTAGCCGAAAGGAAAAATAGAACCCTTAAAGAAATAATGGATTTTATGTTTTTTGCTCTGGTCTATTTTACAATATGTGGGGAGAAGCAGTCTTGTCTGCATGTTATATTCTTAAAAGAGTCTCGCATAAGAAGTTAGACAAGACCTCATATGAGTTGTGGAAAGGGTTTGCTCCTAACTTGAAATTTTTGAAAGTGTGGGGGTGTTTGACTAAGGTTGGTCAACCTGATTTTAAACGCGTAAATGTTGGTTATAAGACTTCTGACAGTGTATTTATTGGTTATGCTCATAAGACCCAAGGTGTGTGTGCATGACCATAAAAGCACATTGTTGTATCGCGGAGTTTGCATAAAAAATCAAAGATATGGTATGTGTTGTGGGGGTCTCCACTTATGTCCATTTAGTTCAAGAGTACTTCACTTTGTGGATATGTGGTGTTGCCTTATTTCACTATGTGTCAGTTCAAATCGAAAGATATTGACACTTAAGTACATTCTTAAGTACATGTTCCTTTCTTTGCCCAGAAATTATTCTTATTCTTTATCTTTGCATTAGTGGGGGATTGTAGATAATATTCCTTTTCGTTAGTATATGTGAAATAGGAAAGTTAGTTCCTCATTAATGGTTCACAATTATATCTAGTGTCACTTTCTTAACTTCGTAAGAAAATATTCAGAAGACTTTAAGTTACTTTTGTATTATGACAAATTTGTCATTAAAGTAAGAGTTATGTTTCATTACATTGATTATACGGTAGTTTCTTACATTCTTTTTATGGATGAAACATAAATGATTTTCCTATTTAAGGAGTATCATTTTGGAGATAAACTCAGAGAAGAAAAATCAAGTCCTTTCTTTCATTTAATATCTCCCTCAACAATTTCTTTTATTGTCTTGAATAATCCTTCTTCCTAATGTGGATTTCTAGGCAATTGTTTTTGTGCAACTTCAGACTTTCAGCCAGAGTGCACGTGTTTGAAAGTAACTGTGGAACCCTGGGGAGCGACCGCCTACTACGATTTGCACCGGAGTCAAGCCGAAATCGTTTTCAAGACAGTGGCTTACCACGACATAGTGTTTGTGATAAGTTATTTATTACTTTATAATTCCAATATAATATCAATATTGTAGTATTTTTTCCAACATCATCTAATATGGGAAATAATTTGATGCCTCGACGGACGACCTAGCATAGGAAATTATCTTAGAGCCATACTTCACCACACACATAGTTCCCAACAAATAAGGATAGGTGAAATTTTAAGAATTTGTTGATGCAATGAATGAAGAGGTTTCATAGACCACCACCGAGAAAAGAAACATAAAATAAACCCAGGACCACAAGGGATGCAGAAAGTATCACCAAAAAATTCCATATGCTAGAAGCTAATTCACTGGTACAAAAGGAATGATGGCTTGTCTAATCCACGGTGATTTGACAACAATGGCATGTAGAGGAGAAGTCTTCCAAATTTATCCAAGATGACCATTCATAATAATATCTTTGACTGGTTGGAGTTGAGGACTGTCATCAATAGTAATAATATATGCAACAGCCCCCATACCGGTCCAATTGTCCCACCATAAGATTTCATTTCCAGAGTTAACCTTCCATAACATGTTGTCTTTGGCTATGTTGCTCGGAGTCTTCAAAAAAGTCAATGGGTGTGTGTCGGATTCTCCAAAAATAGTGTATTTTTTATAGTATCCGACACGGGTGCGGCTCGAAAGTGAAGAGTCCACGCAATTTAGGTCTTCGGTGCATTCTTTGAATTGGTTAATTTTATTCCAACATGGAGAGTGCCCCCACATCCATTTCCTGGTAACCGGGTGAATATTTTTGCAATAGTTAGCTTTCATAGTATAGCATTAATGATATCCATCATAGCCCTGAACCCAGCACCACCTTCATCAATCGCAAAGCATAAATATTTCCATGAACACCAGTGGTATCTTTGTTCCCCATCACTAGTTCTCCAATAGAATCTACTCAGTGGTCTTTCAACCTGGTTAAGGATTGATATTGTAAGACATGCTTAATCGATATAGCTCGTCCCCCAATGGAGAGGATCTCTTTTGTCCATTTTGTAGTTATTTTATTAATTTTAGATAAGGGGCAACCAAAATATGTTATAAGAAATTGCTTATGTGTATAGCCAATAATACCTTTTATTCTATCTATCTCATCCGTAATATTCCTTGCCAAAATCATGAAACAACTTTTTTCCTCATTAATCTTCGGTCCACAACCTGCTTCATAAATTCAAAGTTGGTTCTTGATTAGTTTCAAGGAATTTTGATTACCTGAAGAAAAGAAGGAGAATATCGTCAGCATAAGATAAATGATTAACTTGAGGGACTTGACTTATAATCATAAAACCTTTAAAAAGTTTATTAGTATTCAAATATTTTAGCATTTTAAAAATAATTTCAGCTCTCTTAACGAAAAGAGCACTTTTGGTAATGATCCAACTGGTGATAACACTCCTAGTGAATATTGCTCCAACTGGTTATAACACTCAAATTACCCCAAATGAGTGAAAATATCTCACTCATTAACATTTTAAAAAGAAAATTCCCCTAAATCCATCCCAAAAACTATATTATGAATTTCCTCTTCATCAGGAGTTTTTGTGAGATCATCATTCTCATTTTGGGTAATAAGTTGCTCAATGAATGCCATACCTAGGGGGTTGGTTTGTCCATCTGATTTAGTAAGATTATTCTCAAAGTGATGTATAGCCTCATGAGATATTTGTTGTTCACCGGTGACTATCTTGATTTTTTATTCTATGTATTGTCAATCTCCTTCTCTTGTCATTGATAGTGGCATGAAAATATTTGCTATTAGAGTCCCCTTCTCCAATCCATATAATGTTAGATTTTTGTCTAAGTATGGATTGCTCATATTTCAACCACATGGTATATTGTGTTGGAATTAATGCATTGACTTCACACCTTGATGTTTAGTATTTCAATATTGTTTCTTAGTTTTTCAAGAAGTCTTTTTAGAATTCCGTCATACATGTATCTAGTAAATTGTGATACATGTATTTAGTAATTATTTGTGCAAGACCTTTGATTTACTTTATTACTAGTATAAATAGAGATGTAGTTGATGATTATAAGTATCTCAAGTGACCTTAAGTAGCCTATATAAAATTTGAGCATTCTCTAAATTAAAGATTGTTCTCCTTCTATATTTCCTACATATTGAGCATGCACATGGTGAATTTCAGATCTAGCATCATCCATATAATTATCAATATATTCATTCTAAAGATGTTATAGTTTTTCTTTCCATTCTTTCACTTCGTCATTCACATGAACAATAATAGTTTTAGACCACTGACTGAGAGTTTTGCTAAGCAGTTTAAGCTTCCACGTACTATTACCCTGGATATCAACATTCAGAGCGTCTTGAACCACATATTTGAAGTCAGGATGTTCAATCAAAACATTTAAGAATCTAAAGTATTTAATACTTGTGAATTCAACTTTAGAACATTTGACTAGCATAGGTGTTCTACACTATTTCTCGAAAAGTTGGCAGCCCACTAATGATTAATGAAAACATCATCAAGTCTCTTCCAGATTCTATTCCATTTTTCCCTAGCATTACACCAGGTAAATCTAGGACCAGTAAAACCGGCATCTACCGTGCCACAATCATCCATATAATCTATGAAGTCCCAACTTTTCTGCATTCTATGAGGAATTCCACCTTTCTTTTCTCCGGCACTAATAATAACATTAAAATATCCAATAATACACTACGGAAGCTAAAATCACGATGTAAATGAGAATTGGTAACGTAAAAGGAATATTTGATTTGTGGTTGTATACCACTAGTTTCACTTCACATACAAATCCAACACAACCTCAGATTGAAGTCCCATGGTTACAAAATCGACTTTGCTATAGCACTTTGCCTTCTAATGTTAGCCTTTCCAATGCCAATTCATAATTAGTTACGAGTCCAGATGGGATTACCAACAACGAAAAAAAAACTAACAAAGTATAGGTTGAAAAGAGAGAATAAATTAGCACACCATGTTCTCTTAAATTGCTCAAAAGAACCAAACGTAATTTAGATAACAAACTAACCAAACTTCTAATCTCAATATTGTAGTATTTTTGCCAACATCATTTAATATTGCAAAATGAATGAACCTGTTTTTTTAAGTAATCTAGACTTCTCCAAATTTGTCAAGGTTGCTATATGCTCAAAACCATAGCCGTGAAGCAGTTCTCGTCTAAGAAAAAGTGCACAAGTTCAATGTCATTTGACGTTCATATGGTGATACTAAATGCATGGAAGCCATGTCAAAGCATAGATAAAACAGCTATACTTGCCTCAAAATAGTCAAAATTCTTCTTTGGAAACCCTGAATTTGTTTTTGAGAACAAGATGAGAAGACGTAAAACATTAATAAGTGGTTCCTGCTTATGGATCATCTCCTCAATGTACTCAAAGCATTTGCATTTACCCTGTGAGGAAAGAGTAAGCAAATAGAACATGAAAACATTCACCTCAGAAGAAAAGGAACAGGGTAAAGCAAGACCCCTTCCCCTCTCTTGCACTTCCAGCTCATATATATCACTTTTTTCTGATCATATTACATGAAAAGCAAGGAAACGATAAAATCAAAATTTCAAGGAATTCAATAGTAACAATATATTTCTCATGAATTCTGCAGATGGCAAGACAACTGTAGATTACAGTTCAAGACATGAGTTGATGGTATTGCAGGAATTTTTCTCTACGGGGTTATTTTCTGCATTGAGAGTAGCATTTGTTGAGAAAAATTCATCATTTTCTCTCTAGTTTGGTTTGATGTGGACTGGCCAAGAGTGATCTGCAGCTGTATATGCTTGTTTGCCTACTGATTAATTAATAATCATGTTTCTTTACCACATAATAAAAATAAAAAAATGGAGAAAGGAGTAATGGAGCACACCCTTGCATTTACAATTCTCCAACATTTGAGGCCAAGCACTTGGTGCAACAGAGACTTCTGAGTATCGTTGAATATTTAAGAGAGAGCTGAAAGGTGGATATGGTCTAAAACTACCAAAGTCAGCAATCATTAGAATGAAAAGTTTCATTTTATTCACATATGATAGCTTCAGCCTCGACAAGAGTTTTCTCCAGATCAAGTCGGGCAAGGAATGAATGTTTGGATATAAATGTAGTTAAATGCTGACCAAGATTTATGGGTCTCTGCAACAGAAAGACAATAATGTTATAACATTATTAAAGCCATTATGATCGTTGTAGAATCAAACATTAGAAATAACTCTTATTGTCATTTCCGGCAATGAGTTAAGCTTTTTGACAAAATCCGTCAATTCAGAGACTGTTTGGTTCTGCATATAATAGAAAATGTAACACAAAAGTCAATTATTAAACTAGCAAAACTAAGACATGCACATGTACAATTATTGACTAACCATGGTCTGCATTTCTGTGTAATATTGCTTCATGGAAGTTGCTTTTTGACGTAGAACCTGCAATCACACTGCAAATGACAATTAACGAAACAGAAGACTAAGGAAAGAAGATGAGCAACTGAATCTTTTGATAGGACATGAAATTCGATACTGAAGTCACCTAGACTTTGTTGTTAAAAAAAATTGGAGAGAAAATAAATCAACCTGGACGACAACTTCAAAGTTCTGATCCCGTATCCTTTGAACAATTTTTTTTTTATGACAATCTCTTTGAACAATTATTCACTACAAAGGCATAGAATTAAAAAGTTCATAACAGAGAAATAAAACATCTTAGATGCGGGGAGAAGGTTAAAATAATAACACTCTCTTTGTTTAAAAAAAAGAGAAAAGACCTGCTGTGTATATGAGAGGATACCTTATAACAGAAGAAACTGCATGTTTTGGAAATTATTTCCCAAATCAACTCAATACATTTTTCAAAACTCTCTTCCAAAACTTGATGAATTTTTTCTTCCTAGAGTATCTGTCAGGATCGCATACATTGTTAATGTGAAATGCATGCCAAACTAAATCCATAAGAAGTTTATCTTTGATGTTAACAAAAAGGTTAACCTTCTCACATACAATTGCACGACGAGGGTCAAAATAAACAAAATACTCCCTTTGAATCCCTTCAGAAATATCATTATGGATGTGTGAGCAAATGAACTTCATCAAGTCAAGCTGGGCTCGGACTAGATAGACTACTTTTGTGCAAACAGTTTGAACTGGTTCCACATTAAGATGCCGCAATTCAGCCCCATGCTCCCGTTTATAGGCGTGAAAAGCACCGAAAAGAAAAACATTATCCTTCGTACCAAACATACCCTTGATGGAAATATAGTCCAAGTTGAATATGTGTCTTTTCATATGTTGTCCTTTCAAATGGGCTTTATACTAATACCCAATTAGATTCACGGTTTACTTTTTCTACCCAACATTCTTATACTATAACAACAAAAAAAGCTAACTCTCAAAGCCCGTCCTCAATTAGAATTGCATGTTGCAACTCTCCTGCATACCTGAGATATATAGGACCAAACTCTTATTGGTAATTGAATTCCTACATGGAGCGTCATTGTTGTTGTTAATTCAGTCTAGTTCCACCTACCTTTAAATAATAAAATAGAGATATTGTTTTTGATAGATCCTTGACTCAAGATAATATTATATATCATATCAAATCATAATATATCATATATCATATTCATATATATATATATATATATATATATATATATATATATATATAAAGAGAACCCTAAGCCCGCATACGTGGCGCCACCATAAACCATGATTCTCTTTCAATATATTTTATTTCCAAAACTAGCCTTCTCCTTTCATGAAAAGTTGTGACTTTTATGAAAAATTGTGACTTCTATGAAGAGTTGTCACTTTTATGAAAAGTTTTTCCTTTTATTAAAGGTTGTAAAATTTCCGAAGGTAACTTTTCCAAAGAGTTATAACCTTTCTGAAAAATTGTGACTTTATGATAAGTTATGAGTTTTATGAAGAGTTGTCACTTTTATGAACAGTTGTGACTTTGATGAAAGGTTTTGACCTTTTCGAAGGGTTGCATTTTTACCAAAGAGTTGTAACCTTTCTGGCAAGATGCAATAATTATTTGTTCACACCACCCTTTATTGTCTATAAATACGAGATTTTCCTCTCCTACCTTTTAAGTTTTACATACGTGGTAATTTTTATTCAGTAGACCTTTAAATTTTTACATTTGAACTTCTATATATTTTAACTTAAATTTTTTCATGGTCATTTGTACGCTGCAAATTTGGTTCGATAGTAACTTATAATATGAGAATTGTGAAACTTAATCATAATTGCAGATTCTTTGAATGCAGAACACGATAAAGAATAAGTACATGCAAAGAGACAAAACTAATTGCAAGTGAGGCAAATCCTGAAAGGATCAAGATTGTTGGCATTCCGAAATAATGTGAGTAATCATATAGTTCTGTACTTTCCATTTTTCTTACACTTCGACTGCAATTAATTTGATTTGTTTGGACAAGTGTAGTATTTTGTGTTGATTTCTTCACTCCTTTTATTGATTTGAAATGATGGTGTATCGAAAATAACCTTCCTATCCTCCAAGATAGGTGTAGGCTCTGTGTCCACACTATCCTTATCATATCTCACCTGTGAGATTACAATGGAATAATCATTTGTATGTGGAACGTTTTTAAGTTTAGTAATTTAAAAGCACTTTTTTAGAAAACAAATCTTGTGAATAAGATTAATGTGCACTAGCATATGATGTTTCAAGTGTTTTACTTCTAGATTATTTTAGTGGAGCCAACAGAGACATAGCGTGTGATCTTTATCATAAATAAGGTGTATAAAATCGCTCTATTTTAATCTAATTATTTTGTGTTCCATTCATTGCTATAAATTATGTTGATATAACATAATTTGGTATAGTCACAAGTTAAAGGAGAGGGTTGTCTGCGTAGAAGATTGATTGATATCAAAAATAAAATGGACAATTAAACCGTGTAAATTATATATTTTCAGATCCGTCCTAAGATTTAGAGTCAAATAAATGTCTTGGTTATTGTATTTTACAAAATTGCAATGTTGTGGAATGTATACAAGTTTGTACTTTTCAATTTTCTTTAAAACATTCAAAAGAAACCATTTGACCGTGGATTTTTAAGCATTACCCTTGAATCATATTTGTTTAATTATCTTAAAATTGATTGCGTATTTTACGTCCTTCAGACGTTAAAATAACCTTAGGTATATGTACCAGGGTCTTTTGGTAGAGTGTTTAAGAATAGTATTGGATTGAGTGTATAACTAATGTTAACATTAGTTATCCTAAGATTTTTCTTATCTATATTGTTATCTTATTTTCCAAGCCACTCCTTAATCCTCTTTTTCTTGATTGATTAAAAGTAGCAAGGAAAGACATGAAAAACTTTATTGGCTCAACATGCAACTAAGCAAAGAGAAAGAGTAGTAAAGGAAATACGAGTAACGAGTAGCAGTCTCATGTCAAAAGGAATCAAGGAAGAAATTCTTTTAAGATTGCGGTTACACTTTCAAAATTTCATCATGAGACCTTTGTATGACATTATATTTCTTAAGAAAGATCGATGGTTTGGTTATTAAGGGTGGTTTTATTTTAATCTTGCTTATCCATTTATTAATCGTCATTGCATTATTGATAGCATAGTTTTTCTATATATTTGATAATACTTGATAGGAAATATAATTTTCTACATATTAGTTATGCACCCTATAATATTGCATATGTTCTATATAACAAATACATGTACTAGATTTTATTATTATATCTTAGCAAATGACTCCCAGGTGTCTTCTAATTTGTGGTCTACAATATTAAGGAAATGATTTTTAACGATTTGGTAACATTAAGTTCATTTAGTTTTTTCATAAAGAAAGATATATTGAGTACATCTAATTTTTATTGTAGGATGATGTCCAACTCATGGTTGCCCTGATCTTAGAAACTATACGTATGCTATTGATTGATCTACATTTATTCCTGATAGGCTTATAGTTTTTTGCTTTTAATATTATGGGAAAACAAGACACATACTTTCGCTTTATTTAATCCATACCTTTTATATTGTGATGGTTCTCTTATGGAAGGGGACCTATAAATTCAGAAAGGTTTTAAAATTTTACTACAATTATATTGATGAACTTATTAGTCATGGTCATAATGAAATTTCTTTATAAGCATTAGAACATTGGAGAAATACAGTACATGTTGCTTATTACATATACATATTAGGGAGAAAAGATAATAAAATATTTTCCAATTCCCCATAAGAGTACACTAAAATTCTTTTATATCTTTTAGTATTGGAGGTATCAATCATATGTTATGTTATTTTATTGCCATCCACATCAATACATGAAGTTAAATATGAGAGTTGGTTGAATCGAAAGATTGTGTATTTCTATAATGTATTTATAACCTTTTCACTCATACATTAGTTATGCTAACTTAAAATTTCCTATTAACCGTATGAAAGAGTTCACAACATATATCTTAGGAGAATTATATATTCATAGAATGTTGCTTGAATACTCATCAACAATGAAAATGTAAACGAGAAATTACATACTTTGTGTGATAAAAAGATATCAACTAACAAATAATGAATATTAGGAAGAAGATATATAGCTTTAAAAAAACATGGTGTGAATTAGATCAAACGAAATATGCTACTAAATCTCGATCAAATTTTTGAAGCACCAGAAACTTCTCATAATACATATTTTAAAGGTTCATCTTTAACAGAATTAACACATATTTGCATTAATTTTTGGTTAGAAATATGTTCATGTCTCTTCAATATTAATTCTTTTGCTTTTATGTTGGATTAAACATTTTTATTATCTCTTCCCAAATAGTTATTTTTTAAATTATTTGACTTTTAACTTTTTCTTCTGAATGTCAGCATTATAAAACTAAATTTATATTTTTTCTTATTATCATGGGTATTAACAAAAGTTTAAAACCTAAGTTAAGCCCGCACGAAGAGCGGATAGATTACCTAGTGTGTGTGTATATATAAATTGGCTATTTTTAATGTAAATGATTCAGTGGATGTATATTTAGGGTAATTAAAGTAACTAAGTTTAGCAATTTGGTGGTCTCAAATTTAAGAATTTAACTTTTTATTTTTTATGATTGAAAAGGGGAAATAGTCCCTAATGTGAAATTTGAAACTTTAAATGTATCAAATCTAAAATTGAATTTACTAGAACGTTAGAGAAGGATAAAAAAAAAAAAAAAAAGGATTTTTTTGGTCATATTTTATAAATTTAAAAGGTATTTTTTATTAAATAAAAATTACAAGGATATAATAAAAACTAAACTAAAATAATTTGGATGAATTTAACTAAAGTCAAAACTACATTAAATGCCATGCATATATATTTGTCACTTTGTTTTTCAAAGTTCACCTCGTTTTCTCCTCCATTTTCAAGAAGAAAAATCATCATATTTCTCCTTTCATCTTCATTTCTTTAGAACCAATAAAAAAGTTTGAAACAATTCATAAAACCCAAATCCATCTTCTCCGATCATCCATTTTCATCTTCTCCGGTGCTGTCACTGTCTTCTCTATTGCTAAATCCATTACAGAAAGCAGAAAAACCCGTCAACAAAATCCCTGTTCATCTCTCAATTAATTTATCAAACTAAAACTCTTGATTTCACTTCCAATTTCAGTTCAGTTCCAAATTCTAACCCTACCCCTAAATCCGGTTTGATTATGAATCATTTCCATCTCCTGCCATGAATAGAAGAGGAGGTAGATCAGAAAGTAAATAATGTTCAAATCATCTATCCAGTGATTTTCTCGGTAATACTAACGAGAAACAATTTGAATTGGTGTCCACATCTTCGTCAGGTAAAATTAGCAAAACTGGAGTGAAAAGTTCAAATTTTGTTCATAGAATGTTGAGTATAAAGTGGTGAAAAGTAGAAATTCGAGAAAGAAACTATTTTCAGATGAAATTATTTGTATAAATAAAGAGTCAAATTCTGAGGCTTTAGCTGCGTTAACGGCTGGATCCTCCTGGCTCGTTAAAGGATGAAGAAATTGAAGTTGGAGTTGTTAGTGTAGTTGTCGGAATAGAAGAGTATAACTATATTTTAATTAGGAATCACATTATCATGAATATGGCGTGTAAATGTATCGATTTGGCGGACAAAGGATATGTTTGTTGATATTATACCTGAATGATATAGTGGGTTATTAGACTCTGCATATAACTACTTATTATCGTACGAGTATGTTAATTTTGGGATGGTATTGGAAATAAAGAAAAGATTCCAACTAGGCCAAGTAAGGGAAGAGAGATTGTTATCGGGGCAGCTCTTGCTGGGTTGGCGGATGCAAGGCAACCGATGTTATTTGGATTTGAGATGATTGTTTTGGAGGGACGAAAGCGTGCAGGTGGAAGGGTGTATACAAAAAAGATGGAAGCAGAGAATAAAATAACAACTGTTGACTTAGGGGGAGTGTTTTGACAGGTATGGTACATTAGGGAATCCACTTGGTCTATTGGATTGACAATTGTCGTATACACTTCATACGGTGAGAGACCAATGTCCACTCTATAGAGCTAACGGAAAGCCCGTAGACGAGTATTTGGATAAAAAAGTGGAGACGTGTTATAATGAACCGTTGGACAAGGCAAGCAAGGTTAGGAAAAATTATATCTGATTATTTCTCTTGTAGAGGCATTGGAGACTTTGCAAAAGGATTTTAGTGTTGTGATGAATGATGAGAAGATGATCTTGTTTAATTGGCATTTGGCAAATCTGGAATATGCAAATGCAGGTTTGCTTTCAAATCTAAAGAAAGATTTGAAAGCAAACCTGCATTTGCATATTCCAAATTTTCCAGATGTCAATTAAACAAGCTCATCTCCTCATCATTCATCGCAACACTAAAATACTTTCGCAAAGTCTCCAATGCCTCTCCAAGAGAAATAATCGGAGATAATTCTTGACTAACATTGCTTGCCTTGTTCAAAAGTTCATTATAACCAGCCTCCACCTTTTTTATCCAAATACTCGTCTACGAACTTTCCGTCAACACGATAGAGTGGACATTGGTCTATCGACGTATGAAGTGTATACAACAATTGTCGAGTGATCAGACCAAGTGGATTCCCTAATGTATCTGTCAAAACACTCCCTCCTAAGTCAACAACTGCTACTTTATTCCCTCCTTCCATCTTTTTCGTATATACCCTTCAACCTGCACGCTTTCATCCCTCCAAAACAATTACCTCAAACCCAAATATCATTAGTTGCCTTGCAACTTCCATGCCAACAAGACCTGCCCCGATAAGAATCGATCTTCCCTTACTTGTCCTAGTTGGAATCTTGTCCTTAATTGCCAATGCCACCCCAAAATTAACATATCCGAACGATAACAAGTAGTTACATGTAGAATTTAATAACTCAGTACATCGTTCAGGTATAACATTAACAAACATATCCTTTATCAGCCAAATCGACACATTTTCACGCCATTTAGTAATAATGTGATATCTAATAAAAATATAGTTATACTGATTTATCCTGCCAACTACACTAACAAACCCTACTTCAGTTTCTTCATCCTTTAACGAGTCGGAAGGAAATCCAGCCGTTAACGCAACTAAAGCCTCAAAATTTGACTCTTTGTTTATACAAATAATCTCATCTGAAACAAGTTTCTTTCTCGAATTCCTACTTTTAACCACTTTAGAATCAACATTTCTATTAGAAAAATTAGAACTTTTCACTCGAGTTTTGCTAATTATGCCTGACGAAGATGAATACACCTATGCATATTGCTCCTCGGTAGTATTATCGAGAAAATCACTGGATACCTGATTTAAACATTGTTTACTTTGTGATCTACCTCCTCTTCTATTCATGGCAGGAGATGGAAATGATTTAGGATCAAACTGGATTTAGGGGTAGGGTTAGAATTTGGAACTGAACTGAAATTTGAAATGAAATTTTTGGGTTTAAGTTAGGCAAATGAATTGGGAATTGGCGAGGAATTTTGTTGATCCAAATTCGAGCATTGGTGATAAGTTTGGGGTTGGTGTCACTAGCTCTACTTCTACCGTCTGAATCCTAATGTTGGAGGAATAATATTGGCTAATGGCAGCACTATCCATGCTTCAAATACTTTTGAAGATAGCACGGGTACATGTGCTTCGTCTTCTGGCGCAAATCATGGTGGTTGGTAAAATACGTTATTGTGGGAGCAGAAACTAACTTTATATTTATTAGCTCTTCTATGGTAATTATATTTATGCCATTTTTCGCTTTCCTCAATTAAATCTTACAACTTTTAATCTTCTATATAATATCTTTTGTATGATTGTGTTTTAATAGCCCGTCTTAAAACCACCTATATTTATGAAAGTGTGATTACATTTAACATAGATCTGATTATGGACCTTGATGTTGTATCTTGCAGGTGATTAGAATCCGTTATAGCTGTCTATCACTCTTTTGCTTATTGTGTGCAGGCACTGTACAAAATGTATTTGAGCGCCTCTTTTGTTACCTTAAGAGGAAAGAATTATTTACTGTACTATTGTGTGATATTGTGCATGTACTGTCATGAGAAAGATTTCACTATTGCTAGCAGAGTAACAGTTGAAAAAGCATATTTTACATAAGTATGCAATTTGAAAATTTTGATTCTCTTGATCTTTTCTCCATTGAATGAATGTGTTGTAACACCTCATTATTTACACTACTAACTTATTAGAGATCTTTTTGTCTCATATGTACTCGAGCAGTTGCGTTAGGCCAAGTAGGTGTGCGTGTTCAGATTTTCAAGCATTTCTCAGTCCTCTGTTTGATTGCTTCCATATCAGGTTTGAACATTCTGCTCAACTGCTCAAGATGATGGAGAACTTTCTGCCTCTGCATAACGTCTATCTTTGCTAATATCTTCAAAGGATCTTTATCCTCATTGTGTAAGTGAACTTGAAGTTTTAATCAGAATGATCGGTTGAACAAACATTTATGTTGCTGGGATCTTTAGTCTATCTGAAAGCATTACACTATCAGAGAACCAGTTTGCCAAGTTCCTTCAATCTGTTCAATAGTTTTAAGGTCAAAATTCGCATAGATGAATATATTGATGTTAACTTAGTGCTATTAGCGCCCGTGTTTTGTAAAATACAGTGAGATTATTGTTAATGCTATCTGAAATGACACAGATTCAGATACAGTATATAAGTCTCACTGTTTGTGTTTGTGTTTGTATGAGTGATCAATTGTACATATATGTTTGTGTTTTCATCGCTGAAGCTGGATTAACTGTATGTGTATGTATGTGTTTTGAAAGCAGAAGTTGGATGTATGTGGAAACTGTACCTAAGTAGTGTCCATTTTGCAGTGACATTTCTTTGTCAACTAAGTTACTATTATTTGCCTGCACTGAATGCTCACAAATTTGTGTTGCTCAAAATGGTCATGAGATTCAGGGTTGCAACAAATAATAGTCACAGAAGCTTCCACTCGAAAAAAGGATGATGATGCGGTAATTCCTATCGAGTCATTCCATATATATGATCCTTTTGGCACGCGCATTAAGCATGAAACAGAATTCCAGCAGTTTAGAACTTTGCATCCAAGATGACAGTGGATGAGCTGTTTCCCCCTAATTATGTGTTGCATGTTTAAAATCCAAAAGGACCACGGGAATGTGATGATGAAGTGAAAGTAGATGATCTCAGTAAAGCGTTATAGAATTCTAAGGTTTGTCTTGTACCGGTAGTTGTATAACTATTAGCGTTGTGTTTTTGTAAAATGCAGTGAGATTATTCTTAATGCTAACTGAAATCGTGCAGTTACAGTATTTAATTGTATTTGTTTGATCATGTTTTGAAAGTAGAAGTTGGATGTATGTGAAAACATCAATAATTGTTTGTGTTACCAACTGTATCTAAGGAGCGTCGATTTCCAGTGTCATTTCTTGGTCTACTATGTTACTGATTTTTGCGTGCAGTGAGTGCTCACAAATCCATATTGCTCAAAATGGTCATGAGATTCAGGATTGATACCAACAATAGTCGCACAAACTTCCACTCCTGGAAGAAGGGATCGATTGATGATGTGCTAATTCTTATCGAGTCATACCATATGCATGATCCTTCTGGCACGCACATTAAGCATGAGACAGAACTCCAGCAGATGTAGAACTTTGCATTCAATCTGACAGTGGATGAGGTGTTTCCCCCCTAATTATGTGTGGCATGTTCAAGATCCAAAAGGACCCCATTGAGGAGTGCACTAAAGAGGTTCCATGGGAAGGTGATGATGAAGTGAAAGTAGATGATCTCAATGAAGCGATATTTAATTCTAAGTGTTAGAACAGGTGCGTCCACTACCAGTCAATGGACTAGGTCCCTTGACACACTCGAAGTAAGAATAGAAAGTAGGAAAACACAGAAAATAGTACAAGCAGTTTACGTGGAAACCTCCTTGCTCAAGGGAGTAAAACCATGACCTGTCACACAGGATTTTCAACCGTCTTCACTAATCTTCTCAAGCAAAAATGAAACCCGGTTACAACCAATGTGAGAAAAAGTTATTAATCGCACGATCAAGTAATCTACCTATTACTTGAAGAGCCTAAGCGGATACAACACCGCCCACTAAGCTATCACCCCTAGATAAGTTAGACATTACTAAGCGGATACCACACCGCCCACTAAACCACCTAACTATAGATGACTTAGAATTTGACTAAGCAACAAAACAATGTTGCCCACTAAATCAGTTAACCCTAACTGTTTAGACTTTTACAAACACGAAACAAATATCTGAATCCTTTATAGATTAGGAACAAATTTACAATGTAAGCACGGAAGATATAATTCTAAGATAAGTATATAAATTGCAAATCTATCCGGTCCCTGTTGCTCTTAGCATGACACTTCTTGAAGATGACCTTTGCTTTTTGAGCTTTTGGATTTTCTGAAATCCAAAACTATGTTTGCCAAAACTTTGTTTTGGTTGTTGGAGAAGAAACTATATTCAAATGACACAAACCCTTGGGACGAGGCTATTGGATGAGAGTCTGCTGTCATGAAAAGTTGTGCACCAACCCCATCAGAGTTGGCAGCTTTTCTGACAGCTGTCTTTTCACCTTTTCACATCGCAGTCTTGCGGGGACCAGGTTCCTTACAAAGTTCTTTGTGAGTTCTTGAAAAGGCTTGCTGGCTGACTTCCTTCTTTTGATGAATGAATTTAATATGGTGTTTGTCATGCTAAAAATATCAAACATAAAGAGTTATTATCCGTTGGAGAAACACCCTACTCCATTCTGATTGGTGTAGTACGCTGATGTCTCACCAACCTCTGATATGACAGCTTTACAGTTGTAACCAATTATGTATCTGATGGAGGAAACTCAGCTTGGGACCAGGTCCCTGCATTTGTGAGATACTGAAACATATAATTTCGTCCGCTCTTTTTATTGGTGTAGGACACTGCACTTTTCACCTACCACCTGACATGACAGCTTTTACAGCTATACCCCATCTGTATCTAGACGAGATCACTCTGCCAAAGACCGGGTCCCCGCATTTGTTAGGATCATCAAAACACCTAGAATATAACATTTCCCCCCTTTTTGATGATAGCACACAAATATACCTCACATTGAGTTTATCATTCATCTCACTGTCAGCAATTCCAATAACAAGGATCTGGTTCCTTGTTAGATCGATAAGTTTGTTAAATAATCAAAACTTCATATCAAGTTCGAGCTAATATCTCAACGCAGCTTCGAACTAACATTTTCCCCTTTTTTGATGATAACATACTTATTCACCAGTACCCCCTATCAACAAGAACTCTTGGGGTAAGTGGAGTTGAATCATCCCCAAAGTTTGTCAAATCATCAAAACGTCAAAACATCAATATAGCTTTTTCCCTCTTTGTAATGTTGACAAACATATTCACCAGTTCCCCCTATCGACAAGAATTCTTAGGGTAACTGGAGTTTAATCATTTCCGAAGTTTGTCAAATCAATAAAACATCAATATAGCATTTTCTCCCTTTTTGATGATGACAAACATCTTCTTCCCCCTATCGACAGGTCCAGGTCCTCGTCAGGTAGCAAGCATTTATTCTCCCTATCAGCATGACCATATCTCTTCAAGTAGCTACCATTGATTCCCCTATCGATGTGACCATTTCTTCTTCAAGCAGTTATAACACCATTGATCTCATACCTTACCTTAACAACTTTCCCCCTTTTGACATCATAAAAAAGGGTTAGCAGTAAACCAAGTTGACAGAAATATAGTTCCAGCAAATTCATTGACACTTTGGCAACACTGAACATGAGTAAAAAGGCATAAATTAATGAGACAAGTCAGTAGAAGCAAGACATTTTTCATCCATAAACAAAAGATTAGCCATCAAAGCATTGCAAATATGATTACAAATGAAAACAAGAACAATTCCCAAAAAGAGTAATGAGGACTGACATAGAGAGATAGGAAGAGAAGGGATGACTTAGAGGCAAGGTATTGAATGAATAGAATTAATAGAGCATATCCCTTAGCATAAGATTTTCAGAATCTTCTCTTAACATTGAGCATGATGTACAACCAACCTGTACATTGAACCTTCAGGGCTGTCAATTTTCCTTTGTTTTTTTTGGCACCTGGTCCCTCTGATAGTGTTGTTCCAG
Organism: Solanum lycopersicoides; assembly: GCA_022817965.1. Lineage (NCBI taxonomy): Eukaryota > Viridiplantae > Streptophyta > Magnoliopsida > Solanales > Solanaceae > Solanum > Solanum lycopersicoides. The sequence goes on along the minus strand of CM040622.1, from coordinate 17,220,620 downwards.
AAGCTGGACTTTTAGACAACCCATTTCAGTATTCCAGTTAACACGAGCAACTGTCATTGCTTCCAACACCAGCCTGAGTTTCTCATAACAGAAAGTTTGGTAACACAAACAACTCAAGGCCTCCGAGATGAATAGATCAACACATGAGGAACCAAGAAGATTTTAAAAAAAAATTAGACACCACCTTCCTCTTCAGAATTGAGTTCTCGAAATATCAACTTCGCCCTTTTTGTACATCATCTTTTCCACTTCTTCAATTTTGGAGGACTAGGTTACTCTTCACACTTAAAAACATCTTCATCATAAAATTCTCCAGTAAGAATAAATTGTTAACAATTTGATGTGTGTTTTGAGAGAAGAGAAGAGAATTTCGAAACACCTTGATATTTGGAAGGTAAATTGATTTTTCTGGTGAAATAGAAAGAAATATGAAATATAAAGAAAGAAAAATGAAGTATCATTTTGGCACTAAAACGATGAGACAATGATCAGATTTCTGAATGACAGACATGTGGCAATTGCAATGGTTCTCATGCATAATTCAAACTGCAATGTTAAGAGTGCTAACCTTCGAGAAAGGACCAGGTCCTTCTATGTAGTTTGAATGTGATTGGCTAGATCTGTCCTGACCTCTCCTTTCCTTAAGCCCTTTTGCCATGTGTGTATACCTACAAAAGGCATGAAACTGAACATGCTAAAACATATATAACTCAAAAACACGGATACATGATCCCTTTGCATAGTCATGAAAGAGTTGATTACTTCAGGCAGGATCCATTCAAGAGAGTTTTAGCATTTCCATCATCAAGTTGATTCTTTCAGCCAGATTTTTAAGAGCTTTATGCTGCTGGTTGGTCCGTAAAAGTTGAGTCCATCAAGCCTCACTTGCTATAACATCAACTACTCTTGAGGTACTTCTTCATTAACCTGATACCCAGCATAATCAGCATCACCATGTACTTTGAATCAAAAAGTATGCTGATGGACAAAATAGAACCAGGTCCCTCTTCTTTCAATGTGTTAGGATTCTCTAAGCAGCTTTCAAATGTAATTCCTTTGGACAACCATGGAATCTTTCATAAATCCTAACACTTGCATCGTTAATCTGGAACATATCTATTATCACCCAGCATCGAGTTGGTCCCCATGGGAGTATCATTTGACTTGGCTTCCATAATATGAAACTTCTTCAGTAGCTGAGCTGGAGCCAGGTCCCTATTTTTAAACAATGGTCCTTGCTTAGGACTTTGGGAAAGATGTCAGCAACTTGATATTCCATTTTTCAAAGCTTTAGAGGTTTACTTATTAACAGCTTCAAGAAGAAATTCAATTCTTCCATCATGCTCACTTCACAACTCACTACTCATGAGTGCAACAATCTCTTCACCCAATACGTCAAAAATTGCTTCAAATATGATATCATTGATGTATGCTTGAATGCTCAGCAAGTTAGTTCAAAAAGAGAACTTTGTCAATTTTACCTCTTTTGAAACCATTTTTGAAGATGAACTTGGATAACCTGTCAACTTGTTGGGGAAATAGGTGTCATGTTTTTCTTCTTTCAAACTGATGCACCTTTGTATTCCTTGTCAACTTCTAACCTTGATTAGTCTCTTTCTTCCCACCTTCGAATTTGCATTATGAATTGAAATGCATCATCTGTTCAACATTGACTAGTGGACCAGGTCCCTTATCGGGTTCATCATCTACATCAGCTTCCTTGAGCTCGCTGGATTCATGAAGAGGATGTTCTTCAACAAGCTCACTATTTATCCCATCTCTCTGAATCTGAAGCAACTCTTATATCTCAGAAACTTCTTTGTTTTGCAACTGCTTAATTCATCCTGACTTATCAAAAAATCATATGAGCACCTTTTCCAAAGGTCTATTTTTATTTTCATGCACCTGATAAGCCTTGTTACATGAAGAATATCTCACAACCATTGAGATCAAACATCTCAATATCACCATTTAGGTCACATAACATGCGGTATTCACAACTTCAGCGGAGAATTCTTTGGAAGATTACAGATCTGCTTATTCAACCTGAAGGATGACCTAATATGTTTCTCTTTAGCACAAGTATCACAAACTTTGTCATCTGCAATTTTCATTTTGAGAAGACCGTGGACCAGGTCCCTTGACAAAAGTTTGTTTGGAGAGAAGAGTTCAACTCACAAAGTCTCATGCCTCATAAAATCATATTCTCACCTTGAGCATCAACAGAAGTGAGACTGTTGTAACAAGCAGTGTTTAGATCAGCAATGCATGCTCTTGCATCGCCTTCATAAGCATAATCATCCGAGAAAGCAAGTTGTGACCACCCATTTATCTTATAAGAACTTAACTCAATTTAGTTCATAACAAATCTATGAAACACTTGAAAGATTGATTGTCAACCATGTACATAGTACACATCCTCAATGGTATGTTCCACAGTTTTTTCCGACCACGCATGCACCAAGAATATACCCTTTCTTTCCATCGCTAAATAAGACACCTCCACCTTGAAGTGCCTTGAGAGAGGAAGTTTTCAGTTTTCCTAGTCAAGTGTTTTGAGCATACACTATTCATGAACCAACACGGACTGTTGCTACTTCCTCTCACCTGCATACCTTATCACTTGTTAGCCTTGGGAACTAACTTTGGTCGGAATTCCCAGTAACCAGATAATGGAGTGAAAAGGGAGTTCTTTGTCCATTGAGGAAGACTGATTTTCTTCAACTTAGGACTAGATGCATGACCAGGTCCCTTCTTCTGCATGTTCTTCTGTTGAGAATAGTTTGAGGAACTTACTTGAGATCTTTTCCAAGCTGGACACTCTTTCTTCAATTGACAATGTCGTCCGCAATGCAAACATATTAGACTATCAACAACAACAACATTTTTGGTGTAAGGATTGTATGGCTAATCTGTCTTCTTACAACCAAACCCTGTTCTATTGTTGTTACCCTTACTGGTTACATTTGTAAGCATTTTAGAGGAAGTGGTCCATTTGAGGGATTTGTTCAATTCCTCTTTTACACGGACCAGGTCCCTCTCTAGCACAAGATTTCTTTCTAGAGCCAAGTTCATCTTCAGTTCAGCGTTGTGTAACTTATTTTCAAGCTCCAGCTGCAAGTTGCTCGCCTCGTTCTTTCCATTAGAAGTTGTAGTAGTCACCCTTTTTATTTTTTCATTTAGTTCTAGATTTTCAGCTTCTAGAACTATCAATTGTTCATCCACAACAGACATTTGATTCACCACGGCTACCTTTTCTTCATGGAGGATATCTAGGTTGTTGTTCATCAAATCATTTTCAGTTGTTAACTCAATGATAGAGTCAATCAACACAGCGGCTAGATTCCTCAACCTTTAACCTTTAAGACACTCAAGTTTTGTTTAAGATTAAGGAGAGTTACCTTTTCTTCATCTTCCTCGTCATCGGATTTAGCGATGAATGCGAACACGCCATCAAACACATTCTCATCGTCTTTAACAGCTAGCATGGATGCATCTACATGACATTCTAATTCATCTGACTCACTTGGGGAGTCTCCCCACACATCAAAATCTTTCTTCATGATGAAGCCAGATGCAACTTTTCTTGCTTTCTTATCGAGGACTAGGTCCCCTTTTCTGTCTTTCTCTTGTCCATGTCTTTGATTGTCACGACCGTAGTCTAGACCCAGACGAGACCGGTGTCGTTGAGCACTCAGAGGTCGCAGACAAGCCTACTTACGTCATCGTTACTTCATGTAGGTTAATTTTAGCGGAGAATTTGAACTTTTTATTTACTTATTTCATATGAAACATATTCTACTTAACATCATAGGCGTTCACAATCAACCATCTAATATTAAGATCATCAAATGAAAGAAATAGTTCAATACTGCATTAAACATAAACTTGCCAAAACGGCACCAATACAAGGTCTGAAATAATATGAGAAAGAAACTCTAGTGGAACATACTCCATTAGCTAATGTCTACGTCTAATGCTAGAATAAAATAGTAAGCGTCCTCGAAGCATGAGGGCCTACCAAATCCGGATGAAAGCTCCACGTTCGGATAACTCCAACGTCGACTCGTAAGCTCTAGTGTCCAGCTGTACCTGCACCTAAAAGTAAAGAGTTGTATGGCATTAGTACACACTTGTACTAAGTATGGGTATATGCAAGAACACACCAAGGACATGCATGATTAGGAAGAGCTCTTTTCCTAACGATATGAATTATGAAAAGTCCAGTTAGTGGACTTGCAAAATCAGTTTAGTAAAGTCATGCTATGAGAGTAACATGCATCATCATACATTTCATTTTGCAAACTGCATATAACATATTGTATATATCAAATAACATAGTTCATATCATTCGTTCATATGCCATGAGACCTTGGAATCATGGAATTTACATTAAGACTTTTCAAAATGAGGGCTCAACATATGGGACCTCAACTAGGGAGCCTCCTTTAGCAAACAAAGAGTCTGCTTCATTCATTCATACGTACTTCATTTTTATTCATTCATAGACTAGTGTAAACACCAGTCATACCTAGGATGTAGTTTAAGACTTTCATCGGGTACACTGAGCAATGACCAAGAATGACCTAGTGTCATTACTTAAGTCTAGTTCACCTCCTGATTATCCTATCCTAACACCTTTGGTATCGTTCATTTCTTTATGTGCATTACTTGATGCTGGCCTCATTCTTTCTTTGGGAACTTTAACCTTAACAGACATAGATCATGTGAGAATCATGAAATCCTGTGTTTAACCCCACACCAAAAGAGGTGGAATCACCGGCCAAAGTCAACCAAAACATGCTAACATATATAGGGACTCGAACCCTGCTAGAACCCTATATTGGCAGTATAGGTTAAAAGACTAGGAGATATAAGGAGACCCATACCCGTCAGGACAGAGAGTCTCATCTCATGAAAATCACACGAACCTCTGCCTTCCAGAAAGAAGGAATCACAACTCATATCTAGCCTATCGATGCTCAGTATAAAGTTCCATTACATTCATCTTATACATCATGGAAGCTGGCTTCTAGCATGAGGACATCATAGCTCATTGGATGATTTCTCATCTCATCATTTGTATTAAGTATGCATTAACTTCAATACTTTCATTAGAGTGTTCATAGAGACTGGTCTCTTCATTAACTTTACACTCTCATAGGTGAGTACGTTTTGGTAACATTTACTTAAGCTCATTTGAGATTGCTCTCATCTTTCACATTAGCCTCTTATCATGTTGTCACCACATTCATTAGCTTTAGCACATTTTGCTCTTCATAATTACTCACCCCTTTTACGTGAATGTTCATTTCATCATATGCCAATACACTTGGCCCTTTAGTGTGTTTCACACTCTTACTTAACCCTTTTAGGGTTACATCATTTCATCACATACATCTTAGGTTCACTTACTTTTAAACGTATGCTAGACTTATGAGTCTATACATACAAGCCATGAGGCTTCATTCATAGTTCGTTTAAGTAATTCATATCTTTCTAAGATTATGCGATACAAGACTTATGTATCTTGTATGTGTTCCAAGATCTCAATTTCGATCTATGTAGGCAGCATTCTTTTGAACATTTATTCACGTACGACTTATTTGTCAATACGGAATTGGGCAAGGGAACTCTCATTCGAATCCCTTGGATAACACTTATGTTTTTATTTATTTTCCCTTTTTCCTAATCTTCACCCTCGGCTTGGGGACCCGATTTCGAATCCCCTCACTAACATTGTTTTTCCTTCCTTTTTCCTTTCCCTCACTTCAACTTAAATTTTTGGGCATTAGGGGACCCGAGATCTAACCCCCACAAGCACATTTCTTTATTTTTCTTTTTCCTTAACTCCTTTTGTGTTGGCCGAGAGGATGTGGGTTCGAATCCCACTCCTCTGATCTCATTTTTTTTAATTTTTTTTTAACTTTCTCCTTATTCTCATGTTTGACCGAGAGGTGGTGGGTTCGAATCCCACTTATCTCACTTATTTATTTTTATTTTCAAGTGTGACAATCGGTTAAGGCACCCAATTTCGATTCCCCTTAACCCCATTTCCTTACTTACATTTTTTTTAGTGATTTTAACATGGTGAGGTCTAGGGTTTAATCCTTAGTGACCTCACTTATTTTACATTCATTTTTACATTGCATATTGTACAACTTTGCTTGGCCGAAACCAACCAACAAGGTGCTGGAAATTGGGTCACGTTTTCAGGTCATTTTTATCAACAATTATACGTTAGTTCTTAGGGCATTTCGTGAATCATTTAGTACGTTTTTTTAGGTGTAGTTTCATAGTTACATTTATCTAAGAGTTTTCCACTCAAATCAGCCACATTATACCTCATATGAACATCACGATTTATAAAGGTTTGTGCACGTTAAATACAACCATAAAATATGTCATTTTTGAACTTCAAACCGAAAGTATATGTCACGGCTTACACATTGCACACACATAATTTTTCACATAATTTCGGAAGACATAAATTATCAGTCATACAATTTCGAACACAGTTTCATGAACATATTCATCACAAACATCACATTACATGCCTAATCTACCAGCAGACATACCAACCTAAGATCATTGGGAGCTAGTGACAGGGAACATGTAATGGGGAACAACCCTAGTTTTCGGAGTAGATTCATCTGAGACTTAAGGCTCTCTTGGGAAAAGGACCAAGAGGAAGAAACCCATACCTGGTTTTAGCTTTCAACACCTTCAAAGTGCTGCCAAATCCACCACTAAACAAACGTCCCACCTTACCCGACGAGAAATTACCTTTTTGCTTTACGTTTTCAAATTATCTTGTCGTTTGTATTTTTTTGTAAGTTCTTCAAGTGTGAAGAACTTTTTTTTTGTTTTCTGTTTTGTAACCAGAAAGAGAGTGAAATCGTGAGAGAGTGTTTGAAGAGAGTGAGATAAACGTGAAAGAGAGAGATGTGAGGTAGTGTTCCCTTAGAACTAGGACTTTTAGGCAAGGCTTAGTCAAATTAGATGAAATAATAGTTAATAAATAATAATTAATAATAAAAAATCTGATTTTCCTTTTTCTTGAATCAGCATTTAAATATTAATTAATTAACTTAATTCACAAAATTAAATACTCAAATTAAATCATTGCTCCCACCTAGGTTCGAACCCGAGTGGAGCAAGATTTCGCTCAAAGGCCAATTTCGGCCCTTTCTACCCAAATTGACCCTCCACCATATTAATTAAATAATTAATTAAATATTTAGGATAATTACAATGCTACCCTTAGCCTGGAAAAAGACCAATTTACCCCTAGATCCTCCAAACTTAAGATTACCCCTTTTTAAGTCCGGTTAAGACTCATCCAGGTAGATCTTCATATTCGGCTGCCCTACATGGCCGGACCCAACCTTTCGTAGCTCAACTAACTCACCAAGTTGGTTGGCTTAGTTGTTGCAAGGGTTCAGAGGTCTGGTTCTACGCGCATCAATCCGTGTGAACCCGGTCTAATCGCAGGCATTCTAGACACATTAAGCAATACTTAGCATAGCCATTTTTAGGGTTGTTACATTATTCCCCCCTTAGGAACATTCGTCCCCGAATGACACTTCTTATAATCTAGCACAACGCTAGTCATATCATAACATAGGTATTATACACAATCAAGCAATAACAACCAAGAACAGAGGATATAAGGAAACTTAGACTTAAGAGTAGGAAGTCTAACCTCAATATCTGAAAAGATGAGGGTAGAGGGATCTCATATCGGCCTCGGCCTCCCACGTAGAACCCTCAACAAGATGATTCCTCCACAATACCTTCACTGTGGCAATCTCCTTGTTCCTCAGCCGCTTGATCTGTCTGTATGAAATCTCAATAGGTACCTCCTCATAGGACAAGTCTTCATCAACCCCCAAACCTTCAACAGGTAGAATCGATGCTTGATCACCTAGGCACTTCTTTAACATGGAGACATGAAATACTAGATGAACAGAAGCTAGCTCCGCAGGCAATGCCAACTCATAGGCCACCTCACCCACACGTTGTAGGATCTCATATGGCCCAACATACCTCGGACTCATCTTCTCCTTCCTGCCTAACCTCATCACCCCTTTCATAGGTGATATCTTCAAATAGACCTGGTCACCAACATCAAACTCTAAGGGCCATTTTCTGTTATCTGCATAAGACTTCTGCCGACTGTAAGCAGTAGCCAACCTGTCCCTAATCACCCTGACCTTCTCTAAGGCCTCATGAATGATCTCTAGACCCAAAATGGATGACTCTCCAACCTCAAACCACCCAACTGGAGACCTACACCTACTACCATATAGTGCCTCAAACGGTGCCTTCCCTATGCTGGAGTGATAGCTGTTATTATACGAGAACTCTATCAAAGGCAGATGGTCGTCCCAACTACCTCTGAAGTCAATCACACACGCTCTCAACATGTCCTCCAATGTCAGAATGGTGCGCTCTGCCTGCCTATCAGTCTAAGGATGAAAGGCAGTACTAAGATTTACCTGTGTGCCTAATCTCTTCTAGAAGGATCTCCAGAAATGTGAAGTGAACTGATCTCCTCTATCTGAAATGATAGACAAAGGAATCCCATGTCATCTCACAATCTCATCAATGTAGAGTCTCGCATAATCCTCGGCTCTGTAAGTAGACTTCACAGGGATAAAGTGGACAGACTTAGTCATCCTGTCCACAATAACCCATATGGAGTCATGTTGTCTCCTAGTCTTCGGAAGACCAACAACGAAGTACATATTAATGGCCTCCACTTCCAAGTCAGAACCTCGATCATCTGAGTAAGACCACCAGGGTTAAGGTGCTCCGCCTTAACCAGCTGACAATTAGGACACTTGGGCACATACTCAGCAATGTCCATCTTAATGCCATCTCACCAATAGATCTGCTTGAGGTCATGATACATCTTGGTGGAACCTGAATGTATCGAATACCTGGAACCATGGGCCTCTGCAACAATCTTGGTCCGCAAATCATCCACATCTGGTACACAAAGCCTGTCCTGGTACCTAAGTCTACCGTCACCTCTCAAAGCAAAGGACTCATTCATCTTTATTAGCACTGAGTCCTTTAACTCCATCAAAACAGGATCAAGATGCTGACCCTTCTTGACTTCAACTACCAAGGATGATTCAGAGCTAGGATGAACTGAAACACCCCCGCTAGTAGAAGCCATCAACCGCACACCCAGTCTGTCCAGTCTATGTACATCCTTCACCAACTCCATCTTCTCATCATCAACGTGGGCTGTACTCCCCATGCTCAACCTGCTAAAAGTGTCAGCTACAACATTTACTTTACCTGGATGGTAGTGGACACTCATATCATAGTCCTTCAACAGCTCCAACCATCTCCGCTGTCGTAGATTCAACTCTCTCTGTGTGAACACGTACTGGAGACTATTGTGGTCTGTGAACACATCAACGTACACTCCGTACAAGTAATGCCTCCACAGCTTCAATGCAAAGACCACAGCTGCCAACTCCAGGTCATGAGTGGGATAATTCTTCTCATGAACCTTGAGCTGTCTGGACGCATAGGCTAGCACCTTACCACCCTGCATAAGAACACAACCCAAACCAACCATAGATGCATCACAATAAACAGTGTAATTCTTACCACACTTAGGCAAAGTAAGCACTGGGGATGAAGTGAGTCTGTCCTTGAGCTCCTGAAAACTCTTATCACAATTCTCCGTCCATTCGAACTTGGCCCTCTTCTTAGTCAAAGCTGTCAGTGGGGCAGCAATGGAAGAAAAACCCTCCACGAACCTGCGGTAGTAACCAGCCAATCCCAGAAAGGTACGAATATCGGTGGGAGTAAGCGGTTTTGGCCAGGTCTTAACAGCCTCAGTCTTCCTAAGATCCACCTCCACACCCTGATCGAACACAACATGACCCAGGAAGGTCACTGATCTAAGCCAGAATTCACACTTGCTAAATTTGGCATACAGCTGATGTTGTGTAAGTACCTGCAAGGTTAGTCTCAAATGCTGTTCATGCTCTTCCTTGGTCTTAGAGTATATGAGGATGTCATCTATGAATACTATGACGAAAGAATTAAGGTATTCACGAAAGACTCGGTTCATGAGGTCCATAAATGCAGCTGGTGCATTAGTGAGACCAAATGACATGACTAAGAACTCATAATGACCATAACGGGTACGAAAGGCTGTCTTTGGGATATCTACATCCCTAACCCTAAGCTGATGATACCCTGAATGGAGATCAATCTTCGAGAAGAAACTAGACCATTGGAGCTGATCGAACAAGTCATCTATTCTGGGAAGTGGATACTTATTCTTTATAGTTACTTTGTTGAGCTGCCGATAATCGATACACATTCTAAGGGTTCCATCCTTCTTTTTCACAAACAACACTGGAGCGCCCCAAGGGGATATGCTCGGATGAATGAAACCCTTATGAGTGAGATCTTTTAACTGCAGCTTCAACTATTTGAGTTCAGCTGGAGACATTTTAAGGAAGAATCGAAATTGGTTTAGTATCGGGTTCTAAGTCTATACAAAAGTCAATCTCTCGAGGGAGAGGAACTCCAGGCAAATCATCAGGAAACACATCTAGGAACTCATTCACTACAGGCACTGAGTCTATAGAAGGAATGTCATGATCTAAATCATTGACACTCACAAGATGACATAGTAATCCCTTGGACATCATTTTATTGGCTTTAAAGTTTGAAATCAAGGGATTAGGACGACTCGAGTTGTACCCCTCCCATACCAGCTTTATCTCATTAGGGAAGCAAAATCTCAAAAACCTACTACGACAATCCATACAAGCATAACAACTATGAAGCCAGTCCATGCCAAGAATAATGTCAAAATCGTTCATAGGTAACTCAACCAAGTCTGCACACATAGTCCTACCACATACAACTATTGGGCAATCCTTGTATACTCTATCAGTTCTTACATTTTCTCTACCACTATAGGATCATGCAAAACATCAGGCAATATCTCAGAAATGAGAGCAAGTAAAGGAGTTACAAAGGAAAGCGTAGACCCTGGATCAACTAAAGCATAAACTGAGGTTGAGAAAACTTGCAGTATATGTGACCACATCAGTAGACTTCTCCTGCTCCTCCCTGCCCTTCAAGGCGTAGAATCTGTTCCTCTTAGGAGGCTCGGCTGCAGTAGCATTCTGGTGATTAGTCCTAGGCTGAGCATTAACTCCAGCCTGACCCCTATTCTGTGGACAGTCCCTGACCATGTGTCCACTATTTCCACAACCGAAGCAGGCATTTGTGCCTAGTCTGCACTCTCCAATGTGAATTGGTCCACACTTGCCACATTCCTTTCTGGGACGCTGCGCATCACCTCCATTGCCCTTCTTTGTCTCGGGTCTGCCTCCTATGGGTGTTGCACTCCTCTGAGAGTTAGAGTTCCCTGAAATTTGATGCCCCTTCTTAAATTTGGGCTGATCACGAACTCCAAAAGTGATCCTGCCACCCCCTCTGCTGGAACTTGTCTGGTCAGAAGGGTTAGGTCTCCTGACCTCACGGACTCTCCTCTTCTTACTGCTATCCTCAACCTGCTGGACATGCACCATCATCCTGGACAAGTCCATGCTATCATGAAGCATCGCAGCCCGACACTCCTCCTCCAATTCCTCTGATATTCCTGTGAGGAACCTACTCATCTCATCCCTGCTGTTAGATACAAGGGAAGTGGCATACCTGTACAATTTAACAAACTTCAGGGAATACTCTCTGACAGTCATCGATCCCTGTTTAAGGTTTATAAACTACTCAACCTTAGCCTCCTTCATCTCCTTGGGAAAGAATCTCTCCAAGAAGGGTGTCTAAAACAGCTCCCACATGACCGGACCTCCGCCCAAAGCTCGGCTATCCTGCCACATCTTGCACAACCACTGTGCAACATCCTTGAGATGGTAGGAAGCCAGCTCAGCCTTTTCAGTATCGGTGGCCCCCATAGCCGCTAAAATCTTATGCACCTCATCAATAAACTCCTGGGGATCCTCTGAAGTCTTGGACCCTGTGAAAATCGGAGGATTCATCCTTGTAAAGTCCCGAAGTCTGTTTGCCATGCTACGTGCTGATGGGTTCTCCCGCTGAACCTCCTGTCTGTTGGCCTGGGCCATCATAACTTGGGCCTGCATAGTGATGGCTTGAGCCATCTGAGCCAAAGTTGTCCGCACCTCCGCATCAGTCAATGCAGCTGGGTTAACTGGCATGGCCACTCCTTCAGCTGGAGCCTGGGGTTGAACTTGGTTGCCCCCAGTAGCTGCTCCTCCTCTTCCCCGACCAACGTTCCTTCTTGTGTTCATTTTCTCAAAAAAATAAGAATTTATGTTAGACACGCTCATAACAACAAGAAATCAGACATTAGAAAAGGCACGATAAGATCAGAAGAAGGGAATTTTTCCTACGCATCATGCAATCCCTAATTCAGGATAGTGGTGCACTTCACTACCATGACTTAGAAACTACTCAATGTGGTTGATGTGAACTTATTATACTCAGAATTTAACCTAGTGCTCTGATACCTACTTTGTCACGACCGGAGTCTAGACCCCAGACGAGACCGGCGTAGTTGACCTCTCAGAGGTCGCAGACAAGCCTACTTACGTCATCGTTACTTCATCTAGGTTAATTATAGCGGAGAATTTAAACTTTTTATTTACTTATTTCATATGAAACATATTCTACTTAACATCATAGGCATTCACAATCAACCATATAATATTAAGATCATCAAATGAAAGAAATAGTTCAATACTGCATTAAGCGTAAACTTGCAAAAACGGCACCAATAAAATGTCTGAAATAATATGGGAAAGAAACACTAGTGGAACATACTCCACTAGCTAATGTCTAAGTCTAATGCTAGAATAAAATAGTGAGCGTCCTCGAAGCATGAGGGCCTACCAAATCCGTATGAAAGCTCCACGTCCGGATAACTCCAACGTTGACTCGTAAGCTCTAGCGTCCAGCTGCACCTGCACCTAAAAGGAGAGAGTTGTATGGGATTAGTAAAAACTTGTACTAAGTATGGGTATATGCAAGCACACACCAAGGACATGCATGATTAGGAAGAGCTCTTTTCCTAACGATATGAATTATGGAAAGTCAAGTCAGTGGACTTGCCAAATCGGTTTAGGAAAGTCATGCTATGAGAGTAAAATGCATCATCATACATTTCATTTTGCAAACAGCATATAACATATTGTATATATCACATAACATAGTTCATATCATTCGTTCATATGCCATGAGACCTTGGAATCATGGAATTGCCATTAAGACTTCCCAAAATGAGAGCTCAACATATGGGACCTCAACTAGGGAGCATCCTTTAGCAAACACAGAGTCTGCTTCATTTGGTCATACGTACTTCATTTTCATTCATTCATAGACTAGTGTAAACACCACTCATACCTAGGATGTAGTTTAAGACTTTTATCGGGTTCAATGTGCAATGACCAAGAATGACCTAGTGTCATTACTTAAGTCTAGTTCACCTCCTGATTATCCTATCCTAACACCTTTGGTATCGTTCATTTCTTTATGTGCATTACTTGAGGCTGGACTCATTCTTTCTTTGGGAACTTTAACCTTAACCGACATAGATCATGTGAGCATCATGAAATCCTGTGTTTAATCCCACACCGAAAAGAGGTGAAATCACCGGCCAAAAGTGAACCAAAATATGCTAGCGTATATAGGGACTCGAACCCTGCTAGAACCCAATATTGGCAGTATAGGTTCAAAGACTAGGAGATATAAGGAGACCCATACCCGTCAGGACGGACAGTCTCATCTCATGAGAATCACACGAACCTCTGCCTTCCAGAAAGAAGGAATCGCAACTCATAGCTAGCCTATCGGTGCTCAGTACAAAGTTCCATTACATTAATCTCATACATCATGGAAGCTGGCTTCTAGCATGAGGACATCATAGCTCATTAGATGATTTCTCATCTTATCATTTGTATTAAGTATGCATTAACTTCAATACTTTCATTAGAGTGTTCATAGAAATTGGTCTCTTCATTAACTTTACACTCTCATAGGTGAGTACGTTTTGGTAATATTTACTTAGGCTCATTTGAGATTGCTCTCATCTTTCACATTAGCCTCTTATCATGTTGTCACCACATTCATTAGCTTTAGCACATTTTGCTCTTCATAATTACTCACCCCTTTTACGTGAATGTTCATTTCATCATATGCCAATGCACTTGGCCCTTTAGTGTGTTTCACACTCTTACTTAACCCTTTTAGGGTTACATCATTTCATCACATACATCTTCGGTTCACTTACTTTTAAATGTATGCTAGACTTATGAGTCTATACATACAATCCATGATGCTTCATTCATAGTTCATTTAAGTGATTCATATCTTCCTAAGATTATGCGATACAAGACTTATGCATCTTGTATGTGTGCCAAGATCTCGATTTCGATCTATGTAGGCAGTATTCTTTTGAACATTTATTCACGTACGACTTATGTGTCAATACGGAATTGGGCAAGGCAACCCAATTTCAAATCCCTTGGATAACACTTACGTTTTTATTTATTTTCCCTTTTTCCTAATCTTCACCCTCGGCTTGGGGACCCAATTTCGAATCCCCTCACTAACATTGTTTTTCCTTTCTTTTTCCTTTCCCTCACTTCACCTTAAACGTTTAGGCATTAGGGACCCGAGATTGAACCCCCACAAGCACATTTCTTTATTTTTCTTTTTCCTTAACTCCTTTTGTGTTGGCCGAGAGGATGTGGGTTCGAATCCCTCTCCTCTCATCTCATTTTCTTTTATTTTTTTTAACTTTCTCCTTATTTTCATGTTTGACCGAGAGGTGGTGGGTTCGAATCCCACTTCTCTCACTTATTTAATTTTATTTTCAAGTATGAGAATCGGCTAAGGCACCCAATTTCGATTCCCCTTAACCCCATTTCCTTACTTACATTTTTTTGAGTGATTTTAACATGGTGAGGTCTCGGGTTCAATCCTTAGTGACCTCACTTATTTTACATGCATTTTACATTGCATATTGTACAACTTTGCTTGGCCGAAACCAACCAACAAGGTGATGGAAATTGGGTCGCGTTTTTAAGCTCATTTTTATCAACAATTATACGTTAGTTCTTAGGGCATTTCGTGAATCATTTAGTACGTTTTTTTAGGTGTAATTTCATAGTTACATTTAGCTAAGAGTTTTCCACTCAAATCAGCCACACCTCATATGAACATCACGATTTATACAAGTTTGTGCACGTTAAATACAACCATAAAACATGTCATTTTCGAACTTCAAACCGAAAGTATATGTCACGGCTTACACATTGCACATACATAATTTTTCACATAATTTCGGAAGACATAAATTATCAGTCATACAATTCTGAACACAGTTTCATGAACATATTCATCACAAACATCACATTACACTCCTAATCTACCAGCAGACATACCAACCTATGATCATTGGGAGCTAGTGACAGAGAACATGTAATGGGGAACAACCCTAGTTTTCGGAGTAGATTCATCTGAGACTTAAGGGTCTCTTGGGAAAAGGACCAAGAGGAAGAAACTCATACCTGGTTTTAGCTTTCAACACCTTCAAAGTGCTGCCAAATCCACCACTAAACAAACGTCCCACCTTACCCGACGAGAAATTACCTTTTTGCTTTACGTTTTCAAATTATCTTGTCGTTTGTATTTTTTTGTAAGTTCTTCAAGTGTGAAGAACTTTTGGTTTTTTTTTTTGGTTTTCTTTTTTGTAACCAGAAAGAGAGTGAAATCGTGAGAGAGTGTTTGAAGAGAGGGAGATAAACGTGAAAGAGAGATATGTGAGGTAGTGTTCTTTTAGAACTAGGACTTTTAGCAAGATTTAGTCAAATTAGATTAAATAATAGTTAATAAATAATAATTAATAATAAGAAATCTGATTTTCCTTTTTCTTATATCAGCATTTAAATATTAATTAATTAACTTAATTCACCAAATTAAATAATCAAATTAAATCATTGCTCCCACCTAGGTTCGAACCCGGGTGGATCAAGATTTCGCTCAAAGGCCAATTTCGGCCCTTTCTATCCAAATTGCCCCTCCACCATATTAATTAAATTATTAATTAAATATTTAGGGTAATTACGATGCTACCCTTAGCCTGGAAAAAGACCATTTTACCCCTAGACCCTCCAAACTTAAGATTACCCCTTTTTAAGTCCGGTTAAGACTCATCCAGGTAGATCTTCATATTCGGGTGCCCTACATGGCCGGACCCAACCTTTCCTAGCTCAACTAACTCACCAAGTTGGTTGGCTTAGTTGTTGCAAGGGTTCAGAGGTCTGGTTCTACGCGCATCAATCCGTGTGAACCCGGTCTAATCGCCGGCATTCTAGACACATTAAGCATTACTTAGCATAGCCATTTTTAGTGTTGTTACATTGATAATTTTTTACTTCAACCTTATGCATGTGGAAATCTCTGATGAAATGCCCTGGCTTTCCTCACTTGTGGAACAGGTGGTTTGCATTTGCAGCTCTGTTTGAGTTTTTTACCTTTTCTAAACCTCTATGTTTCCTTTCCCATTTTTGATACCTTCTCGTGAGGCATGTCATGTCCTTATCTTCATCAAAAGTTTCACCAGATATCATCTTGATAGCTAGAGACTTCTCTTTCTTCAACTCCTTCTTTGATGCTTCTTGATTTCTGTTGAGTGGAGCAACCATCTTTCCACAGGAATCTCTCTTGGTGTTAACCAGCTAGAGAGCACCTGCTCTGATACCAATTGTTAGAACGGGTGCGTACATTACCAGTCAATGGACCAGGTCCCTTGACACACTCGAAGTACGAACGGAAAGTAGGAAAACACAGAAAATAGCACAAGCAGTTTACGTGGAAACCTCCTTGCTCAAGAGAGTAAAACCACGACCTGTTACACAGGATTTTCAACCGTCTTCACTAATCTTCTCAAGCAAAAGTAAAACCCGGTTACACCAAATGTGATACAAAGTTATTAATCTCACGATCAAGTAATATACCTATTACTTGAAGAGCCTAAGCGGATACAACACCACCCACTAAGCTATCACCCCTAGATAACTTTGACATTGCTAAGCGATACCACACCGCCCACTAAACCACCTAACTCTAGATGACTTAGAATTTGACTAAGCAACAAAACAATGTTGCCCACTAAATCAGTTAACCTTAATTGATTTAGACTTTTACAAACTCGAAACAAATATCTGAATCCTTTATAGATTAGGAACAAATTTACAATGTAAGCACGGAAGATATAATCCTAAGACAACTATATAGCTTACAACTCTATCCAGTCCCTGTTGCTCTTAGGATGACACTTCTTGTTGATGTCCTTTGCTTTTTGAGCTTTTGGATTTTTCTGAAATCCAAAACTTTGTTTGCCAAAACTTATGTTTGTGTTGTTGGAGAAGACACTATATTCAAATGGACACAAAACCTTGGGACGAGGCTATTGGCTGAGAGCCTGCTGTCAATGAAAAGCTGTGCACCAACCCCATCAGAGTTGGCAGCTTTTCTGACAGCTGTCTTTTCACCTTTTCACGTCGCAGTCTTGCGGGGACCACGTCCCTTACAAACTTCTTTGTGAGTTCTTGAAAAGGCTTGCTGGTTGACTTCCTTCTTTGGATGAATGAATTTAACATGGTGTTTGTCATGCTAAAAATATCAAACATAAAGAGTTATTATCCGTTGGACAAACACCCTACTCCATTCTGATTGGTGTAGTATGCTGACGTCTCACCAACCTCTGATGTGACAGCTTTACAGCTTTAACCAATTATGTATCTGATGGAGGAAACTCAGCTTGGGACCAGGTCCCTGCATTTGTGAGATACTGAAACATATAATTTCGTCCGCTCTTTATATTGGTGTAGGACGCTGCACTTTGCACTACCCCCTTACATGACAACTTTTACAGTTGTACCTCATGTATCTGGACGAGAGCACTCTGTCAGGGACCATGTCCCCGCATTTGTGAGGATCATCAAAACACCTAGAATATAACACTAAAGTTTGTCTTGAGCCTCTAGTTGTATAATTAGTTACTTCTCTCTTTATGTTTTAGCTAGTAAATAGCAATAGTAGTCTTTAGATAGTTATTTCTGTTTGTCACTTGAAGAAACTGCATAAGTGCTCTACAAGGTTTTCAACATTTGCAGGTTTCTTGTCCCAACCTGAAAAGGCTATATATCATTGGGCCTAACTTCCTAAGTGTTCTATGCTCTCACCAACTGCCTACTTTCGTGAACTTCAAATACTGAGAGTATCAGATTGTGGAAAATTGATGTCTACATCAGTGGCCAGAGGTTCTTTGAATCTCCGAATACTAAAGATAGATGATTTTTAATCAATGGAAGAAGTGATCACAGAAGAGGAACAACAAGGAGAAGGAATCATGACCTTATTTCCCTTTGTTGATTGATGACTGCCCTGAAATTAAGATGTTTGTCCAACAGGGAATATATGTGAGTACACCGACTCTCAAATGGGTCAACTATGTGAAAGTAGATGATTTGAATAAATGGACTCAACAGAGGTTCACTTATCAGGTTTGTCTTGTATAACTAATGAACTCCAATGCTCTCTTCCATCTTAACTTAATAGTGATATTCAGATACTTATTTATGTTTGTCAAGTGAATCAACTTCCTTGTACAATATTTTCAATTAGAAATCTGAAGCATCACTATTCTCTGCATCCAGGAATATATGACTCCAGAAAATTGCAAGAGGATGAGGTCATGGCAGCTTTGAAGTATATATGTAGGCTGATACCTCACAAGTATAAGCATGTGATGAGGCTAGACATTGTTCTCCCTGGAAGTGAAGAGAGTTGTCTAGTCGCGTAAGGTTCCTTTACTAGCTGTTCTACATAGGTTAACGTACACTGTGTTTTCGTTATAAAGATGTATAGAATTCTGGAAATGTAGCTTTCATTAAATTGTTCATTGAGTGACTAACTATTGAGGCTGCAGTCTTTGTTTTGCCTCTGTAATATGAGGATCAGGGCTCCCATTTAAACTAATAAAAGTTCAACACAATTATTATATTGTTATATTGAAGCTTCCTCTTTCCTTCTCCTTTGAACACGTATGATAATCTCTCTTTTCTATGTTTCATATTCTAGAACAAAGATCCATCAAAATGTTGTACATGTAAAATCGCGTCCAAACAAAAGGAATTGTTTCATGTTCCAAGGTACATCAAGCTTTCTTCTCAGGACAAAATTCGATCATGGGACATGGTTTCATTTACCTACACACAGACGTCTTGTAGAACATCATCAGTTTGGCTTGACAACAGTAACGTTTCGTCATTGTTGACCTCTGGTGCAAGAGCTGTCATCTTCTGGTAACGCCGTGTCATTATGTGATGGCTCATCATTCTTGGATGGTTTTAGATTCTATGGCATCCATCTGAGGCCACTTGAAGCTACTAGCTTTTTCTTTTGCTAACCTGAAAACATTTGAAATATAATCAGCATTCCCCTCACCATCTTGTTCTGGACCTGTTTTTCGACCCAAGTAGCAGGATTCCATGAAATAGTTCTTCCTATAGGAAAACTTGAACTTGGTCTTCTTGTAGATCCATTTTTGAGCTGCTTCTCATACACAACAGCTAGAGAATGTCTGAGATGTTTCATCATTTCATTAGCAATTGAGAATCCACACACTTTCATTGACCTGACCATGACGATAGAATCCTCTCAATTTGCTGTGTGCAAAGTCACTTGAACAGATTTTCCCTCAATTTTGCTAGTGAGATTGATGAGGTTGGGTACTGCAGTGTGGGTATGCTGTTGAACATAGAAAAGTCCCGTTGAGGGCTCGTTTGCAATGAACTTTATCACATCCATCAACGACTCGGTTGCCTCTACAAAGCCATCCACTGCGGAAAACACATGCATTTTCTTGATCGCGAAATGCATCTTGGCTCTTCATTATTTTTCTTCAACTCTTAGGCTTTTGCTCTTCTAACTTCCAAACTTTTGGCCTCCCAATCCAATATATCACTACATATACTTCTACCTTCTAAAATCATTTCACTTTTAGTAAATTTTAATTCTAAAGCTGCTATTTTTTTTCTATTGGGTTGTATCAGGTATTGTTTCATTTGTAATAAATTTAAATTTGTTTGCTTTATTGATTCTTGTAAGTTTACATAACAAATTGTTCTTCTTCCATTGATTATCACGCTTTCTAGATCGATTCTTTTTTTTTTGATTGTTTTTTTTTTTCATTTGTTATTGATAAAGTATTTCTGCTTCACGTATGAAATTAATTTAATTTGCGTTTCAGTTGAATTGATTTTTTTATGTAAAGAATAATTTTATTTTCAATTTTTGCTTGATAAGATATAAATAATCTTAATTACTATTCTGAAAGAAAAATAATGTTACACCTTGTGCAGTTATAATGTCATACGTAGAAGTGAATAAATACAGTATATATATTTTTATATGTATCATTACAACTTTTTTTTAGCATAATTATTGTAAAATTTTATTTTATTTTTCTACCATTTGTTAGTAAGGAATAGATCTCTCAGTTGTTAGCAAAATACTTGGCAAATTTAGATATTAAAATTTAAATATTGATACAATTTATATTGTTAAATTTGAAATTTATAAATCAATTATAGGTCAAAGAACTGAAAGCAAACTCTTTTTTTTGTTTCTTCCATTTAGGGATGTTGATTAAAATGAGGAATTGAGATATGATTATTTCTTAGGCGAAATTAATTAAACAAACAACTTTTTTAGTTAAATTTTAAGTAACTTTTTGATTAAATTTATAATATAATCTGATAAAAATAAAGTAAGAACAAGAGTTGGACCAAATACGTTCGTACTTTGACATAAGATATTTTTCTTTTCTTTTTGATCCTTTTTGTTATGTCAACACACTGTTTTAATTTATTTAATTAAAATTATGAAAAGAAGTATGTACCAACTATAATTAGTGAATATCTACTTTTTCGTAGCTTCTGTTTTATAAAAATGAAATTTATGATTTTATATTATGTCAAACAATTGAAATTAATATATTTAATCTTCATTGCGGTTCTTTTATTTTCAAAAATTAATTAGAATAGGAAACCATTTCATTAGCTAATTGTAATATAAAAAAAAGATTATTTTGATGGAAAAATGCACGAGTACCCTCCTAGACTATAACCAAAATCTCATAAACTTACCTTAACTAAACTAAGGTCCTATTACCCCCTGAACTTATTTTTTTGTAATTTTATACACCTTTTCTCTTACGTGGCACACTCTGTGACTCCACACAATTGAGACGCGTGGAAGATATTTGGATGCCACGTAAGCTAAAAAGATGCACAAAATTTACAAAAAAAAAAGTTAGGGGGTAATAGGACCTTAGAATAGTTAAGGTGTGTCTCTGGAATTTCGATCATAGTCTAGGGGGTACTTGTGCATTTTCCGTTAATAATTGATTCTTGTGTGCTATAAAGTACTTTGTTTAGTTATCTACCATTTCAGTTTTATAATATTTTTATATTTGTTGAATATAATATTTTCACATTTAGATATGTTTTGCATTAATTAATTTATTATTCTTTTTTTCAGTCGTATGATGACATGTTCATTATATTGCTTTTTCACATTAATTGAGTTGATGTTACAAATATTTTTTATGTAAAAGTGGAAGCGTTTAAATTAAAATTGAATTACAAATTTTTTTATATTGTTTAAATTAAAAAAATTACATTTTGGTAGCTTTTATAATTATCAATAATGACATTAGAAAGTTTATCTTAAAAAAGGATCTTTATTATATGTTTTGAAAATAAACTTGTAATGACACTTCCACGAACTATAAAAAGATTTTTTCTAACTATATATATATATATTTTATTTTTACAAAATTCTTACATTAAAAGGACTCAATGGACCAACTTGGTGGGACACAATAAGATAAATATATTAGAAACATGAGTTGGGACTTTAAAAATTTAATATAATGATAAGGGTCAAACGTGCAACGCACGTTCCCAGGACTAGTAATAAATATATATGTCAATGCAAAATAAGATTATTATTTAGTGAATGAGCGTCACCGTTTGTATTGATAATATTCCAATCATGGTCATAAATATTCAAATTTATTTAAACAATGAATTAGGATTTTTCTCTCTTAACATTTTTTGCATTTAATTTGATCAAATTTGTAAGTAAAATTATAATGTAATTATTAACAAAATTAAATTATTTTTTTGTGAATTGCCATGAGTTATAAACTTTTGTTACTATCTTGATGGCCAAATAACAATTAACTTTAGTAAATAAAGGTTGTTCGATTTTGTGTAAATTAAGGTTGTTCATTTTTGTTAAAGTTTGTTTACAATTTATACGCTGACTATTTTCTAATTATACCAAAATAAATTAAGAGCACAATGAAATTATTTTAGTACTTAGAACCAAAGGTAGAAATTCACATAAGGCATCCAAGGCAAAAAACCAAAATTACAAAAAGGTATTTGAGTGTTTTCATGGGATAAGAACTTTTTCTTTCTTGAACCATATGAATAGGATCAACATTAATTATTTTCTTAACTCAAATATAAAACTTCAAAATATTCATATGAATTCTTAAACTTATATACTCAATGATATGGATAAACGCGCATAGTGTGTGCCCAAAAATTAGTTTAATATATACCTAAACGGATAAAACCAATACTCATTTTCTTTTCTTTTCTTTTTGAAATTTTAGTGAGCATTAAGTTATTTTGACTTTTAGTTTGTGATGTTACTTGATTATTCTTGAAGTCAAATCATGGACAATATGGATATTCATAGTAGGGAAATTTTTATATATGGCAAAGAGAAAAAACATAATTATCTTTCATAGCTACAGTTCCTAATTACACCTTATAGATATAATTTTAATTGTTATGGGACCAAGAAATTATAGAGTCATTTGGCGACTCCACCAATAATTTTGTATCTTCACCCATCAAAGAGAAAGGGAATAACCTCAACCTCGTGGAAGCATGTGAGATGCTTTTAAACACAAATAGTCTGCACACCTCCACAAATTTTCAAAGGTGTTCATGGCGGTCCTCAAGAGATGAACCTCCCAAACATTCCACTTAGTTGGAGAAATTGTAGCTACAATCCAGTTATATGAAACCTTGTACTCCCAATTAAGCGAGGTATCCGGATGACTCCCGTAGTCTGAACAATATTGACGTGCATAT
This sequence comes from Solanum lycopersicoides, assembly GCA_022817965.1. Lineage (NCBI taxonomy): Eukaryota > Viridiplantae > Streptophyta > Magnoliopsida > Solanales > Solanaceae > Solanum > Solanum lycopersicoides. The sequence continues at coordinate 17,197,350 of CM040622.1, read as the reverse complement.
CATTCAAATCACCCATGTCATTTTGACCATAGTGACTATCATTCACTCATTGTATTAGACCTGCTAATCAACCAACAACAACCCAAAACAACAATTTACTACAACTAAGTAAATTTACAACCTAATTTCTCAAATAAAATTCTGAACCACCAGTATCCGGCAGCGGCGCCATTTTTGTAACACTGAAATGTACTCTCTAAAACTAAATATATGAGACATTGTTCGTAATCATTAAAAATACCTAACTAAGAGTTGGAATTGAGATTTTTTTCTATCTTAAGTAAATCTACCACTCATCATATCTTTAATGAGATGTTACAAGGTGGTTATTATCACAGCTTGTACTCATTAGTTTTTTGAAGTTATTGGATTTTGAGAAATCTCATGTGGTAGGGTGTGGCTTTTTTCTCTATTAAGCAAGAAGGTTTTCACGTAAGCATTTGTGTTCTTTACTTTAAGCATTTACCATTTTTGCAATTATTAAAACAATCAAGGGACCTGATCTTTTAACTCGTGGCGGATTCATAAAAGTCAACAAATATAAATTCTGTTATTTCATGGAGAATCAGATGGACATTTTTAAGACAAAATTTTACGCCCTCGGTGGTGCAAATCTTTTATTTCTTCCAAGATCTATACATAGAACAAGCAGAGGGGGACAATAGCCTAAACATCCGTTAATAAGCATTAATATACAACCTTGAAAACAGGTCATGTAGAACAAAAACTAAAGAAATACAGATCATATATAGTGACTCAAAATCTTTTTTTTTTGCATGCCTTAGGGAGGGAATCCAAATGACATCAATGTGTACATACCAGCTGCATCTTTTGGAAAATCTTTCGGATAAAAAATCAAGACGTCCTTGCTATATAAATAATATTTAGCTAGTACGTCTGCCACTTGATTCGCCTGGCTGAAGCAATGTCGAACTATCACATTAGCCTACAAATTCATTCTTCTAGTCTCCATAATAGTATCCCGCAGTTTCCAGGCCATTTGAGATTTATCCTTAATCATATTGGCTATAACAAGGGAATCACATTCTAAAATAAAGTCTGGATAGCCATTTTCCACATACAATTTGCCTCCAAAATAGGCTGCTTTGGCCTCCCCAATATTGCTTGTACCTCTCCAATATGTTTTGCGAAGGCTACTATTAAATTGCCCATTGAATCCCTTATAATACCACCTACACCAATCAATCCTTCAGAGTTGCAACTGTCATCAATATTGACTTTTACCCAATTGTATTGTGGTTTTTCCATAGAACAACAATGCTATCAATTTTAGGCCTAACCGCCTAAGAGACATAATAGTAGAACATATATCTGGCCACTGACAAGGCCAATCTCTATTACCAATTTTTTTATCGTTCATCTGTGGATAATATTCCTTTTCTTTTAATGCAAAGGATAAGTTATATCTTTTAAATCTCCGTAATTAATTTATGTGAACATTGTTAAGTCGTTAGAATATGTGAAATAGGAAAGTTACTTCCTCATTAATGGTTCATATTTATTTCAAGTGTCAGTTTCTTAACTTCGTAAGAAAATATTCAGAAGACTTGAAATTACTTTTGTATTATGACAAATTTGTCATTAAAGTGAGAGTTTTGTTTCATTACATTGATTATACATTAGTTTCTTACATTCTTTTGTTGGACGAAATGTAAATGATTTTCCTATTCTAGTATCATTTGGGAGCTAAACACAGAGAAGAAAAATCAAGTATTTCTTTCATTTACTATCTCCCTCCAACAATTTCTTTTATTAGCTTGAATAATCATTCTTCCTATTGTGGATTTCTGGGCAATTGTTTTTGTGCAACTTCAAACTTTCATCCATGAGTGCACGTGTTTGAAAGTTACTATGGAATCTTGGGGAGAGATCGGCTACAACGATTTACATAGGAGTCTAGACGAAATCTCTTTCAAGACAGTGGTTTGTCACAACAAAGTGTTTGTGATAAGTTCTTTATTACTTTATAATTTCATTCTAATATCAATATTGTAGTATTTTTTCCAACAATTTGAAAGCGATTTCCTAACATACAATATTGATAAATGACTATTACTTGAACAAAACTTTTAATGATTTGTCAAAACTTGAGCCTTTGGATGTAAATAATTTTAAACGATGGTTACAAAAACTTTTAATTTTTTTTTAACAATAAAAAGTTGATTATGTTTTATTTGAAGAACCTTCTAAGAATGAATCTAACACCACTACTGACTCTAGAAATGTTATGGTTGTTGATGATGTTAAAAAGAAGTTTGAAAAGGATAAAAAACTTGTGAGAGGACATTTGCTAAATTATATGAATAATTCTTTATTTGATTTACTTTTAACCTATCAATCTGCCAAAGAAATATGGGATAGTTTGGAAAAGAAATATGGTGTTGATGATGCAGGAAAGAAAATATGTTGTTGGTCGGTGGATTAAATTCCAAATAGTTGATAATAAACCAATAATGGAACAAGTTCATGAATATGAGAAGTTGACTGTTGATGTTCTCAACGAGGACATGAAGATATGTGAGATATTTCAGGCTAATGTTCTGATTGGAAAATTCCCACCATCTTGGAGTGATTATAGAAATAAATTAAAACATATCAAAAATAATAATAATTTAATTCTCCAAGAACTTATTAGTCATATGAGGATTGAAGAGGCAAACCGTCTCAAAGATAAGATGGAAGAATTTTCTCTAAATTCTTCTAAAGCTAATCTTGTTGAATCTTCTGGTACTAAAGTGGAAGACAGGTTAAAAGGCAAACAAAAGAGAGATTCAAAAAAGGAACATATGAAGAAGAACAAAAATCAATTCAACAAATTGGAGAGTAGAATTCAAAATTTTAAGGGCGCTTGTTTTGTTTGTGGAAAGGTTGGTCACAGGGCTGCCAGGTGCTATCAAAGAAAATGAGAAGACTCAGAGCAAGAAGAAAAAAGTGATGTCCAAGGTAATCTTGCTGAAGGTAATGAAGTGATAGCTGCTGTAGTCGTTCATGAAAATCTGGTGGCAAACAAAACTAACTGGGTGCTAGACACAGGCGCCTCAATGCATTTATGTGTCAATAAAGAGTTATTCAATGACTTTGAGGAGGCCACTGATTGAGAGTGTGTATATATGGTTAACTCCACTACTGCTGTAGTAATGGCTAAAGGAAAAGTTTTACTTAAATTGATTTCTGGAAACACATTATCCTTGCACAATGTTTTGTATATTCCCTCCCTCTATAGAAACTTAGTTTTCGGAGCACTTCTCAACAAATTAGGCGTTAAACTTGTTTTTGAAGCTGGAGGAGACTTTGTTGGGAAGGGATATCTTAGTGAAGGATTATTTTTATTTAACATTGTTCTAGAGATTGTCAATAATGAAAGTATTTCAAATTTTGCTTATATTGTTGAGTCTATTGATTTGTGGTATGGTAGACTAGGCCATGTTAATATTACTTCTATTAAAAGACTTAGGAAAATGGAATTTTCCTATGATAAAAATTGATGTTTTTTCTAAATGTATTGTGTGTGTAGAAGCAAAGCATGCCAAGAAACCTTTCAAATGTGTTATTAATAAAGGCTGAATTACTTGAACTAATACATTCAGATTTAGCATATTTCAAGAACACTGTTAGCAAAGGTGGAAAAAAGTATTACATTACTTTTGTTGATGACTTTTCTAGATACAGTAAGGTATATCTGTTTAAGTTTACATATGAGGCTGAAAGCATGTTTTAGAAATTCGAAGCAGAAGTGGAAAATCATTTAGATAGGAAAATTAAGAGATTTAGATCTGATAGGGGCGGTGAATATAGTACTAAAACTCTAGAAGATTTTTGTGAGAAAAATGGAATTATACATAAGGTTAGTGCTCCCTATACTCCCACCCCGGAAATTCTATGACCTAGGATAGAGTCTAACAAAATGAATAATGATGATTCTAGACCTAAATAATAGTAAATGTTTTGAGAAGTATTAGAACCAAAATGCTAAGAAACGACCATGACATCCAGAAACTAGCGAAATTGAACTAGTGAAAGTCCTTAGGTCTTGTGAAGGTTTGGGAGTGTTATATGAAGTCTAAAACTTGTAAAAATACTTTAAATAGGTAAAATAATGTATATAGGGTCAAAAAGTCCAGGTCCTACCCCCCAAGGATTGCCCGAGTGGTCCACAAAGGGACCCTACTTTTTGCCAAGCAAGCTGCCAATGGGCAGCAAGCAATTACACATAGGGGGAGCTAGTCCGCGTCGCGGACTGGGGACACCCAAGGACAAAACATTGTTCTGCAACTAGGACACGTCGCGGGCTCCTCTGGTTCAAAAATTTTCTTTTGGAAATTATGCGGGAATAACTCCGCGACACGGATTTGTTTCCCGACAAAAAATCTGGAATTTGAATTCGAGTTTGACTTCATTAAAGGGTCAACTTATGTGAGGGGTCTTTTTGATATCTTAGGGGAGGTTTATATATTGACTTAAATCAGTATTCACCACAATTTCTCACATAAACCAAATCCCCAAATCAAAACCCCAAAGCTCTCACCTCCTCTACTTTCTCTCTCTATTCACCCTTCATTGAAGAGGCTTTGAAGGTTGAAGTAGAAAAATAAATCCTCCAAGACTACCCAAATTTAGAGGTATTTCATCTTTAAGGTATGGTTTCTTTCACTGTTGGAATTCTTTTCACCAAGAGGTCCCTCCAGAAGATAATTTCTAAATCCCCCCAAAACTAGGGTTTTTGTTCTCACATGGTTCTTCTTTGAAAAACCAAATTATGAATCAAATGTGATGAATTAATGTTTTTTAGGTATATATTGATGGTTAATTGATTATTTCCTATGAATATTCCCTAGACCCATGTCCTTTCCCCAATTTCATGACTACATTGTTGTTAATTATGTAATTGCTTCTTCAATTTACCTTGTTTATGTAATTGGTTATGTATTCTTGGTAATGGAAGTATGAAGGTTCTTGAAAAGGACAAGGAGGTATGTTGATTTGTTCTTCTTGGATTCGATTATGAAGTATGAGTTACTTAGATAATAATGTTTCTATGTCTAATGTGTGGTTGTGATTTTGATGCTAAGAATTCCTCATCCTTAACCCTAAGACATCGAATTAGACATGAATTATGTATGTATGTTATGATACAAATATTATATGATTGAAATTAGTTTCTCATGATTACAATAAAGTGTTAAGTGAAAGGTTTACTCAGTTCTGAAGTGGTGTCTAAAGTGAAAGGATCGTTCTCGCTTGTGATGACCTATGAGCAAATGTGATAAGATGTTTACATAGGGGTCTATAAGAGACTAATGTGAACTTGTATGATGAAATAAGATGATTACTAAATGGAATAATTTCTTACCACCGAAAGGGCATGTAAATTAGATGGAGGTCTCACGTTTAGTAAGTCTGGCCTCCCACATGGCTTTCTTCACATTTAGAAAATCCGGATTCCAAAAATATGTGTTGTCTCATGAGATGAGAACCTCCACGTCTATTAAGTCATGGTTTATAGTAACAATCTCCTTGACCCTTAACTATATGCCCACATAGGACTCTAGCTTAGTGGATTCACCTAGATAGCTATGTACGAATGGTTACACCTTAGGCAAGTATTAAACCTCTCTTTTCGGTGTGGGAGTAGTACACCGGATTCATATAGCGCACATGGTCTTATGTCGGTTATTGCACTTCTTTCCCTAATGTAAATGGAAATGAACAAGTTAAGTATGTGACCTCTTATTAGGTTTGTCTTAAAGGCTACTACATTGTGTGAGGGAGGGTATGGGACTTCTCTTACACATTGCACATGTGAGATCCTAAGGATGGTTCTAGTAGTGTTCTTTTATGATTATGATTATGATTATGATAATGATTATGTTGATAAGCTATGAGTAGTATTGATGTATGAAACATGTTATGAAAATTATGAGAATATGTTGTAAGTATGAAGTCGGTTGCTTAATGTGATACTTAGTTTTGGATAGGGTTATGGGGTTCTATTCTTGGCATTGCACAAGTGATGCTTGATTTGCTTATATGTTGGGTTGACTTATAATGTTCCATATATGTGTATGTTGAGTTAATTGAATATGAGCATGGTTTTGACTAAATTATTTCTTTTCTCATGTATTAATGATTTTATGCATAGGAACCATACTTAGTACATGTGGTTTGTACTGACCCATACTTCTTCCCTTTTTCCCAACATTGTAGGTTCTGGTCATTGAAGAGTTTCTAGACCACTTTGCAAGAAGACTTGGATCATTCCCCCAAGTCATTGGTGAGTCCTCAAGTCCGGGGATGTAGCCATGTTCTATTCTAGCTATGATGTTGCTTATGTTTCGAGACATTTATTCTTTCCTCTATTAATGCGACAATTGAAGTAAGCCTATAATGGCGCATTGAATTTGTATTGGCTATGTCTAAAGTTTGTACTCTTGTAGATAGTTAATTGTGAGACAATGTTATTATACTATATCCTGCGTATTGGTTATATTGTCTAAAAGAGAAGCCTATGTAAGATTCCTATGTGATGAGTCAATGTAAACTCCATATATAATTTGTGAGAAGCCTATGTACACTTCACTATGTAAAGTTTTAATTTTTCCGCAATTTTTTATCTATGATGTGCTATTATGTATGCTAAGGAATTTTATAAGTCCTCTTCGTGGACAAGGACACCGGTTATGCCAAGGGGGTACTTTGGGTCATAACAAATTGGATATCAGAGTATGAGGTTGAGTAATCTTAGGATTGATGTCTCACTAAACCATGTCAACAAGGTGGAGGAGGACCCATAAGGGTTCATTGGTGAAGTGTTCAAAGTTCTTAATGCTATGGGGTGTCTTCTTAAGAATAGGCGGAACTAGGCGCCTAACAACTCAAAGATGTGGCTCAAGTTTGGTATGAGCAATGAAGAGATAAGAGGTCGGTTAGAGAAGGCCGGGTTACTTCGGAGGCTTTCAAGACGGATTTCATTGATAGGTTCTTTCCCTTGGAATTAAGGGAGAGGAAAATGCAAGAATTCATTAACCTTCGTCAAGGGGGTATGAGCGTGAAAGAGTATAGCCTCAAGTTCACTCAACAATCAAAGCATGCCCCTACTATGGTTGCGGATTCTAGGACAAAAATGAATAAATTCATTATGGGTATATCCGACCTTGTGGTTAATAAATGTAGGTCGTCTATGTTGATTCCTAGGATCGACATCTCTCGTCTCATGGTTCATGCCGAACAAATTGAAGAGCAAAAGTTTAAGCAAGTTTGTAGGGAGTTCAAGAAGACAAGAACCGAAGATGGGAATTCTTCCAAGAGTAGATTTGAGGTGCAAGACAAACCAAGGTTAAAGAAGAGGTTTTCTAATAATAGCCCTCCTAATGCTTCATGGGTCAACAAGAGTAAGATGTCTACTCCCAATCCCCAAGAGGGGAAATGTGGTGGTTCTTATGTTGAGAAACCTCTTTGTGCAAAATGTGGTAGAAAATATGATGGCAAGTGCCTAGTTGGCATGGGTAATTGATATGGTTCTGACAAGAGAGGTCACATGAGGAGATATTTCCGGAAAATACTCAAGCTCAAGCAAGTACCCCGAATCCGAATGTCCCCAAAAAGAATGGTTTTATGATCTCCAATCCCGAAGTGATCAAGAGAGCTCTCCAGATGTGGTCACCGATATGTTACAATTATTTTCCTTTTATGTATATGCATTGTTGGATACCGGTACTCCATTGTCTTTTGTAACCCTTTTAGTGGCCCCAAAATTTTATATACTACCCGATATCTTAGATGAACCCTTTTCGATTTATACCCCGGTGGGTCATTCCGTGGTGGCTAAAAGAGTCTATAAGGGTTTTCCGATTTCCTTGCCCAATACATTTACATTAATTGACTTGATAGAACTTGACATGTTAGATTTTGATGTCATATTTGTAATGGATTGGTTGCATGCTTGCTTTGCCTCTATTGATTGTAGGAAAATGGTAGTCAAATTTCAATATCCAAATGAACCCATTTTTTGAGTGGAAGGGAGGAGACTCAAATCCTAGGGGTAAGATCATTTTGTGTCTAAAAGCTTACAAGTTTATTGGAAAGAGTTGCCTCTATCATATAGTGAGGGTCAAGGATCTTGAATCCGAGTTACCTCCATTAGAGTCGGTACCCATAGTGAAGGAATTTTGAGAAGTCTTTCCCGATGACTTGCCCAGAATTCCTCCTGAACGGGAAATTGACTTAGGCATAGACTTATTGCTGGATACACAACCTATTTCAATCCTTCTTTATCCGATGGCCCCGACCGAGTTGAAAGAACTAAAGGCTCAACTCAAGGATTTGCTAGATAAGGGTTTTATTCAACAAGGCATATCTCCTTGGGGTGCCCCAATATTGTTTGTTAAGAAGAAGGATGGGCATTTGAGAATATGTATCGACTATCGTTAATTGAACAAAGTCACCATAAATAAAAGGTACCAACTCCCTAGGATTGATGATTTTTTTGATCATCTCCAAGGAGCGAGTTACTTTTCAAAGATTGACTTGTGATCGGGTTATCATCAACTTAGAGTGAGGGAAGTTGATATTCTGAAAATGGCATTTCGAACAAGATATAGTCACTTTGAATTCCTAGTTATGTCAATTGGTCTAACCAATGCCCCGGCGGCTTTCATGGACCTTATGAATTGAGTGTTTAGAAATTATCTTGATTTGTTCATGATTATCTTCATTGATGATATTTTTATATACTCGAAGAGAAAGGATGATCATATGAGCCCTTTGAGAGTATTTTTGCAAGTTCTCAAGGATAGTTAACTTTTCACTAAATTCAGTAAATGTAAATTTTGGTTGAAGTCGGTTGCTTTTCTTGGGCACATTATCTCTTGTGAAGGGGTTCAGGTTGATCCGAGGAAGATGGAAGTGGTCAAAAGTTGTGCTAGACCTTTGAATCCTACCGACATCCAAAGTTTTCTAGGGTTGGCCGGTTATTATATGAGGTTTGTTGAGGGATTTTCGTCTATCGCGTCTCCATTAACGACCTTAACCCAAAAGAATTCCAAGTTCAAATGGTCGGAATCTTGTGAAGAGAGATTCCAATTGTTGAAAGATAGACTAACCTCCGCTCTGGTGTTGACCTTACCGGAGGGTACTGAAGGGTTTGTGGTTTATTGTGATGCCTCCGGGGTGGGTCTAGGATGTGTCCTTATGCAACATGACAAGGTGATAGGGTATGCCTCTAGGCAACTCAAGCCACATGAGAAGAATTACCCAGCTCATGACCTTGAGCTTGCGGTCGTGGTATTTGACTTGAAAATTTAGAGGCACTATTTCTATGGGGTACATGTTGATGTATTCACCGATCAAAAGAGCCTTCAATATGTATTTACTCAAAAAGGATTGAATATATGCCAAAGAAGATGGTTAGAACTTTTAAAGGACTATGACATGAGTGTCCTTTACTATCCCAAAAAGCTAATGTGGTGGCGGATGCCTTAAGTCAAGTATCAATGGGTAGGGTAACTCATGTGGTTGATGATAAGAAAGATCTAGTGAAAGAAGTTCATTGGTTGGCTCGATTGGGTGTTCTACTAAAAGACTCTCCAAAGGGTGGTTTCATGGTTCGCCACAACTCCGAGTCTTCTTTAGCGGTTGGGGTGAAATCCAAGCAACACCTTGAACCTCTATTGATTGAGTTGAAGTAAACGGTCCTTAGTAAATCTAATGAGTCTTTATCTCAAGGAGAAGATGGGGTGCTTAGTCACCAAGAAAGATTGTGCGTACCGGTTGTGGATGGCTTAAGGTAATTGATCGTGGAAGAGGCTCATGGTTCCCGATATTCCATTCATCCGGGTGCCAAAAAAATGTACCATGACTTATGGGAAACTTATTGGTGGAATGGTATGAAAAAGGACATAGCAGATTTTGTTGCTAAGTGTCCAAATTGAAAAACAAGTCAAAGCGGAGCATCTAAAGCAGGGTGGCTTAGCTCAACATGTAGATATTCCCACATGGAAGTGGGAGTATATTAACATGGACTTCATAGCTGGGTTGCATCTTACTCGAAGGCAACATGCCTCGATATGGGTCATTGTGGATAGAATAACCAAGTCGGCACATTTCCTTCCCATCAAAGCCATTTATTCAGCGGAAGACTATGCCAAATTGTACCTCAAAGAAATAGTGAAGTTACATGGAGCCCCTTTATCCATCATTTTGGATAGAGGCACTCAATTTACCTCCCATTTTTGGAAGTCTTTCCAAAGCGAGATTTGTACGAAGGTGAAGCTTAGTACCGCTTTTCATCCCAATACGGATGGTCAAGCGAATGCACTATTCAAAACCTAGAAGATATGTTGAGGGCATGTGTCATTGACTTCAAAGGTAATTGGGATGAACACCTACCTTTGATAGAATTTTCCTACAACAATAGCTACCGTTCGAGTATCTCAATGGCACCTTTCGAGGCTCTATATTGGAGGAGGTGTAGATCCCAAGTTGGTATATGAGACAGGTGATCTTGATCTACTTGTCCCCAATTAAGTTTATGAATCGTTCGAGACGGTTTGGGTTATAAGGTATAGGCTAAAAATGGCTCAAAGTTGGCAAAAATCTTATGCCGACAATAGAAAGAGGGACCTTGAATTTGAAGTAGGATATTAGGTCTATTTAAAAATTTCACCCATGAAAGAGGTGATGAGGTTTGGAAAAAAAGTGAAACTTAGTCCACGATATTTGGGGCCGTATGAAATTTTTAAGCGAGTTGGGAGTGTGTCCTATGAGTTGAAATTGCCCAATGAGTTGGCCATGTTTCACTCAGTATTCCATATTTCAATGCTTAATAAGTGTATAGGGGACCCGATTTCCATTATTCCCCTAGAAGGGTTAGGGGTAAAGGACGACCTTTCTTATGAAGAGGTCCCGGTGGAGATCTTGGATCGCCAAGTTAAGAAATTGAGGAACAAGGAGGTGGCATCCGTAAAAGTATTATGGAGAAACCACCTAGTTGAGGGAGCAACATGGGAGGCCGATGCCGACATGAACTCCCTCTATCCTTACCTTTTTCCTCTAACTCATAGCCGAGGCTGAGGTTAGTAGTTCCTTATATGATTATTGTAAATAATGCTGAACTTATGTTTTTCTAATGTGTGCATATTGTAGTAGAAAATTCATGCTTAGGTTGAGTTTTTTTTTTTCTTTATGAAATATGTTTCATATGGTTAGCTTTCACTTAAGTATGTGGTGTGCTATAAGTATTCATGGAAATTGTATTCAGCATAATTGATGTTGGTTTGATAAGAAATCAACATGACAACTCTTGATGTTCATATTGAGCTCATATTTAAATGGAGAAGGTAGTTCCTCCTTCTATGATATGAAAAGTTGAGCTTATGTATGTATGTTGTGGATTAAGTTCCTATGTTTTAGTGCTATGATTATATGTTGAAAGGAGTGGAGAATTCCTCAAATGAGTTTTGACTCATTTAATATATTGTTTGTTTGTTGGGCTGCTAGTCTTGAGTTTCTTCTTCCTATTAAGGTCTAAGTTGTCATTCGAGGACGAATATTCCTAAGGGGGGGAAGTATTGACACACACCGGAAATTCAATGACCTAGGAAGAGTCTCAAAAAATGAATAATGATGATTCTAGACATAAGTAAGAGTAAATAACTTGTTTGATAAGTATTAGAATTAAAACATTAAGAAACGACCATGACGACCGAAAACTAGCGAAATTGAACTAGTGAACGTCCTTAGGTCTTGTGAATGTTTAGAAGTTTTGTATGAAGTCTAAAACTTGTAAAAGTACATTAAATAGGTAAAATAATGTATATCGGGTCAAAACATGCAGGTCCGGCCCCCCAAGGATCGCCTGAGGGGTCCACGAAGGGACCCCACTTTTGGCCAAGCAAGCCAGCAAGCAATTACACATAGGGGGAGCTAGTCCGCGTCGCGGACTTAGAACACCCAAGGCCAAAACTTTGTTCTGCCACACGGACACATCGCAGACTACTCTGGTTCAAAATTGTATTTTGGAAATTATGGGGGAAACGTTCCGCGATGCGGACTTTTTTCCCGACGAAAAGTCTAAAATTTGAATTCGAGTTTGACTTCATTAAATGGTCAACTTAAGTGAGCGATCTTTTGGATATTTTAGGGGAGGGTTATATATTGATTTTAAATCATTTTTTCACCACAATTTCCCACATACACCAAATGCCCAAATCAAAACCCAAAAGCTCTCACCTTTCTCTACTTTCACTCTCTATTCACCCTCCATTGAAGAAGCTTTGAAGGTTGAAAAATAAGACCAAATCCTCCAAGACTATACCCAAATTTCGTGGTATTTCATCTTTAAGGTATGGTTTCTTTCACTCTAGATTCTTTTCCCAAAGAGATCCCTCCAAAATATGATTTCTAAATCCCCCAAAACTAGAGTTTTTCTTGTCATTTGGGTCTTCTTTGAAAAACAAAATTATGAATTAATTGTGATGAATTAATGTTGTTTAGGTATATATTGATCGTTAATTGAAGATTTCCTATGAGTTTTCCCTAGACCCATGTCCTTTCCCAATTTCATGAAAACTTTGAATTCATATGGTGAGTTGTGAAGACGATGAACATGTAGATTGACTTCATTGTTGTTAATTATGTAATTGCTTCTCGAATTTACCTTATTTATGTAATTGGTTATGTATTCTTTTTAATGGAAGTATGAAGGTTCTTTAAAGGGACAAGAAGGTATGTTGATTTTTTCTTCTTGGATTCAATTATGAAGTATGAGTTACTGAGATAATAATGTTTCTATGTCTAATGTGTGGTTGTGATGTTGATGCTAAGAATTTCTCATCCTTAACCCTAAGACATCGAATTAGACATGAATTATGTATGTATGTATTTTATGATACGAATATTATATGATTGAAAGTAGTTTCTTATGATTATAATAAAGTCTTAAGTGAAAGGTTTACTCCCTTCTGAAGTGGTTTCTAAAGTGAAAGGATTGTTCTCACTTGTGATGACCTATGAGCAATACGATAAGATGTTTACATAAGGGTCTAGACGAGACTAATATGAACTTGTATGATTAAATAAGATGATTACTAAAGGAAATGATTTCTTAGCACTAAAAGGGCATGTAAATTAGATGAAGGTCTCACGTTTAGTAAGTCTGGCCTCCCACTTGGGTTACTTCATGTTTAGTATGTCCGGATTCCCAAAATATGTGTTGTCTCATGAGATGGAAACATCCACGTCTAGTAAGTCAAGGTTCATAGTAACAATCTCCTTGAACCTTAACTATGTGCCCACATAGGACTATAGCTTGGTGGATCCACCTAGATATCTATGTACGAATGGTTACACCTTAGGCAAGTGTTAACCCTCTCTTTTCGGTGTGGGAGTAGAACAGTGGATTTCATGTAGCGCACATGGTCTCATGTTGGTTATTGCACTTCTTTCCCTAATGTAAAAGTAAATGAACAAGTTAAGTGTGTGAACTCTTATTAGGGTTGTCTAAAAGGCTACTATATAGTGTGAGGGAGGGTATGTGACTTCTTTTACACATTGCACATGTGGGATCGTTAGGATAGTTCTAGTAGTGTACATTATTTTATGATTATGATTATGATTATGTTGATAAGCTATGAGTAGTATTGATGTATGAAGCATGTTATAAAAATTATGAGAATATATTGCAAGTATGAAGTGGGTTGCTTAATATGATACTTAGCTTTGGATAGGGCTATGGGGTTCTATTCTTGGCATTGCAAAAGTGTTGCTTGAGTTTGTTACATGTTCGGTTGACTTATGATGTTCCATATATGTGTATGTTGAGTTAATTGACTATGAGCATGGTTTTGACTAAATTGTGCCTTTTCTCATGCAATAATGATTTTATGCATAGAAACCATACTTAGTACATATGGTTTGTACTAACCCATAGTTCTTCACTTTTTGCCAACATTATAGGTTCCGATCATTGAAGAGATTCTAGACGACTTTGCAAGAAGACTTGGATCTTTCTCCCAAGTCATTGGTGAGTCCTCAAGTCCAGGGATATATCCATGTTCTATTCTAGCAATGATTTTTCTTATGTTTAGAGACGTTTATTCTTTCCTTTATCATTGAGACAATTGATGTAAGCCTATATTGTCGTATTGAATTTTTATTGGCTATGTCCAAATTTTGTGCTCTTGTAGATGGTTTAATGTGAGACGATGTTATTAGACTATATCTTGCGTATATGTTACATTGTCTAAACGAGAATCCTATGTAACCTTCCTATTGTGTAGAGTCTATGTAAACCTCATATATGATATGCGAGAAGCCTATGTACACTTCACTATGTAATGTTTTAATTTTTCCGCAATTTTTGACCTATGATGTGCACTGATGTATGCTAAGGGATTGTCTAAGTCCTCTTCGAGGACAAGGACGCCGGTTACACCTAGGGGGTACTTTGGGTCGTAACCAACTTGGTATCATAGCAAGAGGTTGAGAAACCTTAGGATTAATGTCTCACTAAACCATGTCTACGTAGGGTCTTATTCATAATTGTGAAGAGTGTCACACTTATGAATGAGAGACTATAAGATGCTCAGGAACTTTCACTCTCCTGTTATTCCTTAGTCGTGCCTAAGAATATTAGATCTATCTATTCGTTTCTTCTAATACTTTTATTGTGCTTATAGATAATGAATACAAGGAGGAACAATGCTCGAAGTCCCGGAGAGGAGAATTTGAATGAGGCGGTTCCCCCTCAAGCTCCTCAAAACCCTCAAGTTCCTATTGAAGAAGGGGCTATGTCTAACGTTGAGATAAGGGCCACAATTCATAGCTTGACTAAAGTGTTGGCTACTCAAGTTGCTACGGATACTAGGGTGCAAATACACCCCAATGATAGCACTACCACTTCAAGGATTAGGGATTTCACAAGGAAGGATCCCTCTACTTTCATTGGTTCCTAGGTGGAGGAGGACCCACAAGGGTTCATTGATGAAGTGTTGAAAGTTATTGATGCTATGGGGGTGTCTTCTTAAGAAAAGGTGGAACTAGCCGTCTACCAAATCAAAGATGTGGCTCAAGTGTGGTAGGAGCAATGGAGATATGAGAAGTCGTTAGACAAGGTCGGGTTACTTGGGAGGCTTTCAAGACGACTTTCCTTGATAGGTTCTTTCCCTTGGAATTAAGGGAGATGAAATGCAAGTATTCATCAACCTTCGTCAAGGTGGTATGAGCGTGAAGGAGTGTAGACTCAAGTTCACTCAACTATCAAAGCATGCCCTTACTATGTTCCTATTGACTTATCATGTTCCATATATGTGTATGTTGAGTTAATTTACAATGAGCATGGTTTTGACTAAATTGTTCTTTTTCTCATGCATTAATGATTTTATGCATAGGAACCATACTTAGTACATGTGGGTTGTGCTAACTTATATTTCTTACCTTTTTTCCAACATTGTAGGTTCCGGTCATTAAAGAGCTTCTAGACCACTTTGCAAGAAGACTTGGATCTTTCCCCCAAGTCATTGGTGAGTCCTCAAGTCCGGGGATGTAGCCATGTTCTATTTTAGCTATGATGTTGCTTATGTTTGTTGACATCCAATTTTGACCCTCCTTGTTGATAATTAACTTCCGAGTTTCTTAATTTTTCAAACGATTCAGAATAATTATTTTTATATAATTAAAATGACTTCAAGGTTAATTTGAGTAGTTTAAGAATTTTTATAATGTTTGATAATAAATGTATTTTATAATCATATACATAATTATTATACTTTTCAAATATTTTGAAATCATTTCGAAAGAATTCTACTTCGTAAGATAACATGTGTTGTTAATTTTGTGGATTAATTAATTTTGTGTGAAAATCGATTAGCTTACAGTTAAATTAATTATTTATATTAAGAGCTCGTCCTATCTATGTTTCGCCAAATTTAGTAGTAAATTCTTATTTGGCTAAATCGATAATTCATTTGGCTATATAAAAGACCAAAAATTTGTACTCCTATTTATTTTCTAGCAGCCCACTACTTCAAACCCAATTATTTCAGGCTCTAATTCCTTTTTAATTCCTTAAGTCATTTAGCAGGCTAATTTAATCAATCTAATTGTCCAAATTCCCACTGACCCAAGCCCACTCCCCTGACCCGACCCAGCCCAATTTCCCTTTGCCCCAACCCGGTCCATTTTCTTTATTCTCAAAGGAACAACACCAGCGTTTTCACGCCATCTCCACGCGCTCCACAGCTTCACGCCTTGGACGCGTGAATCGACTCATTGCGATTTCTTGTCGTCTTCCCTAAAGTCCTTCTCCATTCTAGTGCAAGTTTCAGCTGCCGCAAAAGGAACCAGCAGAGGGACGTGTTTTCGTCCTTGGAACCGTGAGATCATGCCACGTCAAGCGGCAAGGACGATGAAGCTCATCCAAGACGTCCGTCCTCCTTTCCTCTTTGAGAATGGATTTAGAATTTCAGAAAAAAGGTGTTTTACCTTTTTGGTGAAAGTTTTTGGGAAACCAATTCGAAAAATAGTCCTCTTCTTGATCCGTTTTCCCCCTTTTTTTTTGGAGAAAACCCTAATAATCCCCCTATATATAGTTCATTTAGATGAATTGTTATCCTATTCTCTTGTCCTATTCTGTCTCTACCAGCCTGCCTGAGCTTTTCTTCCTCAATTTGTTTGGCATGAACCATAAGGCGTGAAATGTTCATGCTTGGAATGAGCATTGCCGAACGACACTCGTTTACCACCAAAGAAAATACCCCCATGACATATTTATTAATCCTGACTCGTGAGTCTGTCTCTAAAGGTTGGGGCATGCTTAGACAATTGTGAACGTAAGCCCATACTCTTTCACACTCATACCTCCTTGGCAAAAGTTGATGAATTTCTATATCTTCCTATCCCTCAACTCTAGTGGGAAGAACCTCTCAAGGAAAGGCGACTTGAACGCTTCCCAATCAATCGGGCCCTGTCCAACAGTTCTTTACCCTTTCCATTGTTCATACCAAACCTGAGCTACGTCCTTCAACTGGTAGGCAGCCAAATCCGCCTTCTCACGATTAGTCAGTCCCACAATATCAACCACCTTCCATACTTCATCTATAAAGCCTTGTATATCCTCATCAACTTTGGAGCCATAGAAGGTAGGGGGATTCATTTTGCTGAAATCCCTAATCCTCAAAGCGGTTGTGCTAGCATTCTAATTTGGTTTAACTCTTGCATCTCTAGTGAATTGATCGGTCAAAGCCTTAGTTAGGGTCTAAAGAGCCTTCCTAATCTCCATATTAGTCATAGCTCTCACTCCAACAGGCACTTGAGGATTACGAGGAACTTGGGAAGATTCCCCTCATTGACATTCTCTTCTTGGCCTCTCCTAGCATTACCTCTCCTCGTATTCATTTCCTATAATCATAATAAAGAGGTTAGAAAGGAGATCGTTGGGTTAAGTTTCCAAGCACGAATAGAGAGTGAGGAAATATGGGGAAAACTCTTAAACATCCTATATCCTCTTACTCATAAGTGTGGCGCGCTTCACACTCATGAACAAGACTCTATAGGACATGGTTTCATGAGACATCAATCCTAAATATTATTCCCAAAACCTTATGCTCTGATACCAAGTTTTTTCATGATCGGGGGTTACCCTCCTAGATGTAACATGGCGTAGTTGACCCCGAAGGGGTTGCATACAATCCCTTAGCATATTAATACACATAATGTCATAAGAAATAATGCGCAAAATTGAAAGTATACAAACAAAAGTCATACTTCAAATATCATCAATAAAGTGTTGTGAATTACTAGACTTGTCTCATTAAAACCATCTAAACTTAAGAGTACAAAATTAGAGACCCTTTTACATCGATGAAATTCATAAGAAAATAAAGTACGTCTAAAACTAGAACTGAAATAACAATCTTGTCCTCGAAGTGGAGGACTCACCAAAACTTAGGGAATAGTCGACCCAAGCTTTATTTTGAAGAAGGAAGTAAGGATTCAACGTTCGGAACCTACACTCATAGTATGTAGAAAAGGAGGGGTTAGCACAAATAAGTACAAAGTATGGAAATATGCAGTAAAACATTTAAACATGCTAAATATGACATTTTTAGTTGAAGTATGCATTTATCAAGTTTGGGAAGCCAGTAAGCATTTTCAAACATAACAGACAATCTATAATCACAATACACCCATAACATAATAATATCAATACATTAATAATCTCTAAAAACACTTGTACAATGTATGGTTAGCATCCCATAATACCAACGTTACTAAGCATTCCTTGAAGCCACATATTTATTACCATAGTCTTCAAGCTTACCTCACTCCATCATCATGATTGACGAATTGTAAAAGTACATGAAATAAACATCATGAAAGTAATCTATTCATATCTTATCATACCATAAGGAAACCATTCTACAACATCCTAATAAGTCCTTCTTGTGCAATGTAAAAATAAAGTAACGTACCCTCACTCCTACCAAGTAAACCTATTAAGAAGTCATATTATAATTTCTATCATATTAATCATCTTATTATTATTATTAGGGAATATTAGCCATAACCGACATAGACTATGTGAGCTTACATGGAATCCGACATCATATAACTTCACACCGAAAGAAGGAGTTCTTACTTGACGAAGGTAGAACTAATCATATTTAGCTTCTAAGTGGATCCACTAGTTAAGTCCTATGTTTGGTAAATAATTATGGGATAGGGAGATTGCTACTACAAACCCAACCTATTGCATTAGCGGAGGAGCTTCCATCTCATGAGTTTACCATAGATGACCCAACCTATTTCATTAGCAGAGGGGACTTTTCCTCATTGTACATATTCACTCGATACTAAGCATTTCTTCTCAATTATACATAATTAGTATGGAATTGTATATACATGTGTGAAGGCATACTTTACCCTTTATTCAATACAACTCACTAAATAGCTCATAGATTCATTTTAGTGAGCCATTCAATCAATACAACAACATCGACATCATCCTAGAAAATTCAAACATAAACATGAGTAAGGATAGGGGAAATTAGTCTTCCAACAACACCTCAATTCACATAATAGTCATAGGATTTCTCACTTTTTAAATGAGCTCACAAGTTCATCAATAACTATCAAAAACCATAAACAATACTTCACACTTTACCCCCTTACAAGGTCATGAATCAAGTGTCACACTCACATTTTACTATTATCTACATGAATAAACAAGGTTTCATAACCAATTTGACATAAACCCAATACACAATAGTAATCACCTTGCATCAATAACTTTCTTGAAATTCATGAAATTTGGGTCATGGGGTAGTTTAGGGGTTCATGGGGAATTTTTCTATAAAATCACTATTAAAATGTCAAACCATTCATACTATACATTAAATAATAGAATGAAAATATTTTTAGAAATAACCCATGACTAGAATGAAAATTCTAATTTTGAATCTTAAACCCGTTTTTGAAAATTAGAGTAGAAGGGCTTCATGGAGGAAAGTATTCCATGAATCAAGGTTCTCATACCTTTAGTTGAAGCTTTCCCATGAAATTGGAGTGAAAATTTCAAGATTGAACCCTAATCTTCATGTTCTTGGTGTTCTTCAATGAAGGAACTCTAGAGAGAGAAATATTGGAGAAGATAGAATTTGATTTTTAGAAGTGGGTATTTGTGAACGTGATTTTATTTTGTTTTATTTTAATATAAAATACCTTATTTAATTATCTAGAAATAATATAAGTTATACCACCAACTTCTTAAATTAACTTAAAAATAATATTTATGAAAATGCCCTTGAATTGATGTGCCTTCCTTGAACCCTGTCTTAATCTTTTACTAAGTCAAATTTTTGGTTTCACATATAAATTTTTCGGGTGTTACACTTATAAAACATTGTATCACGCCATTGGGATAGAAAATGTGGTGTATATTGTAGCCTAACAGGTCCACCACATTACTAAAATCAATGGGCATCAACCCAATCCCCCAAGACGTTTCAAGGATTATTTTCCTTGTCAATCCCTTGGTCATAGGATCCGCCAAATTGCTTTCGGACATTACATGTTCCAAGGAAATAACACCTTGTTTAAACAATTGTTTAACCGTACCGTGTCTGATGCAAATATGTCGTTTCTTCCCATTGTACACACTATATTTTGGCAATTCCAATTGCTGCCTGTGAGTCATAATGAAGAGAGACTGGTGAAGCTGGTCTTTCCCACAAAGGCATATCAACCAAAAGATTTCTCAGCCACTCATCTTCTTGCCCTACCAACTCGAAAGCAATGAATTCTAATTCTATAGTAGAACGTGCTATACAAGTCTGTTTGGAAGACTTCCACGAAATAACACATGCACCTAAAGTAAACACATAGTCACTGGTGGAGCTAACTTCATCATTGTCAGTTACCTAATTTGCATCACAAAAACCTTCTAAAACAGCGGAAATTTGTTAAATGCAAACACCAACTCATAGTACCTCTCAAATACCTTAACAATCGATGAAGAGCATTCCAGTATTCACTACTGGATTATAAGTATATCTACTCAATCTACTAACAGTATAAGCTATATCAGGCCGAGTATAGCTCATGAGTAACACTACACTCCCAATAATTTTAGCATATTCAATTTGATAAACGCTAGATTCTTTATTCTTCTTCAAGCGTATGCTAGGATCATAAGGAGTTCTTAGTAGAACTACATCAAAACAATCAAACATTTTCAACATCTTTTCAATGCAATGAGACTAACACAAAGAGAAACCATTAGCAGTTTTTTTTATTTTAACTCCTAAAATCACATGTGTTTCACCAAGGTCTTTCATCTCAAATTTAAAAGACAAAAAGTTCTTGGTCACATTAATAACATTCACATTAGGACCAACTATTAACACGACATCTACATAGAGACATATAATCACACAATCTAAGCATATCATCTTAGAATAACACATGTATCAGATGAATTTACAACAAAGTCATTATCCACTAATGTCATATTAAATTTTTCATACCATTGCTTAGGTGCTTGTTTTATTCCATACAAGAAATTTCTTAGTTTGCATACTTTATCCTCTTGTCCTGGAACCACAAAACCCTCAGGTTGAGTCGTATAGATCTCTTCCTCTAAATCACCATTAAAAAAGTTGTTTTAACATTAATTTGATGTACTACTAAATCATGAATAGCGACTAAAGCAATAAGAGTCCTAATGGTTTTTATTTTAGTGACATGAGAATAAGTATCAAAGTAATCAACACTTTTTTTTGGTTAAAATCCCTAATCACAAGTCTAGCCTTATATTTATCAATTGTACCATCAGGTCTCAATTCCTTCTTAAATCCACTTGCTACTTATGGGCTTACAATCTTTAGGCAAATCATACAAGTCCCAAGTATGATTAGAAACTATAAAGTCTAGTTCACTTTTAATAGTCTCTTTCCAAAATATAACATCTATTGATATCATTGCTTCATCATAAGTTTTAGGGTCTTCTTCTATTAAATAGATAGACACTAATTCATCATTTAAAACATTAATATCAAATTTTTCAGTTAAGAAAGTAGTGATAAAATCAGGACAAAAATTAGTCTCAACTCTACGTCTTTTACTTTTTCTGAGTTCATTTTCATGCTCATTAGAAATAACATTTGAAGAAGGCATAACATGAGAAGAAAATGAAATAGATGTAGAAGCATTGTTTCACAAATCACTTTACACATTAATATTTAAAGGAAAAATATGCTCAAAAAATTTTGCATCTCTAGATTCACAAATAGAATGATCACTTAGAGACATAAATCTATATGCAACACTATTTTGAGCATAACCAGTACAGACAATATCAGAAGTCTTAGAACCAACATTTACGCGTTTAAAATCAGGTAGACCAACCTTAGCCAAACACTCCCACACTTTCAAAAATTTCAAATTAGGAACAACCATTTCCACAATCCTATGAGGTCTTGTTTAACTTCTTATGCGAGACTCTATTAAGAATATAACACGCACACAAGACTGCTTCTCCCCACATATTGTGAGATAGGCCAGAGCTTAAAAATATAGAATCCATCATTTCTTTAAGGGTTCTATTTTTTCTGTTCGGCTACACCATTTTGTTGGAGTGTATAGGAAGCACTAACCTCATGTATAATACCATTTTTCTCAAAACAATCTTCTAGAGTTTTAGTACTATATTCCCGCCCCTATCGAATGAAAATCTCTTAATTTTCCTGTCAAATTAATTTTCCATTTCTGCTTTGAATTTCAAAAACATGCTTTCAGTCTAATCTTAGACTTAAGAAGATATACCTTACTGTATCTAGAAAAGTCATCAACAAAAGTAATGTTATACTTTTTTTTACCTTTGCTAATAGTGTTCTTGAAATCAGCTAAATCTAAGTTTTTAGTTCAAGTAATTCAGTCTTTCTACTAATAACAAATTTAAAAGGTTTCTTGGCATGCTTTGCTTCAACACACAGGACATTTAGAAAAATCATAAGTTTTTATCATAGGAATTAATTCCATTTCTTAAGTCTTTTAATAGAAGTAATATTAACATGGCCTAGTCTACCATGCCACAAATTGATAGACTCAACAATATAAGAAAAATTTGAAATACTTCCATTATTGACAATCTCTTGAACAATGTTCAATAGAAATAATCCTTCACTAAGATATCCTTTCCCAACAAAGTCTCTTCAACGAGAATAATTATTTTATTAACTTCAAAAACATGTTGAAAGCCTACTTTGTTGACAAGTGCTTCGGAAACTAAGTTTCTACGGAGGGATGGAACATACAAAACACTGTTCAATTATAATGTCTTTCCCGAAGTTAATTTAAGTAAAAAATTTCCTTTACCCAATAATACACCAGTAGTGGAGTTACCCATATATACACACTCTCCATCAGTGGACTCCTCAAAGTCATGGAATAACTCTTTACAGGCACAAAAATGCATTAAGGAGTCTGTGTCTAACACCAAGTCAGTTTTGTTTGCCACTAGATTTACATCAATGACTACAACAACAATCACTTCATTACCCTCATCAAGATTAGCTTGGACATCACTTTTTCCTTCCTTCTTTGAGTCCTGCCCTTTTCTTTGATAGAACTTGGCAGCTGTGTGACCAACTTTTCTTCAAACAAAACAAGGGCCCTTAAATTTTTGAATTTGACTCTCTGGTTTATTGAGTTGATTTTTGTTCTTCTTCATATGTTCCTTTTTGTAACTTTCTTTTGTTTGCCTTTGAACCTGTCTTCCACAACAGTACAAGAAGATTCAACAAGATTAGTGTTAGATGAATTAAGAGAAAGTTCTTCCATCATATGTTTGAGACAATTTGCCTCTTCAATCCTCTTATGACTAATAAGTTCTTGGAGAATTAAATTCTTTTTCTTATGTTTTAATTGATTTCTATAATCACTCCAAGATGATGTGAATTTTTCAATTAGAACATAAGCCTGAAATATCTCACATA
This sequence comes from Solanum lycopersicoides, assembly GCA_022817965.1. Classification (NCBI taxonomy): domain Eukaryota; kingdom Viridiplantae; phylum Streptophyta; class Magnoliopsida; order Solanales; family Solanaceae; genus Solanum; species Solanum lycopersicoides. The sequence continues at coordinate 17,173,843 of CM040622.1, read as the reverse complement.
TCTCATGTGCTCGTTGAGAACATCAGAAGTCAAGTTCTCATATTCGTGAAATTATTCCTTTATTCGCTTATCATCAACCATTTGGAATTTAATCCATTGACCAACAACATATTTTTTCTTTCCTGCGTCATCAGCACCATATTTATTTCCCAAACTATCCCATATTTCTTTGGCAGATTTATAGGTTACAAATAAATCAAATAAAGGATTAGTCTTATAATTTAGCAAATGTCCTCTTAAAAGTTTGATATCATTTTCAAACTTCTTTTTAACATCATCAACAACCATAACAATGCTAGAATTAGTAGTTGTGTTAGAACCATTCATAGACGGGTCTTTAAATAAATCATAATCAACTTCTAATTGTTCAAATAAAATTAAAAGTTTATGTAGCAATCGTTTAAAATTATTTCCATCCAAAGGCTCAAGTTTTGACAAATCATTAAAAGTTTTGTTCAAAGAAATAGACATTTATTAATATTGTATGTTAGGAAATCACTTTCAAATTGTTGAGAAAAATACTACAATATTGATATTAGATTTGAATTATAAAGTAATAATTAACTTATCACAAGCACTGTGTCATGGAAAGCCACTGCCTTAAAAGTGATTTCAGCTCGACTCCGGTGAAAATTGTTGTAGCCGGTCTGATAAGGCACGTATCTTTCATACTTATTCAAGGAGAAGAAGAGAAGAAAATTAGGAGAAGATATTGATTTGCATCTTCTCAAATTACTGGAGGTTTCACCTATGGAGCGATGAGAAATTTCTTACTGTTATTAGGAGTTGCACTTTCTTACCATTATTTGGCAGTTTCTTATGGCTACTAGAAGTTATCTATCCTTATCCTAAATAGTTATAAAGTATTTATAAGTTATCTATTATATAATAGCAGATCTAGTAAATTAGTAGACAGATGGTAATATATTCTTAACCGGAGAAAAGGTTGTTCTAAGAGATACGAGATACTTTTGTCTCTCTTTGTATTTTCTGTTTCCTTTAATCAATAAAACATCAGCTTCTATTATTAGTATCAGAGTAGTAAGATTTGTCATGGTTAACACACGAACCAATGCTTCCCACAGCGAACCTATCATGTCGACTCCTAATCAGATTGGCCAGCAATTAACTACTTTAGTAGCGAAATTGGGAGCCATTAATGCTTTGGATGATGATGTGGCTGCATTAAAAGCACAAAACCTGCAAAATCAACATGGAATATCTAAAGTTTTACAGGAAGAGGGTGAGGTTGATAGAGGGTGAGGTTGATAGCACTTGGAGGCATCAAGAAACTTATCGACGTTCACACACAAAGATGGAACTTCCTAAGTATGAGGGAGGATATCCTCGAGGTTGGATTTTGAAAGCACATAGGTATTTTCAAAATTATCAAACACCTAATGATTTCAAGGTTGATGTGGCTTCAATGTATTTCGAAGGAGATGCATTGGATCTTTTTTCTTAGATCAACAGTGAAAGAACGATTTATTACTGGGATGAGTTGGTGAAAGTTATGCTGAAAAATTACGGACCCATTTAGTTTCAAAATCCAGATGAACGTTTGTGTAGTATCCAACAGACTGGATCAGTGTTTGAGTATAGATAGGAATTTGCAAAATGGGCAGCGCGTGTGCAAACTTGGCCTGAACATTGTTTGTTTGGAGTTTTCCCTTGCGAACTCAAAGAAGACCTTCGTGTGGACGTTAGGATACACAAGCCTCGATCAGTGTATAAGGCAATGAGTTTTGCCTTAGAATATGAAGTAAAACAAGCACTAAATCAGTGCAAACCTTCATCAGTTGGGACTTCCTCTCAAACGACTCGAGAATACTTAAATTTTCGATCATCCTGCCAACCAGTTACACGCCCTTTTCAACCGTCACCTCTTCCAAAAACTCGCCCACTGAATTCTGAACAACAAAATGGCGAGAAAAGGGCCTATGCTACCGTTGTGGAGACAAGTTTACCCCTGGTCATCGCTACAGACCTGGAACTTTTGCTCATTTGGAGTTAATGCAAGAGGAAAACCATGTGCAAAGTACTTGACGGTAATCAGAATGAAGACATAACCCCTACTGATTTGGGGGAAATCTCTTTTCATGCAATTTTAGACAAAGAATATGCTTCAACTTTTAAACTTCAGGGTACTCTTTGCGGGCATAAAGTGTTGATGTTGGTAGATAGTGGTTCTACACATAATTTTGTAGTAGAAGAAATTGTCACGAAACTTGGTTTGACAGTTGAATATATCCCTACTTTTGGTGTCTAGATAGGCAATGGTGAAATTATCAAATCCAACCAAGTTTTTCATGACCCGACAGTAGAGGTTTCTAACTTGGTCATAAATCATGATTTCTTCCCCTTTTCCTTTAGTGGCGCAGACATGGTGGTGGGTATACAATGAATAGCATCCTTGAACACAATACAAGCCAATTGGAATGAGATGTTCCTAATCTTCCAACTGAATGAGAAAGCTTACAAACTGCAAGGTGTTCCTCAGAAAACACTCACACCAACATCTTTACAATCAGACCTTGAAGAACAGATGTTGCCTAGAGATGCGTTATTAAAACTTCTGAAGGCAGATTATAAGCACATAGACCTCTCTTCTTATATTGGTGATGCGTCTGTTTTACGTCTTCAGCCATATGGCCAAAAATAATTGTTAGCAGCAAAGTTTTCAGATTGTCGCCTTGAGGACAAGTCGTCTTTCCAGGAGGGGTATAATGATAAGGGGCGTATCTTCCGTACTTATTCAAGAAGGAAGAAGCAAAGAAAGATAGGAGAAGATACTGATTTGCATCTTCTCAAATTACTGGAGGTTTCACCCATAAGCGATGAGCAGTTCTTACCGTTATTAGGAGTTAGCCGTTTCTTACCGTTATTTGGCAGATTCTTATGTTTACTAGAAGTTATCTATCCTTATCCTAAATAGTTATAAAGTAGTTATCAGTTATCTGTTATATAACAGGAGATCTGGTAAATTAGTAGACAGATGGTAATATATTTTTAAATGCATAAAAGGTTGTTCTAAGAGATACGAGATACTTATATCTCTTTGTATTTTTATTGTTCTACGAGATACGAGATACTTGTGTCTCTCTTTGTATTTTCTGTTGCTTTTAATCAGTAAAAACAACGGTTTCTATCACGGTCGCTCCCCAAGTTCCAAAGTTACATTCAAACACATGCACTCATGGCTGAAAGTGAGAAGTTGCACAAAAACAATTGCCCAGAAATCCACAATAGGAAGAAGGATCATTCAAGCCAATAAAAGAAATTGTTGAGGGAGATAGTAAATGAAAGAAAGGACTTGCTTTTTCTTCTCTGTGTTTAGCTCCCAAATGGTACTCCTTAAATAGCAAAATCATTTACATTTCATCCTTCAAAAGAATGTAAGAAACTAATGTATAATAAATGTAATAAAATATAACTCTTACTTTAATTATAAATTTGTCATAATACAAAAGTAACTTCAACTCTTCTTAATATTTTCTTGCGAATTTAAGAAACTCACACTTGAGGTAAATATGAAATATTAGTGAGGAAGTAACTTTCCTATTTCACATATACTAATGACTTAGCAATGTTCACATCGATTAATTACGGAGATTTAAAAGATGTAATTTATCCTTTGCATTAAAATAAAAGGAATATTATCCACAAATGATCGATAAAAAACTGGTAGGTGATAGAGATTGGCCTTGTCAGTGGCGCTCATCAACTTCAAATTTGCTATCTGTAGAGACATAATATATGTTCAGGTAAATGTTTAATGCTCGGAAATCCATTTGAAAACGACACTTTGGACCAACCACAGCCCTCGAAGCTCGGGTATTAAGGGTCTGCCCCTCTATCCTTCTCCACTTAACATACAGAAGAGAGTTTTGATTTTAGAACTTGTGAATAGTTTATTGAGAACTCTGTCTTTTATTGAGAACTCTGTCTATTTTGTTCTCTCACACTACCAGTGATGGAGAACATTTCATGATCAAGAAAATGCATGTGTTTTCCACAGTGGATGACTTTGTAGAGATAACCGAGTCGTTGATAGATATGATAAAGTTCATTGCAAACGAGCCCTAAGCGGGGATTTTCTATGTTCAACAGCATACCCACACTGCAGTGCCCAACCTCATAAATCTGAGTCGCAAAATTGAGGGAAATTCTCATCAAGTGACTTTGCACACAGCAGATTCAGAGGATTCTATCGTCATGGTCAGGTCAATGAAAGAGTGTGGATTCTCAATTTCTAACGAAATGATGAAAACTCTCAGATATTCTATAGTGTTGAGTCTGAGAAGCATCTCAGAAATGGATCTATAAGAAGACCAAGTTCAAGTTATCGTATAGGAAGAACTATCTCGTGAAATCGTGCTACTTGGGGTCGAAAAACAGGTCCAGAACAGGATGGTGAGGGGAATGATTATAGTTCAAATGTTTTCAAGTCAGCAAAAGAAAAAGCTAGTAGCTTCACAGATGGATGCCATAGAATCTAAACCATCCAAGAATGATGAGCCATCTGTGACCTGTTCTAATGATGACACGACGTAACCAACATATGACAGCTCTTGCACCAGAGGTCAACAACGATGAAACGTTACTGTTCTCAAGCCAAACTGATGATGTTTTACAAGACGTCGTGTGTAGGTAAATGAAACAATGTCTTGTGATCAAATTTTGTCCTGAGAAGCAATCCTGATGTAGCTTTGAACTTGAAACAATTCTTTTTGTTTGGACGCGTTTTACATGTACTACGTTTTGATGGATCTTTGTTCTAGAACATGAAACGTAGAAACGAGAGATTATCATACGTGTTCAAAGGAGAAGGAAAGAGGAAGCTTCAATCTAACAATATAATAATTGTGTTGAACATTTATTAGTTGAAATGTGAGCCCTGATCCTCATATTACAGAGGCAAAACAAAGACTGCAGCCTCAATAGTTAGTCACTCAATGAACAATATAATGAAAGCTACATTTCCAGACTTCTATACATCTTTATAACGCAAACACAGTGTACGTTAACCTAGTAAAGGAACCTTACACGACTAGACAACTCTCTTCACATTCAGGGAGAACAATGTCTAGCCTCATCACTGGCTTATACTTGTGAGGTATCAGCCTACATACATACTTCAAAGCTTCCATGACCTAATCCTCTTGAAATTTTCTGGAGTTAAACACCTCACAATCGGTAGTGCCTTGACTAGCTTTTTGTTCTTGGGTGCAGAGAATAGTGATGCTTCAGATTTCTAATTGAAAATAGTGTACAAGCAAGTTGCTTCACTTTACAAACATAAATAAGTAACTGAATATTACTATTCAGTTAAGAAGGAAAGAGAGCACTGGAGTTCATTAGTTATACAAGAACCTGATCCACTGTCAGCTTGATTGCAAAGTTCTACATCTGCTGGAGTTCTGTCTCATGCTTAATGCGTGTGCCAGAATGATCATGCATATGGTATGACTCGATAGGAATTAGCACATCATCAATCGATCCCTTCTTCCAGGAGTGGAAGCTTCTGTGACTATTGTTGGTTTAACCCTGAATCGCATGACCATTTTGAGCAATATGGATTTGTGAGCACTCACTGCCGGTAAAAAACTGTAACTTTGTTTACCAAGAAATGACACTGGAAAATCGACGCTACTTAGATACAATTGGTCACACAAACAGTTATTGATATTTTCAGATACATCCAACTTCTACTTTCAAAACACATACTACAAATACAGTTGATCACACATACAGAAATAATTAAATACTGTAACTACATGATTTTAGTTAGCATTAACAAAAATCTCACTGCATTTTACATAAACACAATGCTAATAGTTAGACAACTAGCGTTACAAGAAAAACCTTAGAATTAACTATCGATCTATTGAGATCATCTACTTTCACTTCATCATCACCTTCTCGTGGTCCTATTGGATCTTGAACATGCCACACATAATTAGGGGGAAACAACTCATCCACTATCAACTTGGATGCGAAGTTCTACGATTGCTGGAATTCTGTTTCATGCTTAATGCGCATGCCAAAAGGATCATACATATGGAATGACTCGATAGGAATTACCACATCATCAATCAATCCCTTCTTCCAGGAGTGGAAGCTTCTGTGACTATTATTGGTTGCAATCCTTAATCTCATGACCATTTTGAGCAACACGAATTTGTGAGCATTCACTGCAGGCAAAAAATAGTAACTTAGTTGACAAAGAAATGACACTGAAAAATCGACACTACTTAGGTACAGTTTCCACATACATCCAACTTCTGATTTCAAAACACATACATACACATACAATTAATCCATATTCAGCGATGAAAACACATACATACATGTACAATTGATCACACATACAAACACAAACACAAACAGTGAGACTTATATATTGTATATGTGCCATTTAAATTAGCATTAACAAAAATCTCACTGTATTTTACGAAACACGGGTGCTAATAGCACTAAGTTAACATCAATATAATCATCTATGCGAATTTTGACCTTAAAACTATTGAATAGATTGAAGGAGCTTGACAAGCTGGTTCTGTGATAGTGTAATGCTTTCAGATAGACCAAAGATCCCAGCAACATAAATGTTTGTTCAACCGATCATTCTGATTAAAACTTCAAGTTCACTTACACAATGAGGATAAAGATCCTTTGAAGATATCAACAAAGATAGACGTTATGCAGAGGCAGAAAGTTCTCCGTCAGCTTGAGCAGTTGAGCAGAATGTTAAAGCCTGATATGGAAGCAATCAAACGGAGGAGGGAAGCTTTTATCATCTGAGAAATGCTTGGAAATAGACCAAGAAAATCTGAACCTGCAAACCTACTTGGCCTAATGCAACTGTTCGAGTACATCTGAGACAAAAAGATCTCTAATAAGCTAGTAGTGTAGATAATGAGGTGTTACAACACATTCAATTCAATGGAGAAAATATCAAGAGAATCAAAATTTTCAAATTGCTTACTTATGTAAAAGATGCTTTTTCAACTGTTACTCTGCTAGCAATAGTGAAATCTTTCTCATGACAATACATGAACAATAGCACACAATAGTACAGTACACAACTGTTTCCTCTTAAGCTAATGAAAGAGCTGCTCAAATACATGTTGTACAATGCCTGTACACAATAGGCAAAAGAGTTGATAGACACCTATAACGGATTTCAATCACCTGCAAGACACAACATCAAGGTCGATAATCAAATCTATGTTAACTTTAATCATACTGTCATAAATCTAGGTGGCTTTTAGACAGGCTATTAGAACACAATCATACAAAAGATATTATACAGAAGCTTAAAAGCTGTAAGATTTACTTGAGGAAAGAGAAAACTGGCATAAAGATAATTACCATAGAAGAGCAAATAAATATAAAGTTTCTTCTCCCACCATAACGTATTATACCAACCACCATGATTTGCGCCAAATGACGAAGCCCATGTAGCCATGCTATCTTCAAAAGTATTTAAAGCATCGATAGTGCTACCATCAGCCAATATTATTCCTTCAAAATTAGGATACAAACGGGTAGAAGTAGAGAAAATGACACCAACACCAAACTTATCACCAATGCTCGAATTTGGATCAACAAAATTCCTCTACACTTCCCAATTCATTTGCCTAACTTAAACCCAAAAAATTCACTTTCAATTTCAGTTCAGTTCCAAATTCTAAACCTACCCCTAAATACGGTTTGATCTCAAATAATTTCCATCTCCTGCCATGAATAGAATGAATAGAAGAGGAGGTAGATCAAAAAGTAAACAATGTTTAAATCAGGTATCCAATGATTTTCTCGATAATACTAACGAGGAGCAATCTGCATTGGTCTATTCATCTTCGTCAGGTAAATTTAGCAAAACTCGAATGAAAATTTCTAAATTTGCTAATAGAAATGTTGATTCTAAAGTGGTTAAAAGTAGGAAATCGAGAAAGAAACCTGTTTCAAATGAGATTATTTGTATAAACAAAGAGTCAAATTTTGAGGCTTTAGTTGCGTTAACGGCTGGATTTTCTTCCGACTCGTTAAATGATAAAGAATTTGAAGTCGGGGTTGTTAGTGTAGTTGGCGGGATAGATCAGTATAACTATATTTTGATTAGAGATCACATTATTACGAAATGGCATGAAAATGTGTCGATTTGGATAACAAAGGATGTGTTTGTTGATGTTATTCTTGAACGATGTAGTGAGTTATTAGATTCTGCATATAACTATTTGTTATCGTACGGATATGTTAATTTTGGGGTGGCATTGGAAATTAAGGATAAGATCCCACAAGGCCAAGTAAGGGAAGAGTGATTGTTATAGGGGCAGGTCTTGTTCGGCTGGCGGTTCCAAGGAAACTAATGTTATTTGGGTTTGAGGTAATTGTTTTGGAGGGACGAAAGTGTGCAGGTGGAAGGGTGTATACGAAAAAGATGGAAGGAGGGAATAAAGTAGCAGTTGCCGACTTAAGAGTTTGACAGGTACATTAGGGAATCCACTTGGTCTGTTGGCTCGACAATTGTCATATACACTTCATACGTCGATAGACCAATGTCCACCCTATCGTGTTGACGGAAAACCCGTAGACGAGTATTTGGATAAAAAAGTGAAGGCTACTTATAATGAACTTTTGGACAAGGCAAGCAAGGTCAGGCAAGAATTATCTCAGATTATTTTTCCCAAAGAGGGATTGGAGACTTTACGAAAGGATTTTAGTGTTGTGATGAATGATGTGGAGATGAGCTTGTTTAATTGAGAATCTGGAATATGCAAATGCAGGGTTGCTTTCAAATCTTTCCTTAGCATTTTGGGACAAAGATGACCCCTATGATACGGGAGGGGATCACTGCTTCTTGCCCAATGGAAATGGAAGATTACTTCATGCACTGGCTGAAAATGTGCCTATTAGTTTTGAAAAAACTGTGTATGTCATTCGTTATGGTAGAAATAGTGTGAAGGTGATTACTACGGAGCAATTATTTGAGGGAGACACTGTTACAGTCGGAGTTTTGAAGAGTGGTACTATTCATTCCAAAAGTTGCCTCAGCAAAAGCTGGATACAATAAAAAGATTAGGTTTTGGACTGTTAAACAAGGTTGCATTTGTCTCTACCGTAACGAATGGCATACACAGTTTCAGTTTTTTCAAAAATAATAGGCACATTTTCAGCCAGTGCATGAACTAATCTTCCATTTCCACCGGGCAAGAGGCAGTGATCCCCTCCCATATTGTAGGGGTCTTCTTGGTCCCAAAATGCTAAGGAAAGCTTTGAAAGCAAACCTGCATTTGCATATTCCAGATTTTCCAAATGCCAATAAAACAAGCTCATCTCCTCATCATTCATCACAACACTAAAATCCTTCCGCAAAGGCTCGAATGCCTCTTTAGGAGAAATAATCTGAGATAATTATTGCCTGACCGTGCTTGACTTGTCCAAAAGTTTATTATAAGCAACCTTCACTTTTTTATCCACATACTCGTCTACGGGCTTTCATTCAACACTATAGAGTGGACATTGATCTCTCACCGTATGAAGTGTATACGACAATTGTCGAGCCAACAGACCAAGTAGATTCCCTAATGTACCTGTGAAAACACTTCCTCCTAAGTCCGCAACTGCTATTTTATTGTCTTCTTCCATCTTTTTCGTATACACCCTTCCACCTACATGCTTTCGTCCCTTCAAAACAATCACCTCAAATCCAAATAACATCAGTTGCCTTGCAGCCCCCAACCTAGCAAGACCTGCCCCGATAACAATCACTCTTCCCTTACTTGGCCTAGTTGGAATCTTGTCCTTAATTGCCAATGCCACCCCAAAATAAACATACCCATACGATAACAAGTAGTTATATGCAGAATCTAATAACCCACTATATCGTTCAGGTATAATATCAACAAACATATCCTTTGTCAGCCAAATCGACACATTTTCATGCCATTTCGTTATAATGTGATTCCTAATTAAAATATAGTTATACTCTTCTATCCCGCCAACTACACTAACAACTCCACCTTCCATTTCTTCATCCTTTTCATGAATAGTGACTTTTATGAATAGTTGCAAATTTTATAAAAAGTTGTCACTTTATGAAAAGTAGTGACTTTAGTGAAGAGTTGCGACTATTATCAAATGTTTTGACTTTTATTAAAAGTTATGACTCTATTAAAATTTGTGACTTTTATGCAATTATGTGAACTTCCCGAAGGGTTGCAACATTTCTAAATAGTTGTAACCCTTCTAATAAGACACAATAAACATTTATTCACACTACTCTTTGTTGTCTATAAATAGAGAGATTTCCTCTCATTTAAAACAACAAAAAATATGATCTTCTTCTTCTACTTCCGCAAAATTAAATATTCGTGTACTTTGCTCCTGTTGAGTGACTTAGTGACAACAATATTTTGTATCAATAAGCTGGTGAATAAAGTTGCTCCACCCCGAGAGGATGTAATTTTTTAAAACTCTGGTATTGTAGAAAAATAATTTTTTTAAGGGGACATTGTACATTCAGTGGACTCAGTTTTTTCGTTTCTATTTTATTCTACTTTTACATATCTTGGTATGTTTTTTTACACTCATTAATTCATGCTTATGATATTAATTGTTGTTTTTGAATACATGTTTTAAACTCTGTTGTTTATGTTTCTGCAAAGTTATTGTCTCTAGTTATATCGAACATATACACATATAGTATGTATATTCATTGTGGAGAAAATACTTATTATACTCGGTTCCAAGAATTCATGTTTTGATATTCTATAACCTAAAGTTACTATTTATAAGCTTAGGTATAATCTATTTTTATATATATATGAAATTACTCAATTATCAATTGAAGAAATTCATTATGCAAGTTAAAAAAGTGATAATTTCTTTCATGTTCAAGCGTACTTTCTTTTTCGATTATGTTAACAAAATTTTGAATTTTCTCCTAAGACATATACCACAATTGTTTAATCTATGCAACTTAAATTTTTCTTTTTATTTGGAAATACCATTGTATTTGTATTCTTATTTTCTTATTTATTTTCCTTTTAATGTTGATTAAATAACAAATGAATTATTATTTTGTGAATAATTCATTCATTAAACATTGTTGAGTTCTATGACAATGAAAAATAATAAAAAAAATGTTGGAATATTTTTAATATTTTTTAAGAACCTATTTTTCCATTATTTTTAATGTATGAATATTAGTAAAAAATACTTGCAAGTTCAATGCAATTATTATTTACCATCGCATGAAGCACAAACATATTACCTAGTATGTATGTATATGTATATGTATATGTATATATATATATATATCTAATAAAATAGTGGTAACACTTAGTTTATTTAAGATAAAACAATAATAAACTCAACTTTACTTATATATTAAAGTAATATAATTTTCTTTGGGAGATTCTCTAACCGACAACCATCACTTGAGCCTAAGTGATGATACAACGTTTTACCTCACGCTGCCGAGGACCATCCTACACCTTGCCATCGGTATAGGACCTTACTTAACTTAGTGGATCCACTAGCTTAACTTACGTGATTATCTAAAAAGTATGACCCATTAATACCCATGATGGCTACATGTTTTACATGGAGACTTGAGTTAATATGAAATCTCATCCCCACATCGGTGCTCAATACTACTCCTAGAGTATACTTTAGCTCATGTTTTTAACATAACTTCCTTCCTTTGGGTTGAGATAATATGCTAAACCCTTTTTAGCTTTAAAAATCCCTCTTGGAATCAATGTTCCCCTTCTCTTACTAAAAACTCTTTTGGAACTCTTAGTTTCCTTGTAAAATAAATGTGAAAACATTTATAAACCTTTTGGAAATACTTAGTTCCCTTTTAGCTTTTTGAGAGATGAACTCAACTCTTACTATTTACTTCACTTGAACTTAACTCTTAGGGAACTCTCCCTTATAGCTTTTTGAGAATTTAACTCTACTCTTTACTCTTTGCTCAACTTGTAACTTGATCCTTAAAACAAAGTTAAAGTGGTTGTTTAAGACTCTTTGAAAACTTTAAGAACTTTCCTTTACTTACTTCTTAACTTTTAAACTTGACTCTTAACTTCTTTGAACTTGATCTTAGATTCCCTTGAATTGGATTATGGTTTCAAGGATCATGATCTCATTTTTATGGATAATTTCATGTTTTTTAGATGTACTTTAGACTGTTGGAATCAACTAGGAATGATAGGTACATCACTTAGGAACTAGTACGAAAAGATAGGGAAGAACGGGGTCTCCAAGTGACCTTGGCGCTCTGAGAGGCGCGGAGCACCAGAGCATGTCCGACAGACTCTGGTCTGAGGCGCTCTGGCTGGCGTGGCGCGCCAGCACCTGTCAGACAGAGCCTACCCTGAGGGGCTCTGGCAGGTGCGGCGCACCAGGGGTTGTTAGACGGAACCTTCGACTCTTCTTCTCTGTTTTTCATCTCTAAACCTCCTAAACTTCCATGGATCCCACCCCCAAACACTTAGGATCACTAAATACCTCATTACCCAATAGATTAGGCCCAAAAACAATCTAGAAACATGAATCAAATCTGCTAGAGATAAACTACAATTCAACCAACAAGAATTTCACAATTTTTACTTTAATGTTCATCATTCAATAAACTCTAACTTGCTGAATTGAATCAAATTGGGGTGTGGGTGAAAGCCCAACACAGAATGATCTCACATACCTTAAAGGGATCACCCCCAACGAAATCCACGCAACGATTCTTGGCGTTCTTTCTTCTCTTTCTCCTTTCTCCTCTTCTCTTCTCTTTTCTCCCAAGCCCTAAGTGTATTCAATATTCTAAAAACTGACTTAAGGCTTAACTTTTGCCTTGATAAACCTTAAAACAAATTAAGAAATAGTAGGGTGAAAAGACTACTTTACCCTTACTAAAATCCGAATTGATTCTCCTCAATCCAAACAATCCAACTTCCGAAAAGGCATATATCACTCATACGATATCAAAATTTCACAAACTCGGCGGAGTTGGAAATATCTTTGCATGAGATTTCCAACCATATAAAGAACTCACACTAATTCCTCCTGAGATGAAAGTTATGCCGTTTGAAAAATGACCAAAAACTCACTTTTAAAATCTGAAATTTTCCACATTTCTCTTTTTATTTCCAAAAATAATTTTTCCTTGATTTGCTAGCTTATTCTTAGTTATTTCAACTCACTAGATTTACATGACCTATACAATCAAATTTCACAATTTTGAGGTATTAAATGTCACATGCACATAATAATTAAGTGGACTTAATTAAACAAATAGAAGTAAATTTTCAGTAACTAAAAATACCTGCCAATTTCTCTAAATAAATAATTAAATTATTTTTTACTCTCTCTTTTCTCTAAATTTATGTGATGTTTACTTTTTTTAGGTTATTTCGAAAAGAAAGTCTTATTATTGTCCTATATTAATTGTTCACTTTATTAAGATAATTCTTCCAATCATTTTGATCTCATTTATCCTTAAAATTATTCCTTTTTTATTTTTGTAAATTAATCATGTTTGTAAACCTTCACAAAAAAATTCTTAAAGTGCAAATTAATGAAATTTATCTTTTTTATTTATGATTTCTTATAATGAGAAAAATAAATAGCTAAATTAAAATAAAAATGACATATTTTAACTCTGAATTTTAATAAAACAATTTATAATCACATTAATCTCTAAGATTTCTATTACATGTCACATTTCAATTTCCTTTTAATTTTTTAGGTCGCATTAAATCGTGTCATGTAAATTGATACGGACAATACAATACAACTAAGCAACCTCCATTACTAATTGTCCCCACCCACTCACCCCACTCCATATTACATTTATGTAAAATTTAATTTAAGAAGAAAATCTCTCCCCCTTCTTCAATTCCCTCTTTCACTCGGGGTGATGAATTTGAAGACTTCAAAATCATACAAATTTGTGTTCAGCAGCTGAAGGATAAAGTGTGCTCAAAAGGGTATTTTATACTTTTCTAAAATTTTTTTTGGATGTTTACATTATCAATAATAATTTTAGATTTTGATAAGCTTAATATTTCATTCCTTGTTCTGTTTAAAAAATCAAATCTTTCTCATTTGGGTGTCGTAATCTTGTGAAATAGAAGCCCTATCTTCCTCTTTGTACTTTTTTTTTGGGTAGATGTTGGTTTTCTTGGGATTTTGGAATGTAGAAAAAACCCTATTTTCCTTCTCTTTTTTTTTGGGTGTTTTTTCGATGTTGGTTTTACTGCAATGACATTTGTTTTGAGTCGAGGGGCTTTCAAAAATCAACTCTCAAACCCCACAAACAAAGTTAGGAGTAAATTGTTGTGTACATGATATCCTTTATAGACCTCTGAAAACTTACTTTCTGTTTGGCTAGTAGAAATTTCTTGTCTGCTAAGGAATTAGTCCAAGTTAGACCAAGATGTATATATGTTGGACATGATCCTTACTCACCTATTAAGAATAAACTCGAAAAACATCACCCAATTTGGGATTCGTGAGTTGATGTTTATTTTGAAGTTATGTTATGTGTTGAATTACCTTAGGTGAGATTGAAAATTTGAGTGGAAACTTACTTTCTGTCTGGTTAGTAGAGATTTTTGGCTTGTTATGGAATTATTCCAAGTTAGAACGAGAAGTATGTTGGACATGTTCCTTCCTTAGGAAGAAGCATCAACCGGTTTGGGATTCTTGAGTTGATGTTAATATCGAAGTTATGTTGTGTGTTAAATTCTCATGATGTATTTTTTATTCTCTTTCACCAAAATATTGAAATTAAGTTTGTAGTTCACTAAATCAATATTTTCAGCTTCTTGTAGCACACATGTTTGGGGTCATATATTCCAAAAAAAAATTAATTGTATACTAGTATTAGTTGTACCAAAATTAAATTTACACTCAACCATTGTACAAAAATTTTATACAAATACTATTTTTATATATACTATCAAATGACTCCTTTAGTGCTGAAGAAAGTGTCAAGTGTTATCTATTGATTTATAATATTGCGATAAACACATGTCATTCATATAGTGTTTTGATGTGATCACTCAGTACTATAATTTCTAGTACAATAAGTATAACATCACTAATTTAAACTTCTAAGTTCTCTACAGGTTCTATACAAAAATACTTTATATGTGTTTAATTTAACCTAAGCCAGACAATTTTACATCGAGAGTTGCAAATTAAAGAAATGAATGCAGATGTCATCAACAAATTATACACCTTTTCTTTTATTGTTAAAGTTGTGATATGTTTGTTTGTTATTCGTGTGGCGTATACTCTGACCTTACCAATCGTATTCTTGTTCAATTTCTACAACTAGATGAACAAAGACTATGTTTACCTTCCCTTGATCGACTTAGCAGTCTTGTCGTTCATTTAATCGATGAAATTCTAAATAGGTTGTATTTTCGAAATGTTGTAAGAACTAGTACACTTTCTAAGGATTGGCAATATTCTTTCCGTAGAATTCCACGGGTTAAATTTGATCAAACGGTCTAGGAAACACTAGAGGACTAGACATCCCCTACTATTGGATTTATTCACATTCTCGATTGTTTTCTCAGGTTTCATATAAGAATAACATTGAAATTTACCCTCGACATTACTAGTCTAAAAGTATGTCCTATCGTTTGATATATTTGCTCGACACAAATCGTGATTCTTCTTCGAGTTTTTTCTTCACCGATAAGGAAGGATCATGCCCAATATAAATACTTCTCGGTCTAACTTGGACTAATTGATAAAGGTAAGTTTCCACTTTATGCTTTAAGCTTTCCCGAGGAAATTTAACACAAAAAAAAACTTTGAAATAAATTCAATTTAAGAATCCCAAAATGGGTGATGCTTCTTCGAGTTTCTTCTTCACAGATGAGGAAGGATTCTATCCAACATAAATACTTCTTGATCTAACTTTGACTAATCATTTAACAGGAAAAAAGTTCCTACTAACCGGAAAATAAGTTCCCAAAGAGAATTCAACACGCAACATAACTTCGAAATAAATAACCAAAGACTCAAATCATATATCATTTAAGAACAATCATGAAATGTAAAATCCATCTTTGTTCCCTAACAGAGTATTCAAAACATTCATCCAGGTTCACAATCCTATGTTTCCAAGCATATAAAATCTTTATAGTACCTTAAAGCAAAGGCAAAACACAACCTTACTACTCCATCAACCAAACGTTTCGTTTCTATTTGCACTTCCAAAACATTTTAGCCAAAGATTAAGAAGGATTGTGATAATGATACTAGCTAACAAGACACACAACTTCTGCTTTAGATGATGACCGGTGAAACTTTGTTATCTCCGCGAGTACTTTGAGAGATTTGTTAGTTTCCATTTGACTAGGCTTGATTTCCATTTTCACCAATGCTGGAGACTATGCCAATAAAACCTTGATAAACTACATTTCATCCTCTTCAAATAGTATATCATAAAACTTAATTGTCCTCATATGATTAAATGTGATGTCCGAGAAGCTTGCAGGAATCTCATCAGCAACCTCCTGGGGCATAAGTTCGAAATAATCCCCATCATTAAGAATACACCCCTAAGAAAAGACAAGAAATAGCCATCAATTAATTACATACAAATATAAAAATATGGAAAAGATAGAGAGAAAAATAAACATTAGTGACAACCTAAATTTCAATTTCTTCCAACTTTGGAGAGCTCCGTATCATGCAAAGAGCAGACGAAAGCTCAAAAAACTCTCCAAGTGTAATCCAAGATATGAATAGGCGTTTCAGATAGTTAAGAGCTGATGGAAGCCTTGTTGGTATAAATTCAGTTGATCCAATATCGACCTACAAATAAAATGACAAAAATTAGGATGCCAAAAAGAAAAGTACATGTATGAAAATACAAGTAAAATGAAGCAACATTACCTCAAAATGATCCCAGCTGAAATACTCGAGAGCAGGAATAGACGAAAACTACTGTCAAAATCATTTGTCTCCTCTAAAACTAATTCTTTAGGCTCATAAAGAACATTGGAAAGAAGAGGAATATTTTCTAGATATATCAACTGTATATCGCCACGAAAGACAAATGACCTTAGCTTAGGAGAATTAATACTCATGAGGTACGAATTGTCTATGTCTTTTAGCACCAAATCCTCAAGCAACGGGCAATTAGAGATCAAAATTTCAAACGTATCAAAAGATAATGTTACAAATTTTAATTTTATGCTAATCAACTTATTAAATCCCTGAAGAAGCATGGAAGTTGTATTTCACATTCTATGAGATACAAATGCCTCAATGTTGAACAATAAAATAAGAAGTAGGGAAACTTACATAAATATACTATAATAAAAAAATATTTACCATTTATATAAATAATATTTCTTTTTCACTTGATCACTTTTAATTCATTTTTATACAAGTTTAATTCATATTACAAAGAACAATTTTTTATTCACATATAATACAAATTTAATGATAGATAATTCATTTATCGCACATTTTAATACACTTATAATACAATGTGTCAAATTTTACCAAACAAACATAATATATTTTTAAAAACAATATAATTCATATATAATTCATATATATTGCATACATAATTCACTTTTAATACATATTACAGATTTAACATAGTATTGCTATAAATGGTAATAAATAAAAAGTATTGCTAAAATCAGTAATTATTTATTAAAATGTACTAATTCATGTAATTTTTCCTAAGAAGTAAGGGATCTTTTATGGTGGATAAGTAAATAAAAGTTTAGGAACGAATTGTTGAATGAAACTTGTGTCGAGCAAATGTATCAAACGATCAACATTAGTACATACTTTTAGACTAGTATTATCAAGGGTAACTTTCAATGATGTTCACATATGAAACCTGAAGAAACAACCGAGAGTGGGAATAAATCCAATGGTAGGGGATGTCAAGTCCTCTGGTGTGTCCTAGAACGTTTGACCAAATTTCACCTCTGGAATTGTACGTCAAGTATATTTCCAATCCACAGAATGTGTACTAGTTCTTACAACATCTCGAAAAGACAACCTGTTTAGAATGTCATCGATTAAATGAATGGCAAGGTTGCTTAGTCGATCAGGAGAAGGTAAACGTAGTCTTTGTTCATCTGGAGGCATGATAATCTGTAGAAAATAAACAAGAATACCATTGGTAAGGTCAGGGTATACGCTACACGAACAACAAACAAATGCTCTTCACCTTTTCAATTAACACGTCACAACTCTAACAATAAAAGAAAAAGGTGCATATTTTGTAGATGACATTTGTTTTGATTTCTTTAATTTGCAACTGTTGATGTAAAATTGTCTGGCTTAGGCTAAATCAAACACATATAAAGTATTTTTTTATAGAATTGAAGAGAACTTAGAAGTTTAAATTAGTGATGTTATACTTACTGTACTAGATATTTATAGTACTTAATCCTTACATCAAAACACCATATGAATGACATGTGTTTATCGTAACATTATAAATCAATAGATAACACTTGACACTTCATTCAACACTAAAGGAGTCATTTGGTAGTATATATAATAATAGTATTTGTATTTAATTTTAGTACAATGTTTGACGGTAAATTTAACGTTGGTACAACTAATACTAGTATTACAATTTTTTTTGTTCATATTTTTTACTTTTCATTTGCTTTCAAGACTCTCTACGCCACCTCAACACAAAAAAGGCATATTTTACAATTCAAATTAGTTCTAGGAGTTATTAGGACATTTAAAGAAAATGTGTGTCCTTCAAATTTCGACCATAGTTCAAGGGAGTACTTATGCCTTTTTTTTAAATAAAATAAAATAAAATAAATATTAAACAATTTGACAATGTTTTTCCATAACTTTTTCTTTTTGGAATTCGTGGGTTCTAGGATTAAATAAGAATCATTTTATTTATTTTAGTTAGATTACTAACATGATGAATTAAATCTATCAAAAAAATATTGTTGTAGTTTATTAAATGCCCATTTTAACAAATTTTCTTTCTTCAATCTTAATGGTGGTTGTCTAAAATCTTATGTCGTAATAGAACATAAAAATCTGTGTCTATAACAAGCAAAAATGAACCTAAGAATTGAAGACTTATGGTGCACCAATATGTTAACTCCTTAGAGTTAGTTGATTTTGAAAATAGACACTTAACACGTTGATCTAAATTTTCGTAGGTCACTATTTCAAAAAGGAAATCAGCAGCGCAAACGACTTCAAGAAGGAAAAGAATATTTGCTTGAAGCTGCAGAGAATCATTGGAAGGGCAAGACTCAAATCTAATGGACAAAAGAAGGAAAGGAATATATGGTTGATCAGCACATAAAGGAAAGTCTAAATGAAGTAGAATACTCGCACACTTGGCAGAGATCACAACTGAATCATCAAGAAAGGAAAGAGTCATGAATCAAGCCACAATATAAGAAGTCTGTCGATCATACAAGAAAAAGTTCAAACCAGCAAAAGGAAAGAAGAAGAAGAAGCGATTTACTTCATGGATATAGATCAACTAAATTGCCTCAATCAAGGATTAAAGGACTCCCTAAATTAATCCTTGATTGAGATAAATCCCTTAGGGTTTTCCTTACAAGAGCACAGATCATCATCGACATAAATCTACCCAGATTTGTAGTGTGAAGTACTCAACTTCACTTGAGCATAGCAAATAATTTTCTTTTGTCTTTCATAAAGCTTTGTAAACACGTGAGTGATACAATTGAAAAAAAATAGAAAAGAATGAATCTAAGTGTAGGTATACAAGTTGAGGCAGTGTCAACGTAGAAATTTGATTGGCATATCATACATGATAAAGTTTCAAATTTCTGTAGCACGAAGATCTCTTGAAAGCTCTTAAGGAAAACCCTTGAAACCCAAAGTGAATGGACTAGGCACCGCATTGGTGATCCGAACCAGGATAAAACCTTTTGTGTCAATTATTTACTGCAACTTTCTATTATTGTTTATCTTCCTACTAACTTGCAGGTGAGTCAACTATCGATTATTAGTAGTTGAGTAAGTGAATTTTAAATTCACCCCCTCCCTCTTGAATATCAAATGGTATCAGAGCAGGTCTCGCAGATTTAGTGTCTAACCACACGTGGGTAAAGATCAAATGACACATTACCAAATCCCCGGTGCTTTACTTTAAGACGAACACTCTTCACATAGACCACCTTATTTCAATGGGCAACATTACTCTCGCTGCAAAGATAGATTTAGAATCTTTGTCTCCGCAAATGACCATCAAGCTTGAATAGTCATCAAGAAAGGCACAAAGACAATCCTTGGATTGACTGAAAAGGATGGAACTGAAAAACCTTTTTATCCTGAATTTTTTATATTACTTAGGAATAAGAAGAGGTAATTCTAACTAACGCTAGAGTTATAAGATTGTTGTATTGTGCAGTAAGCGGAGCAAAATATTATAAAATATCAACTGGAGAAACTGCAAAACAAATGTAGGATAAATTTGAAGTAACCTATGAGGGAACAACGAAAGTCAAGGAAGCTCAAATCAGCTCCCTTATAAATGAATACAAATTGTTCAATATGGATGACGATGAAAATGTTGAATCCATGTTCTCAAGATTCAGCAAAATTGTCTGTTTGATCTAAAATCTCTTGGAAAGGTGTATTCAAACTCGTTACAAGTCAGTAAACTTTTCAACAGTCTTGACAAAGCCTGCGAAACAAAAGTTGCCATTCTTGAAGACGGAGATCTACAAAATATGACATATGATGAACTTCGAGGTAACTTAATGCCTTATGAACAAAATCACATTAATAGGTACAACAAGGATGACAAAAAGAAAATAGTGGCTTTTATTGCTGAGACATCAGAAACTGAGGAGGAAGCCGATAAAAATCAAGATGAAGGAATGACCCTTATTTATTGTGGAGTAAGACAAATGCTCAGACAAAGGAGACAGCGACCTCAACAAGATTAAAAAACAAAGGACTTCAAAAGAAATAATGATCGATGCTACTACTGCAGAGAACCAGGACATATAAAGCAAAATTGTCCAAAACGAAGAAGAAGAAGCAATCGACAAAATGAAGATCCAAAAATCTCGAGCATGGGAATAAGGAGAAACAACCGATGATGACTACGATGAAATGGAAAACTCGTGTTTCATGTCTCTAGGAGAAACAAGCGAGGTAAGATCTTATAATTGTCCAAACTGTAATGACTTACCAAACTCTTTGGATATGGTCACTGATGAATTCCAGAAATTTTTTGACGAATACAAGAAAGTTGCTCAAGAAAAGAAAGATTGGCAGATTCTTCTTGAAGCAAGTAAGATTGGAGTTGATCTACTAACAGAAGAATAGGAGGAAGTAAAAATGCAGTTAAATAGTGTCAAAAAATTTCAAGACATAGTTCTGTTCAATCAAACAGAACTACGCTCTATAGAAGGAACTCTCCAAGTCATAATTCTAACATATAAGATAGATCCATCTCCCATCCGTATTCTCCTAATTCTTCAACTAATATTGTGTGTTTTACTTATGGCGATATCGGTCATAAATCCTTCAAATGTAGAAAATATTCTTCTGGAAAATGTATGTGGAGACCAATAGGTGATAATCATCAAGGGCCCAAAAATACTTGGGTTCTTAAAAGAAGCTAATCTTTCTCTCTTGCAGGAGTAATCCAAGAAAACCTACAAAAAGGTAACATGGGTACTTGATAGAGGATTCTCCAGACATATGTGTGGAAAGAAGGAAAACTTAAAAACAATAAAAACAATAGATAGAGGATGTGTTAGATTTGGAGATAATGCTAAAGGAGAAGTTACCGGAGTCAAAACCATCACTCTTAGCTCATCATGCGATCTTGTCGAAGTTTACCTAGTCGAAGGACTCAAATATAATCTACTAAGCATAAGTCAACTGTGTGACACTGGATTTCAAGTCACATTCAATACAGATAGCTGCATCATTAAACATCCTGGGGAAAGAATGACACTTATCGGAGACCGAGTAATCAATAGTTATATCTTTAATAATTTTGATTTTCCATCTCTCACTTGTCTCAGTGTGACAAGCGATCCATGGCTATGGCATCGAGGGCTTGGACACGCAAGCATGCATGCTCTAGACTTAAACTAGTGATTTGACTGCCAAAACTAAAGTTTGAAAAGGATTACATCTTTGATGCATGTCAAATGGGTAAGAAAACTTGTTCATCATTCAAAGGTAAAGACATTGTAAGTACATCTAAACCCCTACAACTTCTTCATATGGATCTTTTTGGTCCCACTTGAATTGCCAATATTGGAGGGAAGAGATATGCCTTTGTAATCGTTGTTGACTCTCAAGGTTCACATGGATAATATTCTTAACTCATAAAAATGAAATCTTTGCTGATTTTGAAGCTTTTTGTAGAAAAGTTAAGAAAGAAGCAGGATATTTCATCACAACCATACATAGTGATCATGGTGGTGAATTTGAAAATAAGGCATTTGAAGAATTTTGTGCTTAAAACGGATTCACTCAAAATTTCTTTTCACCTAGATCTCCTCAACAAAATGGAATAGTTGAACAAAAAAATTGATCCTTACAAGATACAGCAAGAACAATGCTTTTGGATAAAAGTTAACCAAATCACTTTTGGACAGAAGCAGTGAGTATTGCATGTCACATTCAGAATAGGTGCTTAATTAGACCTATACTGAAGAAGACTCCCTATGAACTGTGGAGAGGTAAGAAACCAAAGATAAGCTACTTTCATCCCTTCGGATGCAAGTGCTTCATCCACAACAATGGTAAGAACAATCTTGGTAAGTTCGATCCAAGGAGTGACAAAGGTACTTCCTTAGACTATGCACCTATCAATAGAGCCTTTCACGTTTTTAATAAAAGAACTTTAAGTGTTGAATAATATGCGCATGTTGTATTTGATCAGACTAACCCAAGAATGCAGGAAATTAAAAGAGGTGACGAGGAAATCACCCCCATCAAAATAGTGCAAAATACTGTTGATATCAGTTTCAAAAATTTAAATTGAAGTCAACTACTGCAGAAGCAAAGTCGATTACTCCAGCTGACAGATCAAATATTCCAAGAGAATGGCGACATAATACTAATTATCCTGAAAATTTCATTCTCGATAAACCTGATGAAAAAATTCAGACGTGATCTTCTCTAAGAAAACAAGATTTTGTTGCATTAATATCTCAAATAGAACCTAAACGAATAAATGAAGCAATGGAACACGAATCATGGGTGCAAGCAATGAAGAAAGAACTCGATCAATTTTAAAGAAATCAGGTATGGACTCTAATAGAAAGACCAAAAAAAATGCTCTGTTATTGGAATCAAGTGGGTATTTTGAAACAAACTAAATGAAAATGGAAAAATTACTCAAAACAAAGCACAGTTAGTCGATCAAGGCTACTGACAACAAGAAGGTATTGGCTACGATGAAACATTTGCACCTGTGGCAAGTCTATAATCTATTCGAATTTTACTTTCTTATGCCTCTTTCAAGCATTTTACACTATTTCAAATGGATGTGAAATGTGTGTTTAGATGGTTTTAGAAAAGAAGAAGTTTTCAACCCCCCAGTTTTGAAAATCCTTCTTGTCCCGATTTTTTTTTATAAACTTTCCAATGCTCTTTACAGACTTAAACAAGCTCCAAAATCTTGGTATGAAAGATTTACTTCGTTCTTACTGCAAAATAATTTGGGGTAAATTACACAACTCTCTTCATTTAAATATCTTGTTTATACATTCTTATAGTTCAAATCTATGTTGATGATATTTATTTTTGAAAGTTCTAATCCTTCTTTGTGCGAGAATTTTACAAATCTAATGAAAGGAGAAATTGAAATAAGTCTTATGGGAGAAATCACATTCTTTCTCGGACTTCAAATTAACCAGTCAACCAATGGAACATTCATTAGTCAAGCAAAGTACACCAAGGAATTAATTAAGAAGTCTGGACTCGAAAAGGGCAAACACTTTGGTACCCCAATGAGTCCGTCCACGTGTCTTGCACCACGGAGCTTTGAATATGGTATCCTTATTCTACTCATTTTGATTTAATTGGTTACTCAGATGTTGACTTTGCAGGTGACAAAAACGACCGAAAAAGTACTAGTGGAACATGCCAAATCTTGGGACACTCTCTGGTCTCATGTCATAGCAAGAAACAAGCTCCGATTGCCTTATCCACCACGGAATCTGAATAATTAGCGGTTGGAAGTTGTGGTACTCAAGTTTTGTGGATGATGCATCAATTACTTGATTATGATCTTTCCTATGAAACTGTCCCGATTATCTGTGATAATACTTCAGTATTTCTAAATATATTGTGCATCATTGTAGGGCTAAGCATATAGGCATAAAGCATCATTTTATTCGTGATCATGTTGAAAATGGTGATTTTTCTCTTGAATTTATAGACTCTAAAATCTAATTACCAGATATTTTTACAAAACCTCTTCTTGAGGAAAGATTTTGCTCTCTCAAATATCGCCTTGGCATTAAATGTGTTGACTAATCCGTTGTACTTTATTGTTTATTTATTTAATTTCCTTATGCATTTAATGTGTTTTCTCTTTTTTTGTTCACTAATTATGACATGTTGACGCCTCTTCCGCTTTCTCTTCTTCCTGTCAAATCCCCTTCCCTTTCTTGTCTAATCCCCTTTCTTTTCTCTCCTCTTTTTTCTTTTTATTTATCCTTTCCTTAACTCTCTTCTACTCTTCATCTCACCATGACAAAAACTCGCTCCATGACCTCAAAGAAATCCTCTGTCGCTTTGAGTTCCATCGAAGTAGACACCATCTCTCTCTCTTCTAATTCCTCCGCAGAATCCATGGTTGCTCCGTCCGAGTCCTCAAAAAACAGAGCTTCTACTACTAAGGAGAAAGCATCAAAGAGGCCTCGTCTCCGTATGACAGGATCTCTCTCCCACGCGAACATGCAACGGTTCTGGGGTATCGAACAGAAGCACATGTATGATCGCTTCAAAACTCGCCCTATTGTTCCCGGTCGTGTTTTCAATCCCAGTCAATTAAAAGACTCTCACTACTCGCTAAGTTCATATCTGAAACCCCAGAAATTGTCTCTCTTTTTTATTTTGTGTGATCTTGAGCTTTTTGACGAAGTGGTTTGCCTGCTCTATGCAAATCTCCGAATCTCTCCTTACAGTGGCGAGTTAGAACCGTTGGTGCAGGTAAATGATTTATCATCAATGAAAATCTATTCGAAGATGTGTTTGGTACTAAGTTCTCTGGGTTAAGTCCATACATAAACAGAACATAGCTTGATAACTTTGAAGTTTTTCTGGAAGTTGCAAAGCGAGTCGTTGCTGAACCCCACTCTGACATTTTTGAATTAGGTCCCTTATCTCTATGTTTAGATAACCGTATTCTTTCGCATATCATGCCCACAACTCTTATTCCTAGGAAGGGCTCCTTGAGTAATATCTCTACGCGTGATGTGTATGTTATCGACTTCCTGCTTAAAAAATACCACATCAACTGGGCAGAATGTTTCAAGGCGTATATGTGGGGAAGTGTTGAAGACTTGAATGTCTCGGCAAGTCACTGTCCAATGGCTTTCTCATCTGGAGGATTATTGTGGACCGTCTTGTGGATCTTTATATGTTTACCCCCTCTCTTATAAATGCAACTTATGATTCTCGCACTTTTTCTTGTATGGGATATGTGCATGTTGGTGAAAAGTGGGTAAAAAGGACTCACTCAAAGCTCGGGCGGATTCTGCCAAACCCTCAAAAATCTCGGCAGATTCCGCCACTCTTTTATTGCAGGACAATGAGGAGGTCAAAACTAGACTCTTAGATGTAGAATGGAACTTGGAGACCTTTCATGATGTTGTAGAAAAGGTATTTCGTTTACAGAAAGATTGTAGCATTGATATTGGTAAGGTGCACATTACCATGATAGAGATCAAGCAGTAAGGTATCTCAACGGTAAATCTCTTGATCCAACAAGTTGACTCTCTCAAAAGTGTAGTTAACTCCTCCAACAATGAGCTTTCTGTTACAGTTCAGACCTCATACTCCAGTCTTTCGCGGAATGTGGAACGTTCTTACAACACCTTCTGTAAGGAAGTGATTAACTCCCTCAAGTACTTTTGGGGTGGTCATTAACTCTATGGTTGAACCTTTAATTTTTGCACTAACTTTCAATAGGGGCATGTACCTCTCTATCTCTTGGACTACTATTTTTTTCTCTCTCTGACTCGTAGACTACTTTGGTATCTGTTGTCTTTGCTTTAATCTAGTATGCTTTTTGCTATTCTTTTATATTATGACAAAGGGGGAGAAAACAAAATCTATCTTTCTTACTCCTCCGTGAGACAGGGGGAGAGATGCATGAATCGATGAACTAAGACATGAAACCTTAGGGAAGTACAATTAACTTTCTCAGTAAAATTGACTGTCAAGATTACTATTAAAATTGTGATCAATCTTGTCATTATCAGGGGGAGACTGTTAACTCCTTAGAGTTAGTTGATTTTGAAAATAGACACTTAACGAGTTGATCTTAATTTTCGTAGGTCACTAATTCAAAAAGGAAATCATCAGCGCAAACGACTTCAAGAAGGAAAAGAATATTTGCTTGAAGCTGCAGAGAAGCATTGGAAAGGAAAGCCTCAAATCTAAGAGACAAAAGACGGAAAGGAATATATAGTTGATCAGCACATAAAGGAAAGTCTAAATGAAGCAGAATACTCGCACTGGTAGAGATCACAACCGAATCATCAAGAAAGGAAAGAGCCATGAATCAAGCCACAAGATAACAACTTTGTCGATCATACAAGGAAAAGATCAAACCAACAAAAAGAAAGTAGAAAAAGTGATTTACTTCATGGATACAGATCATATAAATCGCCTAAATCAAGGACTCCCTAAATTGATCCTTGATTGAGATAAATCCCTTGGGGTTTTCCTTACAAAATCACAGATCATAATCTACATAAACCGACCCACATTTGTAGTGTGAAGTACGAAACTTCACTTGAGCTTAGCAAATATTTTTCTTTGTCTTTCATAAAGCTTTGTAAACATGTGAGTAATACAATTGAAAAGAAAAGAGAAAATAAAGAATCTAAGTGTAGTATACAAGTTGAGGCAGTGTCAAGGTAGAAATCTTATTTGCATATCAGACATGAAAAAGTTTCAAATTGTTGTAACACGAAGATCTCTTCAAATCTCTTAAGGAAAACCCTTGAAACCCAAGGATACTGGACTAGGCACCGCATTGGTGATCCGAACCAAGATAAAATCTTTTGTGTCAATTATTTACTGCAACTTCCTATTATTGTTTATCTTCCTACTAATTTGCAGGTTAGTCGACTATCGACTACTGCTAGTTGACTAAGTGAATTTTAAATTTACCCCCTCCCCCCCCCCCCCCGAGTATCACAATAAACTTGAAAAAAAATAAGGTCTTTAGCTAGATTCAAACCCTAGTTTTGTGGGTGATTCCTCTAGCACAAGGATAGCTCTACACTCATTAAGAGTGCACTGTTAATTATATTTTCTTTTTCTCAGAGATAGATGTACATGTATATGCACCCACACATATGAATGTGGGTCCGCCTCTCATAACAAGATAAAGTTACTTCATGAGTGAAAATCATGAGTGCAAGTTTCAGGCTCTGATACGACATGTAAAAGCATAAACATTTATGCTAATAAAGAAATTAATATATATACATACCAGGATTTCGAACGAGCGTATTTGAGACAGAAAACGAAATCAATCTCCCTTTGCCCTATCTTACGCTAATGTAACTTTCATGATTGAATCGAGTGGAGGTATTAACCCTAATGAACATAAAAGGATCAATATATATGATTCCACTGAAAATGTTATTGTTTTTGTTGCGCAACATATAATCTAATGAAATGATGAAATCGATTTAATTATTAAAATAAAATAGAAATTATATGGTACAACTAATTTATGATATGTAATTATCATATTAGTAATATTAGTAGTGAATGCTTAAAATATTTACTATTTATAGCTAATCTTTTTATTTCATAGAAAAATAGTAAATACACACAATTATCTACAATTTGGTCTTACCATTAGGCATTTCTATGCTATTCTTCATTTGCTCAGATAAATCGCGACTAATCCAAAAGAGGATAACTATTTGGTAGCTTTTTATTAGTTTTTCATGTATAACTGTTTTTGTTTCATTGATATTTATTCTATTTTAAAATTGAGCGAATTAGATCAATTTTAGTCAAATATATTGTGTCAAGATAACAAACGGATCAAGATCCAATTCAAACTAAATTTGATTGGATCAATATGAATTGAGACAAATTGGGGCAAATAATGAGTCAAGACCTAACTCAACTCAATTTTCGCTAAGTTTAATTATTTTATTAGTTCTTTTAAAATATTTTAGTACACAATAACTTTACTGATAAAAATATTTTATGAATATCTACTTAAAATTCAAGTCTGAGGTAGCTGTTGTGTTTTGGAATTTTAAAGGCAAAAGTGGAAAATCAAAGTGGCTGCAAAATTTAGACTTTAAGGTCTGATAATGGGAAGGAGTACACTTCAAATCAGTTCAAATTACTCCGTGATGAGGAAGGTATAGAACATCAACTAACAGTTCATTATACTCCACAACAAAATGGAGTAAGTGAGCGGAAAAAGAGAACTATAATGGAGATGACTAGGTGCATGCTACATGAGAAACATCTACCCAAAAGGTTCTGGGCGGAGGCTGCCAGGAGTGCTTTTTTTTTTTTTGCTAACAGACATCCGTCTAGATCTGTAAAGGATAAAACACCATATGAAGCATGGTATGGTCAGAAACCCTCATTGCAATTTCTCAGAATTTTTGGCTGCTTTTGTTTCTCTTATATACCACATGTTAAAAGAGATAAGCTTGACAAGAAGGCAGTTCCTGGCATCTTTATAGGCTATAGTGTTTTCTCCAAAGCCTATAAGGTCTATGAACCTCAAAATATGCTCAAGTAATCCTAAGGAAGTTTCATATGGAAGAATGCAAAGTTATGAGTACTCCAATGAACCAAAAGTATTTTTTTTCCAAAAGATGATGGAACTGAAAAGGTGGATGAGGCATATTATAGAAGTCTTATCGGCTGCTTGATGTATTTGACTGCAACTAGGCCTGATATTCTGTATGCAGTGAGTTTTTTTGTCTCGGTTCATGCATTGTGCAAGTGATTTACACTTGAGATCAACTAAAAGAATTGTAAGATACATCACCGAAACTATCAACTATGGTGTTAAGTTTCACAAAATTCAGAAGTTTAGACTTAACGGATTCTCAAATAGTGATTAGGGTGGTGCACCTGATATGAAGAGTACTTCAGGTTTCTGTTTCAATCTTGGGTCAGGAGCTTTCTCTTGGTATTCCAAGAAACAAGATATAGTAGCACAATCAACATCCGAGGCAAAATTTATTGTTGCAACAGCAGCTGTGAATTAAGCACTATGGTTGAAGAAAATTATGTATGATCTGAATATGGAGCAAAAAGAAGGGACTGAGTTTTTTTTATTGATAACCAATCTGCAATTTCTATTGCTAATAATTCAGTTTTTCATGCAAAAATGAAGCATTTCAATATCAAGTTGTTTTTCTTAAGAGACGTGCAAAAACATGGAGATGTGAAGCTTCTTTACTACAAGAGTGATGAACAGGTTGCTGTCATTTTCACAAAGCCCCTTTACTACAAGAGTGATGAACAACTTCTTTACTACAAGAGTGAAGCTTCTTTAGTTGCTATGTTTTAGGACTGCAACCTTTTATTTATTTTACTGCAGTAAATTAGCTTTAGTTTTCCTCAAATAACTTCTTTACCTAGTCTCTAGGAGTTTGTTTATGTTCAACAGATGTGTTGCTGAGTTTTAGGACATGGAAGTTAGTTCTTTATTATAAGTGCAAGTCTTATCTCTTCTTTCTTGTTCTTCACTGCATTATAGTTCTAAACTTTCATTAATCTTAAGTTCTCCTTTGTTCTTTTCTGGATTTCCTCCTTAATTAACTACAATTGGTATTTAATTTCATTTGTAAAGACTTTAAGTTGCCGTTTTAGCTAAGTATTATTTTAAAAGCTATTTTTGGATTATATCTGTAACGACCCTCAAAATGAAATAGGTCAAACTAGAGCTCCACATGTGTTTCATAATTTAATAATGTGTTGAAATAGTGTAATTTAGCATTAGAAGTCAGTTTGTGAAGTTTTGAAGTCAAACGTCAAAGGATGACAAACACGTTCGGAAACTAGCCTTGTGTGTGTGATAGTGTGCCCTTGTATGTTGTATGTGTGTATGTTTGTTGTATGGAGTCTAAAATCAGTGGGGATGACCCGAGAACCTAGAGGGACATATTTAGGGTCAAACAGTCTGGGTACGACTCCCGGGGACCACCATAAGGGTCCCTAAGGAGGACCCAAACATTGCCAAAGCAAGATGCCCAAGGCAGCAAAGTTTTGCACTTAGGTGAAACATGTGCGCGTCGCGGACCTGGTACAGCTTAGGACAAAAGTTTTGGTCCGCATCGCGGACACATCGCGCACCCCAATGTACAAAAATTAATTTACAAGAACTTGTGGGAATATCTCCGCAACGCGGACTTGTTCCCCGACGATAATTCTGAAAATAAAAGTTAAGTTTGACTCGTTTAAAAAGGTCCTTTTAATGTAGGGGTGTTTTGGATATTTTGGGGTGTTTTATATACTAATTTTAGGTAATTATACACTCATTCCCCCATCACAAACCCCAAACCCTCAATTAGAAATCAAATTTTCAAAACCCTCAAAAGTTCTTCTCTCCTAAAAGCTCTCTCAAACTCCATTGGAGCTAGAATTCAAGGTTGAGCTAGGGTTCAAGGTTTTGGAAATTTTATTCACCAAATCTATTGGGATTCTTCATATTAAGGTATGGTAGTTCATCCTTGACTGTCCTTCCATTCAAGGAGCCCATTCAAAGACTTTTCAAAAAGGATTTTCAAACTCCAAACTCTTTTATTTTTGACTCTAAGCATGGGTCTTGCATGAAAACGTTTTAATGAGTCTAATATGATATTATTCAATGTTATTTGATGATTTTGAGGTCAAAAACTCAATAAAACCCATGCTCATTAAATTTCTCAACTTTTGGCTTATGAAGTTGGTTTAATGTTCATGATTAAATAATAGTAGAACTATTATTTTCTTTATGTTATAGTTGGATTACCTACTGCCTTAAAATGCTTTATTATGATAAATTGTTGGTAATATTTAGAAGAGGTGGTAAAGGTTTGGATGAAGGGTGAGTTTTTCTAATCTTGCTTAGTTGTTGTTATGAAATGATCTTGAGTGGTACGGTCCACCTTCGGTGGCGGTGTTTACTTGAAGTATGTGAATATATCTGTTTATTTTGATTTATGGCCTTGAAGGCATAGCATGTGAAGTGAGGTGATGATTGTTATGTTTATGCGTGATGTGCTTTAGGAAGTTGAAAATGTGTATCTTGAAGATGTTAGGTCTAAATGAAGTATATGTTTATGTGAGGCATGATAGTGTGTGAAATATGATGAATGTGGGTATGAGCATGTTTAGAAGTCAAGTTATGAATATGGTGATTATGTAAAAGGTGTGCTCATATGTACCCTCACTATGAATGAATGAATGAAATTAATTAATGTAAGTGGGGATTTGTAGGGTAGACACTCTTCGTGAGTTGAGATGAAGTGTTTAGTAATAACCTCATTATTTCCGAGAGTTTTCTAAAATAGGTTGGAGGTTGAATACCCTTCGTGATTTTAAATGTGGTGTTCAAAATTAACCTCTAGGGATAAATACCCATCGTGAGTTGAGATGTGGTGATAAATAATTATCCCTTAACCTATAGTAAATGAATGTTTAAGAATCCGTGGGGGAGTTATGCTTAGCACCAAGAGGATTTGAAGAAGGGGTGGGTACACTTTGTGAGTAGAGATGATGTATCCAATGTACCTCTTGAGATGAGTGCTCCTCGCTAGAAGATGAATGAGTCACTTAGAAGAAATCTCCTTATCCCTTAACTATGCGCCCCCATAGGAGTAGCTATTGGAAACCCATGTAAAGGCTCAAGAATGACCCTACCTTAGGCAAGTAGGGATCCCTCATCCGGTAGGGGTTAATACAAGGATTCCATGTCTAGCTTTCATGGTCTATGACGGTTAAAGCTAACCCCCACAAATGAATGTTATGAACTAAGTCTTCTTAAGGGTGTACTACTAAGGGTAGGTCGTGGAATGAGACGCAATCTATCCATTGCACAAGTAGGCATTTGCAGGGAGTCTTGGTGTATCCTTTTATGAAATGTATGAATGGTTCATTATATGATGAAAAGAAGCATGATGAATATATGTCTAAGTTTAATAAAGTAATGTGACTTTATGTTTAATGTTTATGAAGTATGTTGATTCTATGTCTATGTTCATGAAGCATAATAGTCTTATGTCTAATGTTGATGAAAGTTATGTGAATGAAGTTATGGATGTGATGTGCCTAGTCTAGGGTTATTCCTAAGGAGCACTAATTGGAAGTAGTATTATTGGATGCTACTTTCACATTTCAGTAAGTGTAACTTGGGGGTTGTCTTGGAGGATTGTTTCATGTGAAGTTCCTATGTATATGTATGTTCCTCTAGTGTCTTTAGTATTGATAATGTTCTGTTTGGAGTGATTATAGAAATAAATTAAAAATGTTAAAAAAAAATTAACCCTCCAAGAACTTATTAGTCATATAAGGATTGAAGAGGCAAACCGTCTCAAAGATAAAATGGAAGAACTTTCTCTAAATTCTTCTAAATCTAAACTTTTTGAATCTTCTGGTACTATTGTGGAAGACAGGTTAAAAGCCAAACAAAGTAAAGTTTCAAAAAAAGGAACGTATGAAGAAGAACAAAAATCAATTCAACAAGCTGGAGAGTCAAATTAAAAAATTTAAGGGCCCTTGTTTTGTTTGTGGAAAAGTTGGTCACAGGGCTGCCAGGTGCTATCAAAGAAAACGACAAGACTCAAAGCAGGAAGGAAAAAGTGATGTACTAGCTAATCTTTCTGAGGGTAATGAAGTGATTGTTGTTGTAGTCGTTCAGGCAAATCTGGTGGCAAACAAAACAAACTGGGTTCTAGACACAGGCGCCTCAATGCATTTCTGTGCCAATAAAGAGTTATTCCATGACTTTGAGGAGTCCACTGATTGAGAGTCTGTATATATGGGTAACTCCACTACCGCTGTAGTAATGGGTAAAGGAAAAGTTTTACTTAAATTAACTTATGGAAAGACATTATCCTTGAACAATGTTTTGTATATTGCCTCCCTCCATAGAAACTTAGTTTCGGGAGCACTTCTCCACAAAGTAGGCCTTAAACTTGTTTTTGAAGCAGATAAAATAATATTTATCGTGGATTAGACTTTGTTTGGATATCTTAGAGAAGGATTATTTGTATTTAACATTGTTCAATTTGTCAATAATAAAAGTATTCAAATTCTGCTTATATTGTTGAGTCGATTGATTTGTGGCATGGTAGACTAGGCCATGTTAATATTACTTCTATTAAAAGACTTAGGAAAACGGAATTAATTCCTATGATAAAAACTGATGATTTTTCTAAATGCCTTTGTGTGTAGAAGCAAAGCATGCCAAGAAATATTTCAAATATGTTATTAGTAGAAAGACTAAATTACTTGAACTAATACATTCAAATTTAGCAGATTTAAAGAACACTGTTAGCAAAGGTGGAAAAATGTATTACATTACTTTTGTTTATGACTTTTCTAGATAGACTAAGATATATTTTTTTAAGTCTAAAGATGAGGTTGAAAGCATGTTTTATAAATTCAAATCAGAAGTGGAAAATCAATTAGACAGGAAAATTAAGAGATTTAGATCTCATAGGGGCGGTGAATATAGTACTAAAACTGTAGAATATTTTTGTGAGAAAAATGGTATTATACATGAGGTTAGTGCTTTCTATACTCCCCAACAAAATGGTGTAGCCGAATGGAAAAATAGAACCCTTAAAGAAATGATGGATTTTGTGTTTTTGTGCTCTGATCTATTTAACAATATGTGGCGAGAAGCAGTCTTGTCTGCATGTTATATTCTTAATAGAGTCTCGCATAAGAAGTTAGACAAGACCTCATATGAGTTGTGGAAAGGGTTTGCTCCTAACTTGAAATTTTTGAAAGTGTGGGGGTGTTTGACTAAGGTTGGTCTACCTGATTTTAAAAGCGTAAATATTGGTTCTAAGACTTCTGATAGTGTCTTTATTGGTTATTCTCATAAGACCCAAGGTGTGTGTGCATGACCATAAAAGCACATTGTTGTATCGCGGAGTGTGCAGAAAAAACCAAAGATATGGTATGTGTTGTGGGGGTCTCCACTTATGTCCATTTAGTTCAAGAGTACTTCACTTTGTGGATATGTGGTGTTGCCTCATTTCACTATGTGTCAATTCAAATTGAAAGATATTGACACTTAAGTACATTCTTAAGTACATGTTCCTTTCTTTTGCCCAGAAATTATTCTTATTCTTTATCTTTGCATTAGTGGGGGATTGTGGATAATATTCCTTTTCTTTTAATGCAAAGGATAAGTTACATCTTTTATCTTTCCGTAATTAATCTACGTGAACATTGCCAAGTCGTTAGTATATGTGAAATAGGAAAGTTAGTTCCTCATTAATGGTTTACATTTATCTCAAGTGTCATTTTCTTAACTTCGTAAGAAAATATTCAGAAGACTTGAAGTTACTTTTGTATTATGACAAATTTGTCATTAAAGTAAGAGTTATGTTTCATTACATTGATTATACGGCTGTTTCTTACATTCTTTTGATGGATGAAACGTAAATGATTTTCCTATTTAAGGAGTATCATTTGGGAGCTAAACATAGAGAAGAAAAATCAAGTCCTTTCT
Source organism: Solanum lycopersicoides (assembly GCA_022817965.1). Lineage (NCBI taxonomy): Eukaryota > Viridiplantae > Streptophyta > Magnoliopsida > Solanales > Solanaceae > Solanum > Solanum lycopersicoides. Next base: position 17,138,901 of record CM040622.1, on the reverse strand, counting down.
TTCATTTAATATCTCCCTCAACAATTTCTTTAATTGTCTTGAATAATCCTTCTTCCTATTGTGGATTTCTAGGCAATTGTTTTTATGCAAATTCAAACTTTCAGCCACGAGTGCACGTGTTTGAAAGTAACTGTGGAACCCTGGGGAGCGACCGGCTACAACGATTTGCACCGGAGTCGAGCCGAAATCGCTTTCAAGACAGTGGCTTACCACGACACAGTGTTTGTGATAAGTTATTTATTACTTTATAATTCCAATCTAATATCAATATTGTAGTATTTTTTCCAACATCATCTAATATGGGAAATAATTTGATGCCTCGACCGACAACCTAGCATGAAATTATCTTAGAGCCACACTTCACCACACACATAGTTCCCAACAAATAAGGATAGGTGAAATTTTAAGAATTTGTTGGTGCAATGAATGATGAGGTTTCATAGACCACCACCGAAAAAAGAAACATACAATAAATCCAGCACCACAAGGAATGCAGAAAGGATCACAAAGAAAATTCCATATGCTAGTAGCTAATTCACTGGTCCAAAAGGAATGATGGCTTGTCTCATCCACGGGGATTTGACAACAATGGCATGTAGAGGAGAAGTCTTCCAAATTTATTCAAGATGACCATTCATAATAATATCTTTGACTGGTTGGAGTTGAGGACTGTCATCAATAGTAATAATATATGCAATAGCTCCCATACCGGTCCAATTGTCCCACCAGAAGCTTTCATTTCTAGAGTTAACCTTCCATAACATGTTGTCTTCTGCTATGTTGCTCGGAATCTTCAAAAAAGTCAATGGGTGTGTGTCAGATTCTCCAAAAATAGTGTATTTTTTATAATCCGACACGGGTGTGGCTCGAAAGTGAAGAGTCCGCACAACTTAGGTCTTTGGTGCATTCTTTGACTTGGTTAATTTTCTTCCAACACAGAGAGTGCCCCCACATCCATTTTTTGTTAACCGGGTGAATATTTTTGCAATAGTTAGCTTTCATAGTTAAGCATTAATGATATCAATCATACCCTGAACCCAGCACCACCTTCATCAATCGGAAAGCATAAATATTTCCATGAACACCATTGGTATCTTTGTTCCCCATCACTAGTTCTCCAATAGAATCTACTCAGTGGTCTTTCAATCTGGTTAAGGAATGATATTGTAAGACATGCTTAATCGATATAGCTCGTCCCCCGATGGAGAGGAGCTTTTTTGTCCATTTTGTAGTTCCTTTATTAATTTTAGATATCATATCACTGAAACTAGAAATCAAAGTTTTTCCGATGTACAAGGGGCAACCCAAATATGTTATAAGAAATTGCTTATGTGTATAGCCAATAATCCCTTTTATTCTATCTATCTCATCCGTAATAATCCTTGCAACAATCATGAAACAAATTTTTTCCTCACTAATCTTCGGTCCACAACCTGCTTCATAAATTCAAAGTTGGTTCTTGATTGGTTTCAAGGAATTTTGATTACCTGAAGAAAAGAAGGAGAATATCGTCAGCATAAGATAAATGATTAACTTGAGGGCCTTGTCTTATCATTATAAAACCTTTAAAAAGTTTATTAGTATTCAAATGGTTTAGCATTTTAAAAAGAATTTTAGCTCTCTTAACGAAAATAACACTTTTGGTAATGATCCAACTGGTGATAACACTCCTAGTGAATAATGCTCCAACTGGTTATAACACTCAAATTACCCTAAATGAGTGAAAATATCTCACTCATTAACATGTTAAAAAGAAAATTCCCCTAAATCCATCCCAAAATCTGTATTATGAATTTCCTCTTCATCAGGAGTTTTTGTGAGATCATCATTCTCATTTTGGGTAATAAGTTTCTCAATGAATTCCATACCTAGGGGGGTGGTTTGTCCATCTGATTTAGTAAGATTATTTTCAAACTGATGTATAGCCTCATCAGATATTTGTTGGTCACCGGTGACTATCTTTATTTTTTATTCTATGTATTGTCAATCTCCTTCTCTTGTCATTGATAGTGGCATGAAAATATTTGCTATTAGAGTCCTTCTCCGATCCATGTAATGTTAGATTTTTGTCTATGTATGGATTGCTCATATTTCAACCACATGGTATATTGTGTTTGGAATTAATGCATTCACTTCACACCTTGATGTTTAGTATTTTAATATTGTGTCTTAGTTTTTCAAGAAGTCTTGTTAGAATTCCATCATACATGTATCTAGTAAATTGTGATACATGTATTTAGTAATTATTTGTGCAAGACCTTTGATTTACTTTATTACTAGTATAAATAGAGATGTAGTTGATGATTTTAATTATCTCAAGTGGCCTTAAGTAGCCTACATAAAATTTGAGCATTCTCCAAAGATAGTATTCTCCTTCTATATTTCCTACATATTGAGCATGCACATGGTGAATTTCAGATCTAGCAACATCCCTATCATTATCAATATATTCATTCTAAAGATATTGAAGTTTTTCTTCCCATTCTTTCACCTCGTCATGCACATGAACAATAGTAGTTTTAGACCACTGACTGAGAGTTTTGCTAAGCAGTTTAAGTTTCCACGTACTATTACCCTGTATATCAACATTCAGAGCGTCTTGAACCAGATATTTGAAGTCAGGATGTTCAATCAAAACATTTAAGAATCTATAGTATTTAATACTTGTGAATTCAACTTTAGAACAGTTGACTAGCATTGGTGTTCTACACTATTTCACGAAAAGTTGGCAGCCCACTAATGATTAATGAAAACTCTATCAAGTCTCTTCCAGATTCTATTCCATTTTTCCCTAGCATTACACCAGGTAAATCTAGGACCAGTAAAACTAGCATCTACCGTGCCACAATCATCCACATAATCTATGAAGTCCCAACTTTTCTGTATTCTATGAGGAATTCCACCTTTCTTTTCTCCGGCACTAATAATAACATTAAAATCTCCACTAATACAGTACGGAAGCTAAAATCACAATGTAAATGAGAATTGGTAACGTAAAAGGAATATTTGATTTGTGGTTGTATACCGCTAGTTTCACTTCACATACAAATCCAACACAACCTCAGATTGAAGTACCATGGTTACAAAATCGCCTTTGCTAGAGCACTTTGCCTTCTAATGTTAGCCTTTCCAATGCAATTCATAATTAGTCACGAGTCCAGGTGGGATTACCAAAAATGAAAAAAAAAACTAACAAAGAATAGGTTGAAAAGAGAGAATAAATTAGCACACCGTGTTCTCTTAAATTGCTCAAAAGAACCTAACGTAATTTAGATAACAAACTAATCAAACTTCTAATACTAATATTGTAGTATTTTTTTCAACATCATTTAATATAGCAAAATGAATGAACCTGTTTTTTAAGTAATCCAGACTTCTCCAAATTATTCAACGTTGCTATATGCTTAAAACCATAGCCGTGAAGTAGTTCTCGTCTAAGAAAAAGTGCACAAGTTCAATGTCATTTGAGGTTCATGTGGTGATACTACAAGCATGGAAGCCATGTCAAAGCATAGATAAAACAGCTATACTTGCCTCAAAATAGTCAAAATTCTTCTTGGGAAACCCTGAATTTGTTATTGAGAACAAGATGAGAAGGCGTAAAACATTAATAAGTGGTTCCTGCTTATGGATCATCTCCTCAATGTACTCAAAGCATCTGCATTTACCCTGTGAGGAAAGAGTAAGCAAATAGAACAGGAAAACATTCACCTCAGAAGAAAAGGAAAAGGGTAGAGCCAGACCCCTTCCCCTCTCTTGCACTTCCAGCTCATATATATCACTTTTTTCTGATCATATTGCATGAAAAGCAAGGAGACGATAAAATCAAAATTTCAAGGAATTCAATAGTAACAATATATTTCTCATGAACTCTTCAGATGGCAAGACAACTTTAGATTACAGTGCAGGACATGAGTTGATGGTATTGCAGACATTTTTCTCTACGGGGTTATTTTCTGCATCGAGAGTAGCATTTGTTGAGAAAAATTCATCATTTTCTCTCTAGGTTGGTTTGATGTGGACTGGCCAAGAGTGATATGCAGCTGTATACGTTTGTTTGCCTACTGATTGAATAATAATCATGTTTCTTTACCACATAATAAAAAAAAAAAGATGGAGAAAGGAGTAATGGAGCACACCCTTGCATTTACAATTCTCCAACATTTGAGGCCAAGCACTTGGTGCAACAGAGACTTCTGAGTACCGTTGAATATTTAAGAGAGAGCTGAAAGGTGGATATGGTCTAAAACTACCAAAGTCATCAATCATTAGAATGAAAAGTTTCATTTTATTCACATATCATAGCTTTCAGCCTCGATAAGAGTTTTCTCCAGATCAAGTCGGGCAAGGAATGACGGTTTGGATGTAAACGTAGTTAAATGCTGACCAAGATTTATGTGTCTCTAGAACAGAAAGACAATAATGTTATAATATTGTTAAAACAATTATGATCGTTGTAGAATCAAACATTAGAAATAACTCTTATTGTCATTTCCGACAATGAGTTAAGCTTTTTGACAAAATCCTTCAATTCAGAGACTGTTTGGTTCTGCATATAATAGAAAATGTAACACAGAAGTCAATTATTGAACTAGCAAAACTAAGACATGAACATGTACAATTATTGACTAACCATGATCTGCATTTCTGTGTAATATTGCTTCATGGAAGTGGCTTTTTGACGTAGAACCTGCAATCACATTGCAAATGACAATTAAAGAAACAGAAGACTAAGTAAAGAAGATGAGCAATTGAATTTTTTGATAGCAATGAAAGATCGATACTCAAGTCACCTAAACTTTGTTGTTAAAAAAATTGGAGAGAAAATAAATCAACCTGGACGACAACTTCAAAGTTCTGACCCCGTATCGCTTTGAACATTTTTTTTTATGAAAATCTCTTTGAACAATTATTCACTACAAAGGCAAAGAATTAAAAAGTTTAGAACAAAGAAATAAAACATCTTAGATGCGGGGAGAAAGTTAAAATAATAACACACTCTTTGTTTAAAAAAGAGAAAAGACCTGCTGTGTATATGAGAGGATACCTTATAACAGAAGAAACTGCATGTTTTGGAAATTGTTTTCCAAATCAACTCAATACATTTTCCAAAACACTCTTCCAAAACTTGATGAATTTTTTCTTCCTTTAGTATCTGTCAGAGGATTGCATACATTGTTAATGAGAAATGCATGCCAAACTAAATCCATAAGAAGTTTATCTTTGATGTTAACAAAAAGGATAACCTTCTAACATACAATTGCACGACGAGGGTCAAAATAAACAAAATACTCCCTTTGAATCCCTTCAGAAATATGATTATGGATGTGTGAGCAAATGAACTTCATCAAGTCAAGCTGGGCTCGGACTAGATAGACTACTTTTGCGCAATCAGTTTGAACTGGTTCCACATTAAGATGCCGTAATTCAGCCCCATGCTCCCGTTTATAGGTGTGAAAAATACCGAAAAGAAAAACATTATCATTCGTACCAAACACACCCTTGATGGAAATATAGTCCAAGTTGAATATGGGCCTTTTCATATGTTGGCCTTTCAAATGGGCTTTATAATAATACCAAATTAGATTCACGGTTTACTTTTTCTACCCGACATTGTTATAATATAACAACAAAAAAAGCTAACTCTCAAAACCCGTCCTCAATTCGAATTGCATGCTGCAACTATCCTGCATACCTGAGATATATAGGACCAAACTCTTATTGGTAATTGAATTCCTACATGGAGCGTCATTATTGTTGTCAAATTCAGTCTAGTTCCACCTACCTTAAAAAAATAAAAGAGAGATATTGCTTTTGATAGACCCTTGACTCAAGATAATTATATATCATATCATATCATATATATATATATCTATATATATATATATATATATAAGAGAACCCTAAGCCCGCCTACGTGGCGCCACCACAAACCATGATTCCCTTTCAATTTATTTTATTTCCAAAGCTAGCCTTGTCCTTTCATGAAAAGTTGTGACTTCTATGAAAAATTGTGACTTCTATGAAGAGTTGTCACTTTTATGAAAAGTTTTGCCTTTTATTAAATGTTGTAACATTTCCGAAGGTAAATTTTCCAAATAGTTATAACCTTTTTGAAAAATTGTGAATTTATGAAAAGTTATTGAGTTTTATGAAGAGTTGTCACTTTTATGAGCAGTTGTGATTTTGATGAAAGTTTTGACTTTTTCGAAGGGTTGCATTTTTACGAAAGAGTTGTAACCTTTCTGGTAAGACACAATAATCATTTGTTCACACTACTCTTTGTTGTCTATAAATACGGGACTTTCCTCTCCTACCTTTTAAGTTTTACATAGGTGGTAATTTTTATTTAGTAGACCTTTAAATTTTTACATTTGAACTTTTATATATTTTAACTTTAATTTTGTCATGGTCATTTGTATGCTACAAATTTTGTTCGATAGTAACTTATGATATGAGAATTGTGAAACTTAATCATAATTGCAGATTCTTTGAATGCAGAACACGATAAAGAATAAGTACATGCAAAGCGACAAAATTGATTGCAAGTGAGGCAAATCCTGAAGGGATCAAGATTGTTGGCATTCCGAAATCATGTGAGTAATCATATAGTTCTGCACTTTTTATTTTTCTTACAATTCGACTGCAATTAATTTGATTTGTATGGACAAGTGTAGAATTTTGTCTTGATGTCTTCACTCCTTTTATTGATTTGAAATGATGGTGTATCGAAAACAACCTCCCTATCCTCCAAGATAGGTGTAGGCTCTGTGTCCACACTATCCTTATCATACCCCACCTGTGAGATTACAATGGAATAATCATTTGTATGTGTAACGTTTTTAATTTTAGTAATTTAAAAGATCTTTTTTAGAAAACAAATCTTGTGAATAGGATTAATGTGCACTAGCATATGATGTTTTAAGTGTTTTACTTCCACATTATTTTAGTGGAGCCAACAGAGACATAGCGTGTGATTTGTATCATAAATAAGGTGTATAAAATCACTCTCTTTTAATCTAATTATTTTGTGTTCCATTCATTGCTATAAATTATGTTGATATAACATAATTTGGTATAGTCATAAGTTAAAGGAGAGGGTTGTCTGCGTAGAAGATTGATTGATATCAACGATAAAATGGACAATTACACCGTGTAAATTATATATGTTCAATCCGTCTTAAGATTTAGAGTCAAATAAATTTCTTGGTTATTGTATTTTACAAAATTGCAATGTTGTGGAATGTGTACAAGTTTCTACTTTTCAATTTTCTTTAAACATTCGAAAGAAATCATTTGACCGTGGATTTTTAAGCATTACCCTTGAATCATATTTGTTTAATTATCTTAAAATTGACATTGCGTATTTTACGTCCTTTAGACGTTAAAATAACCTTAGGTTCTTATCTGTTGTTATCTTATTCTCCAAGCCACTTCTCAATCCTCTTTTTCTTGATTGATTAAAAGTAGCAAGAAAAGAAATGGAAAAACTTTATTGGCTCAATATGCAACTAAGCAAAGAGAAATTGTAGTAAAGGAAATACGAGTACTAGTCTCATGTCAAAAGGAATCAAGGAAGAAATTCTTTTAAGATTGCGGTTACACTTTCAAAATTTCATTATGAGACCTATGTATGACATTATATATCTTAAGAAAGATCGGTGGTTTGGTTATTAAGGGTGGTTTTATTTTTAATCATGCTTATCCATAAATTAACCGTCATTGAATTGTTGATAGCATAGTTTTTCTATATATTTGATAATACTTGATAGGAAATATAATTTTCTATATATTAGTTATGCACCCTATAATATTGCATATGTTCTATATAACAAATACATGTACTAGATTTTCTTATTACATCTTAGCAAATGACTCCCAGGTGTCTTCTAATTTGTGATTTATAGTATTAAAGAACTTATTAGTCATGGTCATAATGAAATTTCTTTATAAGCATTACAACATTGGAAAAATACAGTACATGTTGCTTATTACATATACATATTAAGGAGAAAAGATAATAAGAAAAATTCAAATTCCCATAAGAGTACACTAAAATTCTTATATATCTTTTAGTATTGGAGGTATTCAATCATATGTTATGTTATTTTTCTGTGATCCACCATAAATACTTGAAGTTAAATATGGGAGTTGGTTGAATAGAAACATTGTGTATTTCTATAATGTATTTATAACCTTTTAACTCATACATTAGTTATGCGAACTTAGAATTTCCTATTAACCGTATTAAAGAGTTCACAACAGTTATCTTAGGAGAATTATATGTTCATAGAATGTTGCTTGAATACTCATCAACAATGAAAATGTAAAGGAGAAATTACATAATTTGTGTGACATAAAGATATCAACTAACAAATAATGAATATTAGGAAGAAGATATATAGCTTAAAAAAAACATGGTGTGAATTAGATCAAACGAAATATACTACTAAATCTCGATCAAATTTTTGAAGCACTAGAAACTTCCCATGATACATATTTTCAAGGTTCATCTTTAACAGAATTAACATATATTTGCGTTAATTTTTGGCTAGAAATATGTTCATGTCTCTTCAATAGTAATTCTTTTACTTTTATGTTGGATTAAACTTTTTAATTATCTCTTCCCAAATAGTTATTTTTTAATACATTTGATTTTTAAATTGTTCTTCTGAATGTCAGCATTATAAAACTAAATTTATGTTTTTCCTTATTATCATGGGTATTAACAAAAGTTTAAAACCTAAGTTAAGCCCGCGCGAAGCGTGGATAGATTACCTAGTGTGTGTGTATATATATTGGCTATTTTTAATGTAAATGATTCAGTGGATGTATATTTAGGTTAATTAAAGTAACTAAGTTTAGCAATTTGGTTGTCTCAATTTTAAGAATTTAACTTTTTATTTTTTATGATAAAGAAGGGGAAATAGTCCCTAATGTGAAATTTGAAACTTTAAATATATCAAATCTAAAATTGAATTTACTAGAACGTTCGAGAAGGACGAAAAAATAAGTAAACGGATTTTTTGGTCATATTTTATAAATTTTAAAGGTATTTTTGATTAAATAAAAATTACAAGGATGTAATAAAAACTAAACTAAAATAATTTGGATGAATTTAACTAAAGTCAAAAATACATTAAATGCCATGAATATATATTTGTCAATTTGTTCTTCATAGTTCACCTCATTTTCTCCTCCATTTTCAAGAACCAAAATTGCAATCTTTCTCCTTTCATCTTCATTTCTTTAGAACCAAGAAAAAAGTTTGAAACAATTGATAAAACCCAAATCCATCTTCTCCGATCATCCATTTTCATCTTCTCCGGTGTTGTCACTGTCTTCTCTGTTGCTAAATCCATTACAGAAAGCAGAAAAACACATCAACAAAATCCATGTTCAGCTCTCAATTCATTTATCAAACTCAAGCTCTTGATTTCACTTCCAATTTCAGTTCAGTTCCAAATTTTAAACCTACCCCTAAATCCGGTTTGATCCTGAATCATTTCCATCTCCTGCAATGAATAGAAGAGGAGGTAGATCAGAAAGTAAATAATGTTTAAATCATGTATCCAGTGATTTTCTCGATAAAACTAACGAGGAACAATCTGCATTGGTGTCTACATCCTCGTCATGTAAAATTAGCAAAACTCAAGTGAAAAGTTCAAATTTTGCTCATAGAAATGTTGAGTCTAAAGTGGTGAAAAGTAGGAATTCGAGAAAGAAACTTGTTTCATATGAAATTATTTGTATAAATAAAGAGTCAAATTCTGAGACTTTAGTTGCGTTAACGGCTGGATCCGCCTGACCCGTTAAAGGATGAAGAAATTGAAGTTGGAGTTGTTAGTGTAGTTGGCGGGATAGAAGAGTATAACTATATTTTAATTAGGAATCACATTATCACGAATATGGCGTGAAAATGTATCGATTTGGATGACAAAGGATATGTTTGTTGATATTATACCTGATTGATATAGTGGGTTATTAGACTCTGCATATAAATACTTATTATCGTACGGGTATGTTAATTTTGGGGTGGTATTGGCAATAAAGACAAGATTCCAACTAGGCCAAGTAAGGGAAGAGTGATTGTTATCGGGACAGGTCTTGCTGGGTTGGCGGCTGCAAGGCAATTGATGTTATTTGGATTTGATATGATTGTTTTGGAGGGACGAAAGCGTGCAGGTGGAAGGGTGTATACAAAAAAGATGGAAGGAGAGAATAAAACATCAATTGCTGACTTAGGAGGGAGTGTTTTGACAAGTATGTTACATTAGGGAATCCACTTGGTCTGTTGGCTTGACAATTGTCGTATACACTTCATACGGTGAGAGACCAATGTCCACTCTATAGTGCTGATGGAAAGCCCGTAGACGAGTATTTGGATAAAAAAGTGGAGACGGCTTATAACGAACCGTTGGACAAGGCAGGCATGGTTAGGAAAAATTTATATCCAATTATTTCTCTTGGAGAGGCATTGGAGACTTTGCAAAAGGATTTTAGTGTTGCGATGAATGATGAGGAGATGAGCTTGTTTAATTGTCATTTGACAAATCTGGAATATGCAAATGCAGGTTTGCTTTCAAAACTCCGAGAGGAAAAGTGCACAATGCCATATCTCCCTTAAATATCTGTCCCGCGGTATACCTTCTCATTGTCTCTACCGTAACAAATGGCATACACAATGTTTTCAAAAAGAACAGGCACATTTTCAGCCAGTGCATGAACTAATCTTTCATTTCCACCGGGCAAGAGGTAGTGATCCCCTCCCATATCGTAAGGGTCTTCTTGGTTCCAAAATGCTAAGGAAAGCTTTGAAAGCAAACCTGCATTTGCATATTCCAGATTTGCCAAATGCCAATAAAACAAGCTCATCTCCTCATCATTCATCACAACACTAAAATCCTTTCGCGAAGTCTTGAATGCCTCTTTGGGAGAAATAATCGGAGATAATTATTGCCTGACCTTGCTTGCCTTGTCCAAAAGTTCATTATAAGTAGCCTGCACTTTTTTATCCAAATACTCGTCTACGGGCTTTCATTCAACACTATAGAGTGGACATTGGTCTCTCACAGTATGAAGTGTATACGACAATTGTCGAGCCAACAGACCAAGTAGATTCCCTAATGTACCTGCGAAAATGCTCACTCCTAAGTGAGCAACTGCTATTTTATTGTCTCCTTCCATCTTTTTCGTATATACCCTTCCACCTACATACTTTCGTCCCTCCAAAACAATCACCTCAAATCTAAATAACATCAGTTGCCTTGCAGTCCCCAACCTAGCAAGACCTGCCCCGATAACAATCACTCCTCCCTTACTTGGCCTAGTTGGAATCTTGTCTTAATTGCCAATGCCACCCCAAAATAAATATACCCATACGATAACAAGTAGTTATATGTAGAATCTAATAACCCACTATATCGTTCATGTATTATATCAACAAACATATCCTTTGTCAGCCAAATTGACACATTTTCACACCATTTCGTAATAATGTGATTCCTAATTAAAATATAGTTATACTCTTCTATCCCGCCATCTACACTAACAACTCCAGCTTCGATTTCTTCATCCTTTAACGAGTCAAACCGAAATCCAGCCATTAACGCAACTAAAACCTCCGAATTTGACTCTTTGTTTATACAAATAATTTCATCTGAAACAAGTTTATTTCTCGAATTCCTACTTTTAACCACTATAGACTCAACATATCTATGAGCAAAATTTGAACTTTTCACTCGAGTTTTGCTAATTTTACCTGACGGAGAGGTAGACATCATTGCAGATTGTTCCTCGTTATTATTATCGAGAAAATCATTAGATACCTGATTTAAACACTATTTACTTTCTGATCTACCTCCTCTTCTATTCATGGCAGGAGATGGAAATGATTAAGGATCAAAACGGGATTAGGGGTAGGGTCAGAATTTGGAACTGAACTGAAATTGGAAGTGAAATCAAGAGTTTGAGTTTAATAAATGAATTGAGAGCTGGACATGGATTTTTTGCTTTCTGTAATGGATTTAGCAATGGAGAAGACGGGACAGCACAAAAGAAGATGGAAATGGCTGATCGGAGAAGATGGATTTGGGTTTTATGACTTGTTTCAAACTTTTTTCTTGGTTCTAACGAAATGAAGATGAAAGGAGAAAGATGGCAATTTTGGTTCTTGAAAATGGAGGAGAAAATGAGGTGAACTGTGAAGAACAAAGTGACAAATATATATGCATAGCATTTAATGTATTTTTGACTTTAGTTATATTCATCAAAATTATTTTAGTTTAGTTTTTATTACATCCTTGTAATTTTCATTTAATCAAAAATACCTTTAAAATTTATAAAATATGACCACAAACATCCTTTTATTTATTTTTCGTCCTTCTCAAACATTCTAGTAAATTTAATTTTAGATTTGATATATTTAAAGTTTCAAATTTCACATTAGGAACTATTTGCCCTTTCTCTATCATAAAAATAAAAAGTAAAATTTTTAAATTTGAGACCACCAAATTGCTAAACTTAGTTACTTTACTTAACCTAAATATCATCCATCGAATCATTTAAATTAAAACTAGCCTATATATATCATATCATATCATATATTTATATAAAAGAGAATCCTAGACCTTCGTACGTGGAGCCACCACAAGCAAGAATTTCCTTTTAAATTTTTTTGTTACCAAAACTAGCCTTTTTCTTTAATGAAAAGATGTGACTTTTATGAAAAGTTGCGAATTTTATCAAAAGTTGTCACTTTATGAAAATTAGTGACTTTAGTGAAGAGTTGCGATTATTATCAAATATTTTGACTTTTATTAAAAGTTGCGACTCTATAAAAATTTGTGACTTTTATGAAAGTATGTGAACTTCCCGAAGGGTTGCAACATTTCCAAATAGTTGTAACTCTTCTAATAAGGCACAATAAATATTTATTCACACTCTATTTGTTTTCTATAAATAGAGAGATTTCCTCTCATTTAAAACAACAAAAAATATGATCTTCTCCTTCTCCTTCCGCAAAATTAAATATTCGTATACTTTGATCCTGTTGAGTGACTTAGTGACAACAATATTTTGTATCAATAAGTTGGTGAATAAAATTATTCCACCCTGAGAGGATGTAATTTTTTTAAACTCTGTAATTGTAGAAAAATAGGTTTTTTTTAAGGGACATTGTACATTCAGTGGACTCAGTTTTTTCGTTTCTATTTCATTCTACTTTTACATATCTTGGTATGTTTTTTTACACTCATTAGTTCATGCTTATGATATTAATTGTTGTTTTTGGATACATGTTTTAAACTCTGTTGTTTATGTTTCTGCAAAATTATTGTCTCTAGTTATATCAATTATATACACATAGAGTACGTATATTCATTGTGCAGAAAATACTTATTATACTTAGTTCCAAGAATTCATGTTTTGATATTCTATAACCTAAAGTTACTATATATAAGCTTAGGTATTATCTATTTTTAAATATATATGAAATTACTCAATTATCAATTGAAGAAATTCATTATGCAAGTTAAAAAGTGATAATTTCTTTCATGTTCAAGCGTACTTTCTTTTTCGATTATGTTAACAAAATTTTGAATTTTCTCCTAAGACATATACCATAATTGTTTAATCTATGAAACTGAAATGTTTCTTTTTATTTCGAAATACCTTTGTATTTATATTCTTATTTACTTCTCTATTTTCCTTTTAATGTTGATTAAATAACAAATGAATTATTATTTTGTGAATAGTTCATTCATTAAACGTTGTTGAGTTCTATGACAATGACAAATAATAAAATTAATGTTGGAATATTGCTTATATTTTTTAAGAACCTATTTTTTCCATTATTTTTAATGTATGAATATTAGTAAAAAATTACTTGCAAATTCAATGCAATTATTATTTACTACCGCATGAAGCACAAACATATTACCTAGTATGTATGTATGTGTGTATATACATATATATATATATATATATATATATATATATATATATATATATATATATATATATATATACTGATAAAATAGTGGTAACACTTACTTTATTAAAGATAAAACAATAATAAACTCAATTTTACGTATATATTAAAGTAATATAATTTTCCGTGGGAGATTCTCTAACCGACAATCATCACTTGAGCCTAAGTGATGATACAACGTTTTACCTCACGCTGCCGAGGACTATCCTACACCTTGCCATCGGTATATGACCTTACTTAACTTAGTGGATCAACTAGCTTAACTTACGTGATCATCTAAAAAGTATGACCCGTTAATACACATGATGGCTACATGGTTTACATGGAGATTTAAGTTAGTATGAACTCTCATCCCCACATCGGTGCTCAATACTACTCCCAGAATATACTTGAGCTCATGCTTTTAACATAACTTCCTTCCTTTGGGTTGAGATAATATGCTAAACCCTTTTTAGCTTTAAAAATCCCTCTTGGAATCAATGTTCCCCTTCTCTTACTCAAAACTCTTTTGGAACTCTTAGTTTCCTTGTAACATAAATGTGAAAACATTTATAAAACTTTTGGGAATACTTAGTTTCCTTATAGCTTTTTGAGAGATGAACTCAACTCTTACTCTTTACTTCACTTGAACTTAACTCTTAGGGAATACTTAGTTCTCTTATAGCTTTTTCAGAATTTGACTCTACTCTTACTCTTTGCTCAACTTGTAACTTGAGCCTTAAAACAAAGTTAAAGTGATTGTTTAAGAATCTTTGAAAACTTTAAGAACTCGCCTTTACTTACTTCTTAACTTTTAAACTTGACTCTTAACTTCTTTGAACTTGATCTTAGCTTCCCTTGAATTGGATTATGCATTCAATGATCATGATCTAATATCATGGATGATTTCATGATTTTTAGATGTACTTTAGACTGTTGGAATTAACTAGGAATGATAGGTACATCACTTAGGAACTGGTACGAAAAGATAGAGAAAGAACGGGGTCTCCGGGTGACCTTGGCGCTCTAAGAGGCGCAGAGCGCTAAAGCCTGTCCGACAGACTCTGGTCTGAGGCGCTCAAGCTGGCGCGGCCCGCCAGGACCTGTCAGACAGAGCCTGCCTTGAGGGGCTCTGGCAGGTGCGGCGCTCCAGGGGTTGTCAGACGGAACCTTCGACTTTTCTTCTCCATTTTTCATCTCTAAACCTCCTAAACTTCCATGGATCCCACCCCAAACACTTAGGATCACTAAATACCTCATTACCCAATAGATTAGGCCCAAAAACAATCTAGAAACAAGAATCAATATACTAGAGATAAACTACAATTCAACCAACAAGAATTTCACAATTTTTACTTTCAGGTTCATCATTCAATAAACTCTAACTTGCTGAATTGAATCAAATTGGGGTGTGGGTGAAAGGACCCAAAACAAAATGATCTCACATACCTTAAAGGTATCACCCCCAACGAAATCCACGCAACGATTCTTGGCGTTCTTTCTTCTCTTTCTCCTTTCTCCTCTTCTCTTCTCTTTTCTCCAAGCCCTAAGTGTATTCAATATTCTAAAAACTGACCTAAGGCTTAACTTTTGCCTTGATAAACCTTAAAACAAATTACGAAATAGAAGGGTGAAAAGACTACTTTACCCTTACTAAAATCCGAATTGAATCCTCCTCAATCAAACAATACAACTTCCAAAAAGGCATATCTCACTCATACGATATCAAAATTTCTCAAACTCGGCGGCGTTGGAATGATCTTTGCATGAGATTGCCAACCATATAAAGAATTCACGCTAATTCCTCCTGAGATGAAAGTTATAGCCGTTTGAAAAATGACCAAAAACTCACTTTTAAAATCAGGAAATTTTCCACATTTCTATTTTTATTTCCAAAAACAAATTTTCCTTGATTTCTTAGCTTATTCTTAGTTATTTCAAGTTACTAGATTTACATGACCTATAGAATCAAATTTAACAATTTTGAGGTATTAAATGTCACATGCAAATAAAAATTAAGTGGACTAAATTAAACAAACCGAAGTAAATTTTCAGTAACTAAATATACCTGCCAATTTCTCTAAATAAATAATCACATTATTTTTTACTCTCTTTTTCCCTAAATTTATGTGATGTTTACTTTTTTTAGGTTATTTCGAAAAGAATGTCTTTTTATAGTCCAATATTAATTGTTCACTTTATTATAGATAATTCTTCCAATCATTTTGATCTCATTTATCCTTAAAATTATTCCTTTTTTATTTTTGTAAATTAATCATGTTTGTAAACCTCCAGAAAAAAAATCTAAAAGTGCAAATTAATGAAATTTATCATTTTTATTTGTGATTTCTTATAATGAGAAAAATAAATAACTATATTAAAATAAAAATGACATATTTTAACTCTGAACTTTAATAAAACAATTTATAATCACATTAATCTCTAAGATTTGTATTACATGTCACATTTCAATTTCCTTTTAATTTTTTTAATGTCGAATTAAATCGTGTCATGTAAATTGATACGGACAATACAATACAACTAAGAACCTCCATTACTAATTGCCCCCACCCACTCACCCCACTCCATATTACATTTATGTAAAATTTAATTTAAGAAGAAAATCTCTCCCCCCTTCTTCAATTCCTTCTTTCTCTCCGGGGTGATGAATTTGAAGACTTCAAAATCATACAAATTTGAGTTCAACAGCTGAAGGATAAAGTGTGCTCAAAAGGGTATTTGATACTTTTCTAAATTTTTTTTTTGGATGTTTACAGTATGAATAATAATTTTAGATCTTGATAAGCTTAAAATTTCATTCCTTGTTGTGTTTAAAAAATCAAATCTTTCTCATTTGGGTGTTGGCAATTTTGTGAAATAGAAGCCCTATCTTCCTCTTTGTACTTTTTTTTGGGTAGATGTTGGTTTTCTTGGGATTTTGGAATGTCGAAAAAACCCTATTTTCCTTTCTTTTTTTTTTTGGTGATTTATAGATGTTGGTTTTACTGAAATGACATTTGTTTCGAGTCGAGGGGCTATCAAAAATCAACTCTCAAACCCCACAAACAAAGTTAGGAGTAAAATGTTGTGTACATGCTATCCTTTATAGACCTCTGAAAACTTACTTTATGTCTGGCTAGTAGAAATTTCTTGTCTGCTAAGGAATTAGTCCAAGTTAGACAAACTCAGCTATGAAGAATAAACTCGAAAAGCATCACCCAATTTGGGATTCGTGAGTTGATGTTTATTTTGAAGTTATGTTATGTGTTGAATTACCTTAGGTGAGATTGAAAATTGGAGTGGAAACTTACTTTTTGTCTGGTTAGTAGAGATTTCTGGCTTGTTAAGGGATTAGTCCAAGTTAGAACGAGAAGTATGTTGGACATGTTCCTTCCTTAGGAAGAAGCATCACCCGATTTGAGATTCTTGAGTTGATGTTAATATCGAAGTTATGTTGTGTGTTAAATTCTCATGATGTATTTTTTTATTCTCTTTCACCAAAATATTTAAATTAAGTGTGTAGTTCACTAAATTAATATTTTCAGCTTCTTGAGGCACACATGTTTGGGGTCATATATCCCAAAAAAGGTTAATTGTAATACTAGTATTAGTTGTACCAAAGATAAATTTACACTCAACCATTGTACTAAAATTTAATACAAATACTATTTTTATATATACTACCAAATGACTCCTTTAGTGTTAAAGAAAGTGTCAAGTGTTATCTATTTATTTATAATATTGCGATAAACACATGTCATTAATAAAGTGTTTTGATGTAAGCACTCAGTACTATAAATTTCTAGTACAATAATTATAACATCACTAATTTAAACTTCTAAGTTCTCTTCAGGTTCTATACAAAAAATACTTTATATGTGTTTAATTTAACCTAAGCCAGACAATTTTACATCAAGAGTTGCAAATTAAAGAAATGAATGCAGATGTCATCTACAAATTATACACCTTTTCATTTATTGTTAAAGTTGTGATATGTTTGCTTGTTATTCGTGTGGCGTATACTCTGACCTTAACAATCGTATTCCTGTTCAATTTCTACAACTAGATGAACAAAGACTATGTTTACCTTCCCTTGATCGACTTAGCAGTCTTGTCGTTCATTTAATCAATGAAATTCTAAATAGGTTGTATTTTCGAGATGTTGTAAGAACTAGAATACTTTCTAAGGATTGGCAATATTCTTGTTGTATAATTCCACAGGTTAAATTTGATCAAACGGTCTAGGAAACACTAGAGGACTAGACATCCCCTACTATTGGATTTATTCCCATTCTCGATTATTTTCTCAGGTTTCATACAGGAATAACATTGAAAGTTACCCTCGACATTACTAGTATAAAAGTATGTCCTATCGTTTGATATATTTGCTCGACACAAATCGTAATTCTTCTTCGAGTTTTTTGTTCACAGATAAGGAAGGATCATGCCCAATATAGATACTTCTTGGTCTAACTTGGACTAATTGATGAAGGTAAGTTTACACTTTATGCTTTAAGCTTTCCCGAGGAAATTTAACACACAAAATAACTTTGAAATAAATTCAATTCAAGAATCCCAAATTGGGTGATGCTTCTTCGAGTTTCTTCTTCACAGATGAGGAAGGATTCTATCCAACATAAATACTTCTGGATCTAACTTTGACTAATCCCTTAAGAGGAAAGAAGTTCCTACTAACCAGAAAATAAGTTCCCAAAGAGAATTCAACACACAACATAACGTCGAAATAAACAACCAAAGACTCAAATCATATATCATTAAAAACCATGAAATGTAAACTCCATCTTTGTTCCCAAACAGAGTATTCAAAACCTTCATCCAGGTTCACAATCCTATGTTTCCAAACATATAAAATGTTTATAGTACCTTAAAGCAAAGGCAAAACACAACCTTACTACTCCATCAACCAAACGTTTCGTTTCTGTTTGCACTTCCAAAACATTTTAGCCAAAGATTAAGAAGGATTGTGATAATGATACTAGTTAACAAGACACACAACTTCTGCTTTAGATGATGACCGTTGAAACTTTGTTATCTCCGCGAGTACTTTGAGAGATTTGTTAGTTTCCATTTGACTAGGCTTGATTTCCATTTTCACCAGTGCTGGAGACTATGCCAATAAAACCTTGATAAACTGCATTTCACCCTCTTCAAATAGTATATCATAAAACTGAATTGTCCTGAGATGATTAAATGTGATATCCGAGAAGCTTGCAGGAATCTCATCAGCAACCTCCTGGGGCATAGGTTCGAAATAATCCCCATCATTAAGAATACATCCCTAAGAAAAGTCAAGAAAGAACCAACAATTAATTACATACAAATATAAAAATATTGAAAAGGTAGAGAGAAAAATAAACATTAGTGACAACCTGAATTTCAATTTCTTCCAAATTTGGAGAGCTCCGTAATATGCAAAGAGCAAACGAAAGCTCAAAAAACTCTCCAAGTGTAATCCAAGATATGAATAGTCGTTTCAGACAGTTAAGAGCTGATGGAAGCCTTGTTGGTATAAATTCAGTTGATCCAATATCAACCTACAAATAAAATGGCAAAATTCAGGATGCTAAAAAGAAAAGTACATGTATGAAAATACAAGTAAAATGAAGCAAAATTACCTCAAAATGATCCCAGCAGAAATACTCGAGAGCAGGAATAGACGAAAAATACTGTCAAAATCATCTGTCTCCTCTAGAACTAATTCTTTAGGCTCATACAGAACATTGGTAAGAAGAGGAACATTTTCTAGATATATCAACTGTATATCACCATGAAAGACAAATGACCTTAGCTTAGGAGCATTAATACTCATGAGGTACGAATGTTTTATGTCTTTTAGCACCAAATCCTCAAGCAACGGGAAATTAGAGATCAAAATTTCAAACGTATCAGATGATAATGTTACAAATTTTAATTTTAGGCTGATCAACTTATTGAATCCCTGAAGAAGCATGGAAGATGTATTCACATTCCATGAGATACAAATGCCTCAATGCTGAACAATAAAAAAAGAAGTAAGGGATCTTGTATTGTGGATAAGTAAATGGAAGTTTAAGGATGAAATGTTGAATGAAACTTGTGTCGAGCAAATGTATCAAACGATCAACATTAGTACATACTTTTAGACTAGTATTATCAAGGGTAACTTTCAATGATGTTCCTATATGAAACCTGAAGAAACAATCGAGAATGGGAATAAATCCAATAGTAGGGGATGTCAAGTCCTCTGGTGTGTCCTAGAACGTTTGATCAAATTTCACCTTAGAATTGTACGACAAGTATATTTCCAATCCACAGAAAGTGTACTAGTTCTTACAACATCTCGAAAATACAACCTATTTAGAATGTCATCGATTAAATGAATGGTAAGGTTGCTTAGTCGATCAAGAGAAGGTAAAGGTAGTCTATGTTCATCTGGAGGCATGATAATCTGTAGAAAATAAACAAGAATACCATTGGTAAGGTCAGGGTATACGCTACATTAACAACAAAAAAATGCTCTTCACCTTTTCAATTAACTTGTCACAACTCTAACAATAAAAGAAAAAGGTGCATAATTTGTAGATGACATTTTGTTTGATTTCTTTAATTCGCAACTGTTGATGTAAAATTATCTGGATTAGGTTAAATCAAACACATATAAGTATTTTGTATAGAATTGAAGAGAACTTAGAAGTTTAAATTAGTGATGTTATACTTACTGTACTAGATATTTATAGTGCTTAGTCCTTACATCAAAACACCATATGATTGACATGTGTTTATCGTAACATTATAAATTAATATATAACACTTGACACTTCATTCAACACTAAAGGAGTCATTTGGTAGTATATATAAAAATAGTATTTGTATTTAATTTTAGTACAATGTTTGACGGTAAATTTAACGTTGGTACAACTAATACTAGTATTACAATTTTATTTCTTCATATTTTTTACTTTTCATTTGCTTTCAAGACTGTCTACGCTACCTCAATACCAAAAAAAGGCGTATTTATTACATTTCAAATTAGTTCTAGGAGTTATTAGGACATTTGAAGAAAATGTGTGTCCTTCAAATTTCGGCCATAGTTCATGGGAGTACTTATGCCTTTTTTTTTAATAAAATAAATATTAAAAAACTTGATAATGTTTTCCCATAACTTTTTCTTTTTGGAATTCGTGGGTTCTAGGACTAAATAAGAATCGTTTTCTTTCTTTTAGTTAGATTTCTAACATGGTGAATTAAATCTATCAAAAAAATATTGTTCTAGTTTATTAAATGCGCATTTTAACAATTTTTTCTTTCTTCAATATTAATGGTGGTCGTCTAAAATCTTATGTCGTAATAGAACATAAAAATATGTGTCTATAACAAGCAAAAACGAACCTAAGAATTGATGACTTCTTGTAACAACCCTAAAAATGAATAGGATCAAGACTTAGGTGTTTCAAGAATGCATGCGATTAGACCAAGGTCCACACGTATTGATACGCGTAGAACCAGACCTCAGAACCCTTACTACGACCAAGCCAACTAACTTGGGGAGTTAATTGAGCTTGGAAGGGTTGGAACCAACCATGTGAGGCTCACGAAAACGAAGGTTTAATCGAAAGAGTTTTTACCGAACTCAAAAGAAGAAATTTTAAGTTTTGAGGGTCCAAGGGTAAAATGGTCTTTTCCAGGCCAAGGGTAATATTTTAATTACCCTGAGTAATTAATTATTTAATTAATTAAGTTAAAAAAATAATAAAATTCGGGTGGGGCAACCCGAAGTGACCCATTTTCGCACAATGGGGTCACCCGGGTTCGAACCCCACTAGGAGCAAGATTTAACTTGCTTTTATTTTAATGTGTTAATTTAGTTTTAATAAATAATTAGTAATATCTGATTTAGGAAAAAGAAATCAGATTTTTTATTAATTTTTATTAATTAATAAATTGACTAATTCAAACCACAAAGTCCTACCTACACTAGACTTCTATCTCCCATTTCCCCACACTCTCTCTTGCACGATTCTCTTTCTCTTTCACTCTCTTTTCTTGGCTGAAAACGTGAGAAAACAATCAGCAAAAGAAAAATAAAGTAAAGGCAAAAGTTCATCAAGAACTTAAAAGATAGAAACACAAAAGAGAAAGCAATCCGGTAACGTTAAGCAAAACGTACTACACTAGTCGGGTAAGGTGTGATTTTTGGGTGTGTGGGCTGATTTGTGGAGGAGTTCTTGGGCAGCATTATGGACATTTAACAAGAAAACAAGGTATGGGTTTTCTTACTCTTGGTCCCTTTCCCAAGACCCTTAGGACTCAGACAATTCTATTTCGAAACTAGGATTGTTCCCCCTTTCATGCTCCCTGTCATTAGCTCCCAACGAATGTAGTTTGGTATGAATGCTGGTAGACTTAGGATTATGTGATATTTGTGATGAATGTTAATGTATTAGATGTACGTTAATTCATGAAAAGACAACTATGTGTGTGTTCGAATTAAGGAAAGAAAAATGTGTATGGCATGTTGAGTCTCGGCCTTGAGGCTTAGAATTGCTAATGTTGTGTTTGTTAATTTACGTACCCAAACTCATGAAGATTGTGATGTTCATAATTAAGAAATGTGGCTGATTTGAATAAGGATTTGATAGCCAATAAATTCTCTAAAGGATGCACTTAAAAATATGTTGAAGTGAAATTATGAAAGAATGTATGAACTAAGTAAAACATTGATGTTATGAGTTAAAAGTAACTAAAAATTTCCAGCATTGTACAAGTTAATATAGACTAAATAAAAATGCATATGAATCTGGAAAATTTACTAAAGAAATAAAAGAAATGAGGCCACTAGGAATTGAACCCGTGACCTCATCCTTGGGCGAAATAGACACGGCAAAAGGGTGAGGGCTGGGGGGTTCGATCCTGGGTCTGAGCAAGGGCTTGAATAAGAGAAAAATTAATGAGGGGAGTGGGATTCGAACCCACCACCCCTCGGTCAGAATTTATGAAGAGTAGAAGGGAAAATAAAATAATAAAAAGATGTTGGGGCTAAGGGGATTCGAACCCCTTAGCTACTGCCCGCGAAAGTGAATAAGAAAATTAGGTGAGGCCGTGGGGGTTCGATCCCACGACCTCACTGCCTACGCTCTGAACTGAGAGAAAAGTATTAAATATATTTATGGGGCTGTGGGCGTTCGAACCCACCACCTCACAGCCCTTAAACGAAAATTAATTAAAAGAAGGAGGCTGTGGGGGTTCGAACCCACAACCTCCTTACTTGTGCGAAATTAAGAGAAAAATAAAAGAGGTTGTGGGGGTTTGACCCCATAACCTCTTGGTTTAAGAAAGAATAGGAGAATATTATGTTAATGAAAAATAAAAGGTGGGGTTGTGGGGGCTCGAACCCACAACCTATCAGCCAAATTTAAGAAGAGGGTTAAATAGAAAAGAAATCCTTCAATGTTAATATTCTGATTTAACTTAGAGTTAAAATGTTATGATTATTAGAATAAAATTAATTAAAAATATAAATGATATCCAATTGATTCAAGACTTGGGTTCCTTGCCCAAACTTCCGTTTGATACATAAGTCATACGTGAACAAATCATCCAAGAATAATGCCATCTACTTAGATCGAAATTAAGATCTTGGTATATATACAAGATACATAAGTCTTGTACTATAAAATCTTAGGAATGTATGAGTCACTTAACGAATTACGAATGAAGCCTCATGGCTTGTATGTATGGACACATAAGTCTAACATACGTTCAAAAGTAAGTGAACCTAAGATGTATGAAATGAAATGATGAACCCTAGAAGGGTTAAGTATGAGTGTAAATACACTAAATGGCCAAGTGCATTGGCATATGATGATATGAACAATGAAATGATGAAATGAATGAAATAATGAAACCCTAGAAGGGTTAAGTAAGGGTGTAAAGCACACCAAATGGCCAAGTGTATTGGCATATGATGAAATGAACATTCACAAGGTGAATAACTATGAAAAGCAAAGATGCTAATGATGATGAATGTGGTGACAACATGATAATAGGCTAATGTAAATGATGAGAGCAATCTCAAATGAGCCTAAGTAAATGTTACCAATACGTACTCACCTATGAGAGTGTAAGATAATGAAGAGACCAGTCTCTATGAACACTCTAATGAGAGTATTGAGCTTAACACACTCAATACGAATAATGAGATGAGAAATCATCTAATGAGCTATGATGTCCTCATACTAGAAGCCAACTTCCATGACGTATGAGATGAATGTAATGGAACTTTATACTGAGCACCGATAGACTAGATATGAGCGGTGATGCCTTCTTTCGGGAAGGGCGGAGGTTCACGTAACTATCATGAGATGAGACTGTCCGGCTTGCCGGGTATGGGTCTTCTTATATCTCGTAGTCTTCGAACCTATACTGCCAATATAGGGATCTGGTGGGGTTAAATTCCCATGTACGCTAGCATGTTATTGGATCACTTTGGCCGGTGATTCCACCTCTTTTCGGTGTGGGGGAGACACTGGATTTCATGATGCTCAAATGATCTATGTCGGTTAAAGTTAAAGTTCCCAATGAATGAATGAGGCCAGCCTCAAATGATGCACACAATGAAATGAATGATACCAAAGGTGTTAGGATAGGATAATCAAAAGGTGAGTTAGATTCAAGTAATGACATTAGGTCATTCTTGGTCATTGCACAACAAACCTAATGAAAGTCTTAAACTACATCCTAGGTATAACCGGTGGTTACACTGGACTATGAACGAAATAAAATGAAGTACGTATGAATGAATGAAGCAGACTCTGTGTTTGCTAACGAAGACTCCCAGTTGAGGTCCCATATGTTGAGACTTCATTTCTGGGATGTCTTAATGTCAAGTCAATGATTCCAAGGTTTCATTGCATATGAATGAATGATATGAACGAAGTTATGTGCTATGTGTAAATGTTATGTGCTGTGTGCAAATGTGAAAAGTATGATTATGTATGTTATTCTCATGGCATAACTTTCCTATTCCAAATTTGTAAAGCTCACTGACATTCCTAATCCAAATTTGGAAAGCTCACTGACTTTCCTAATCCAAATTTGGAAAGATCATTTACTTTCTTAATCCAAATTAGGAAACTTTCCTAATCTCAATTTGGCAAGTCCACTGACTTGACTTCCAAAAATCATGTTGTTAGGAAAGAGCTATTCTTTCTCATGCATGTCCTTGGTGTGTGCTTGCATATACCCATACTTAGTACAAGTGTGTACTAACCCTATACAAACTCTACTATTTTAGGTGCAGGAACAGGTGGACGGTAGAGCTACAGGATCATCGCTGCAGTTATCCGGACGTCCAGCATTCATCCGGTTTTTGGTAGGTCCTCATGCTTTCGAGGATGCTACTGTTTATGTTCTAACTTAGTTTAGGAGTTGAGCTAGTGGAGCATGTTCCAGCAGCGTTTCTTTCTTATTTTATTCAGACTATGTATGGATGCCATTTTGGCAATTATACGATTATGTTATTGAATTGTTTCTTT
Source organism: Solanum lycopersicoides (assembly GCA_022817965.1). NCBI lineage: Eukaryota > Viridiplantae > Streptophyta > Magnoliopsida > Solanales > Solanaceae > Solanum > Solanum lycopersicoides. The sequence goes on along the minus strand of CM040622.1, from coordinate 17,113,398 downwards.
CATTTGATTATCTCTTAATGTTTAGATGGTTGATGTTGGACGAATTACGAACTTATTAGAAAAGTTTAGTAAGTAATGTTTAGAAATGAAAAGTTTCAAATTTTCCTCTAAAATTAACCTATGTAAAGTAAGAATGACGTAAGTAGGCTTGTCTTCGACCTCTGAGAGGTCAACGACGCCGGTCTAATCTGGGGTCTAGATTCCAGTCGTGACACTTCTGGTGCACCAATATGTTAACTCCTTAGAGTTAGTTAATTTTGAAAATAGACACTTAACACGTTGATCTCAATTTTCGTGGGCCACTATTTCAAAAAGAAAATCATCAGTGCAAACGACTTCAAGAAGGAAAAGAATATTTGCTTGAAGCTGCAGAGAAGCATTGGAAAGGCAAACCTCAAATCTAATGAAAAAAAGAAGGAAAGGAATATATGGTTGATCAGCACATAAAGGAAAGTCTAAATGAAGCAGAATACTCTCACACTTGGCAGAGATCACAACCAAATCATCAAGAAAGGAAAGAGTCATGAATCAAGCCACAAGATAAGAAGTCTGTCGATCATACAAGGAAAAGTTCAAACCAGCAAAAGGAAAGAAGAAGCGATTTACTTCATGGATATAGATCAACTAAATCGCCTCAATCAAGGACTCCCTAAATTAATCCTTGATTGAGATAAATCCCTTGGGGTTTTCCTTACAAGAGCACAGATCATCATCTATATAAATCGACCCAGATTTGTAGTGTGAAGTACGCAACTTCACTTGAGCTTAGCAAACAATTTTCTTTTGTCTTTAGCTTTGTAAACAGGTGAGTGATACAATTGAATTTTTTTTAGAAAAGAATGAATCTAAGTGTCGGTATACAAGTTGAGGCAGTGTCAAGGTAGAAATCTGATTGGCATATCATACATGATAAAGTTTCAAATTTTTGTAGCACGAAGATCTTTTCAAAGCTCTTAAGGATAACCCTTGAAACCCAAAGGGAATCGACTAGGCACCGCAATGGTGACCCGAACCAGGATAAAACCTTTTCTGTCAAATATTTACTGCAACTTTCTATTATTGTTTATCTTCCTACTAACTTGCAGGTGAATCAACTATCGACTATTAGTAGTTGACTAAGTGAATTTTAAATCACCCCTCCCTCTTGAATAGAGCAAGTTTCACAGATTTAGTTTCTAACCACACGTGAGTAAATATCAAATGACACATTATCAAATCCCCGGTGCTTTACTTTCAGACAAACACTCTTCACATAGACAACCTTACTTCAATGGGCAACATTACTCTCACTGCAAAGATAGATTCAGAATATTTGTCTCCGCAAATGACCACCAAGCTTGAATAGTCATAAAGAAAGGCCCAAAGACACTCCTTGGATTGACCGAAAAGGATGGAACTGAAAAACCTTTTGATCCTGAATTGTTCGATATTACTAAGGAATAACAAGAGTTAATTCAAAATAATGCTAGAGCTATAAGTTTGTTGTATTGTGCAGTAAGTGGAGCGGAATATTACAAAATATCAACTGGAGAAACTGCAAAAGAAATTTGGGATAAACTTGAAGTATGCTATGAGGGAACGACGAAAGTCAAAGAAGCTCAAATCAGCTCCCTCATAAATGAATACGAATTGTTCAATATGGCTGACGATGAAAATGCTGAATCCATGTTCTCAAGTGTCACATCCGGGTTTACTCCCTAAACGTAACCGGCGTCGTCGTCCTCTTTGAGGACTAATACAAACCTCTCAGTCTTACATCATTGCATTCATCGATTAAAAATACGGAAGAATTTAAAACTTTTCGACTACATCCAATCGGAGGTTTACATAGACCTCTACATACACATAATCATTATAATATCGAGTATACATAGACTCGTTCGTATAAGAAGATTACATAGTCTTCTACTTTTATTTCACACATTTATATAATAAAGAAATAGAGTCATAAATTTGTCTCATCTCATAAACCATCTAAACAAGAACAATAACATTGGGCATAGCCCTACATCAATAAAAGTAAGCCACATATAGGCTTTATACAACTTTGTCTCAAATAAGAAATAGAGTCAATACAAAAGTTGTACTAACTAAGTAACTTCATAAAAGAGTATTGGCATCGTCCTCGGGGAAATGAGGACCTACCACTTGGATGATAGAATATCCAAGCCTTCCTTCAAATCACCTCAAGTCAAACTTCAACGACCGGAACCTAAAATATTTGGGAAAGAGGGAAGAAAATGGGGTTAGTACGCCACATGTACTAAGTATGAGACCATATGCACAAATACCAACAAAGTATGCTAAAAAGGGACATTTAAGAAAATCATGTTATTTAAGCCATTCCCTCGAATATACTAACAAGTTAATTATATCATATGCATGTCATCATACTTCAACCCCTAATCTCATATATCTCTATCATCAGGTAATAACATCACAAGCATGAATAAGAGTAAAGCACATAAATAGCAAAGCAAACCAACCAACTATACTCCTTAAGAAGCCACAAGTGCAATGACTTAGCAAAGCCCCATAACCCCACTTAATCAAGTAACCCACCAAGGATCACCGTTAGCAATTCACTTCACATAGCATAGTCTTCCATCTCATATAGCATTCTTTCTTTAACATTGTTAACCAATATCATACTCATAAGCATCTCATTCAACATATAAAGTCATTTACGTTACATCATCATTTATAGATATAATATTAACTTCTCAAAGCTTCAATCAAGGCAAACTAGTGCAAGGCATAGGTAGAGTCCCATACCCCTACCTAAGCTAAAGTCAAACCCCTCAAGTCACTTCAATTAGTCTATACTTCGTTCATTCATTTTAGTTTAGGGAACTCTTTTCTTAACTGACATAGACCACATGAGCTAATGTGGAATCCGGTGTCATAAAACCTTACACCGATGGAAGGTGGTCTACCGGCCAAGGTAGAACCTAACATAAACGTAGCTATCTAGGTGGATCCACTAGCTAGTATCCTATGCTGGTAACATAGTTTATGGAGCTTGGGGAAAAGAACCATGGAAATATCAACTCTAAACCCCACCTTGGGTCATGAGGCTATCCACCCCGTGAGGACCGTAGTGAACCCTACCGTTCCTTATGTAAGAAAGTGTCACCCCCTCACCTACAAGCTCGCTCGATTCTAAGCTAGGTCCCTTTATTGAAATGCCTTTACTCTTATTATAATCATAAACTTAACCTAGGTCATAGGGCCTAGCCCTTGTATATTCGTTATCATAGCTCAATAAAATTGTATGAGAATTAGTCCTTTCATTCACAATTCATATCAGTGAGGTCAACCTCTTATATATCACATCATAATAGGGTACATAATCACATGTTATCATTCTTATGGCATGTACACCCTAAGCAACCTCACAACCAAAACATAAGACATTTCAACTCAATCATCACACCATTCTATCACTCTAAACAAGGTATACTTCACTACAATCATCATAACTTGAGGACAATTCACCATAATTAAAGTGAGAATTAGGATAGTCAAGACTTACCAACACTCCTCCATAGTTCATCATAAAGGGCCTTACCATCAACACATAGATTAACCCAATTTGAGTCATCACACCAATGTACTCAACAACCAACATGATTATGAATTTAGAAGAGTCACTACACCATAATTCAATACTAAATCAAAACTTGGAAACATGTTATCTAAGCCTATCTTCTTAACCTAGATCAATACCCAAGGATTTGTATGAAGGACTTCAATTCATCACTATAGATTCTTGATCAATGTAATAACAACCATTAAGGATGATTTAATCAATAATAGAATCAATTGCATCAAACCAAACCTAATTCATATCAAGATCATGCCTAGGGTTAGGGGTTAAGGGTCATGATCTACAATCTAGACCAAACCATATCAATTCATCCTGACCAAGTTACAATACATGATAATCTACTCATTATAACCCAAGAAAAACATGAACAACTCAATTCATAGCATAAAATTTGTAATTGAAAGAAACCCATATGAAACTCAACTTTTGGAAAACCTTTGAAGGAGACCTTTGAGGAGAGATTGGATGACCTTTTGATGTTGAATTCGTCCTTAACCAGCCTCCAATTCACCTCCCAAGCTAACCTTAAGTGGTGTCTTCCAATAGAGAGAGAAAGTAGAGAGAAGGAAAAGAGTTTATTTTGAGTGTTGTGTTTAGGCTAATGAGGGTTGAGGGTATTTATAGCGGGACTAAATCAACTTAATTAGTCTTCCTTTAATTCCTAATTACCCCTAAACCACTTAATTAATTAAATGAATGTAACTTAAAATATGCAGGGATTCGCAGACCCTCACCGACGGCCCGTCGACGGGCTGTCGGTGAGTCGACGGACGGTCCCTCCCTCCGTCCTGCACTCCGTCATCTTGGTCAGAGAATGTGCAGGCGAGGGCTCCTTAGAAATCGACTAAGTGAGGGACGACTTTGGCCTCGACGCCCCGTCGAGCCCGTGACGCCCCGTCGTCTGCATTTCGTCGAGGCACACTTCAAGGCAATGTTGCATCCCATGCTACAAGGGTCCTCCTCAAGGGCCCTTGGTTGGTCCTTGGGGAGTCGTACCCGGAATTTCTAATCATGAAACATCCCTCACCTGTGTTACACCTATTTCTACCAACTTTCGTTTGTGTTCCGACTCTTAAAACTAGTCAAACGGATTAAAACACACTAGCCCTCTTATGAGCCAACTTTCCGGACGTCATGGACGTTCTTGAATATTTTTGTTCTTAAACACCTTAACCATTCTATATACACCTAATTTGACTTAGAACAATGATTTAGACCTTATGGAGCCTAGGTTAAGTTTTACAACATGCCTTGGGATTTCAAAATGTTACATTATCCCCCCCCCCCCCTTAGGAACATTCGCCCCCGAATGACACTAAACACTCTTTTAAAGGGAGGAATCATTTCAATAAGGCAAACTTCAAAGCTCAATTTATCACACATAGGCTCAAAGTTTCATCATGAGGTACCTCCTTCTCACAACACACATGAGCTCATCATTCGTTACACAAGTCAATTAGCACAAGGTTCATCTTATCAATATGCTTCGTATAATATCCACAAGGACTCACAATATCACAATACATGACTTAACTCAAATATGCAAAAAGCAAGACAATTTCAAGCTTCCAAGGTCATCTTACAGTGACCTCTCTATATTGTCACTATGAAGTTTCAAAAATTTGAATTTTTGCAAAACTTCACCTAAAAATCAAGAAATCACAATTCCTAGCCATAATTATATATTAGAAAGAATGACTAACCTTAAACATCAATAAGATAAGGATAACGGGTCTTCATGTCGGCCTCGGCCTCCCATGTTGCCCCCTTAACTAGGTGGTTCTTCCATAACACTTTTTCGGAAACCACCTCTTTGTTCCTCAACCTCTTTACTTGCCTATCAAGGATTTGAACCGGAACCTCCTCATAAGAGAGGTTATCCTAGACTCCAAGTCCTTCAATAAGAAGAATAGACTCGGGATCCCCAACACACTTCTTCAACATAGAGACATGGAAAACCGGATGAACCGAAGCTAAATCATTAGGTAGTTTCAAGAGATAGGCAACCTTACCAACCCTTTCAAAAATCTCGTAAGGTCCCACATAACGGGGACTCAACTTTCCTTTCTTGCCAAATCTAACCACCCCTTCATAGGTGAAATTTTCAAATACACCTTATCACCCTCTTCAGACTCCAATTCCCTTCTCCTGTTGTCGGCATAGGACTTTTGTCGACTATAGGCTGTTTGTAATCGATTCCTTATGATATGCACATTCTCCAAGGTCCTATAAATAAAATCGGGACCAAGAATCAATGGCTCACCAATTTGAAACCACCCAATAGGAGACCCACACCTCCTACCATACAAGGCTTCATAGGGAGCCATGGAGATGGATGAATGAAAGCTATTATTATAAGGAAACTCCACCAACGGCAAATGCTTATCCGAACTTCCCTTAAAATCAATAATGCAAGCTCTAATCATATCCTCAAGGGTTTGAATAGTGCGTTCCGCTTGACCATCCGTTTGAGGATGAAAAGCGGTACTCAATTTCACCTTAGTACCCAAACCTTCTTGAAATGACCTCCAAATTCTAGATGTGAATTGTGCACCCCAATCCGAAATAATGCATAATGGAATACCATGACGACACACAATCTCATTTATGAAGATCTTTGCATAATACTCCGCCGAATACGTGGACTTTACGGGAATAAAATGGCGGACTTAGTCAATCTATCAACAATCACCCATATAGAATCATATGATTTTGAGTCCGAGGCAACCCTACCACAAAGTCCATATTAATGTCTTCCCACTTCCAAGTAGGAATTTGGATCTCTTGTAGTAAGCCACCCGGCTTTTGATGTTCCGCCTTCACTTGTTGGCAATTTGGACACCTAGCAACAAATTCCGCTATGTCCTTCTTCAAGTCTTCCCACCAATATACCTCTCGAAGGTCATGGTACATCTTTGTCGAACCCGGATGGATTGAGTAGTGGGATCCATGGGCTTCGTCAAGGATCGATCCCTCAACCACTCCACATCGGGAACTCACAATCTCCCTTGGTACCTCAACACACCATCCCCCCCTAAGGAGAAATACTCATTCAACTTTCCAAGAACCGATTCTTTCAACTCCATCAATAGTTGATCAAGGTATTGTTTGGATTTTACCTCAACCACCAATGATGACTCGGAGCTATGATGAACCGTAGCACCACCATTTGGAGAACTTTCCAATTGGACCTCCAATCTAGCAAACCTATGAACATCTTTCACTAAGTCTTTCTTGGCTTTAACCATATGCGACACACTACCCATAGTCATACGACTTAGGGCATCCGCAACTACATTGGCCTTGCCGGGATGATATAAGACACTCATATCATAATCTTTCAACAATTCTAACCACCTCCTTTTCCGGAGATTCAACTCTTTTTGAGTAAAACATATTGGAGACTCTTATGATCGGTAAAAATATCAACATGGACACCATACAAGTACTGCCTCCATATTTTCAAAGCAAACACCACGGCCGCTAACTCAAGGTCATGAGTGGGATAGTTTCTTTCATGCACCTTCAGCTGCCTCGAAGCATAGGCAATCACCTTCATATTTTGCATCAGCACACACCCCAAACCTATACGAGATGCATCACAATACACAACAAAGCCCTTTTTACCTTCCGATAGTGTCAACACCGGAGCCAAAGTAAGTCTATCCTTCAATAATGGGAAACACTTTTCACAAGCCTCCGACCACTCAAACTTCTTACCTTTTTGAGTCAATGCAGTCAAAAGATATGCAATGGATGAAACACCATCCACAAATCTTCGATAATAGCCCGCTAGACCCAAGAAACTCCTAATGTCTGACAGAGTCAAAGGTCTAGGCCAATTTCTCACCGCATTTGTCTTCCTTGGGTCTACCTCAACTCCCTCACTAGAGATGATGTGCCCAAGAAATGCCACCGACCTCAACCAAAACTCACATTTGTTATATTTGGCGAACAATTGATGCTCTTTAAGGGTTTGCAATACTACCCTTAAATGACCCATGTGATCAACCTCATTTTTTGAATACACCAAGATATCATCAATAAACACAATAACGAATGAGTCAAGATAGTTTCGAAACATCCTATTTATTAGGTCCATAAACGCTGCCGGAGCATTTGTGAGGCCAAAAGACATAACCACGAACTCATAGTGTCCATACCGAGTCCGAAAGGCCGTCTTTGGAATATCTTCATTTCTCACCCTGAGTTGGTGATACCCCAACCTCAAATCTATCTTTGAAAAGTAGGTTGCTCTTTGGAGTTGATCAAATAAGTCCTCAATCCGAGGAAGAGGATACTTGTTCTTATTAGTAACCTTATTGAGTTGACAGTAATCAATACACATTCTCAAGGACCCGTCTTTCTTCTTCACAAACAAGACCGGAGCACCCCATGGAGAAATGCTAGGCCTTATAAAGCCCTTGTCTAGCGAATCTTTAAGTTCTGGCTTCAACTCCTTCAATTCGTCCGGAGCCATTCGATAAGAAGGAATAGAAATAGGGTTTGTTTCCGGTAGCAAATCGATACCAAAATCAATTTCCCATTCGGGAGTAATACCGGGAAGGTCATTAGGAAAGACCTCCGAAAATTCACTCACTACGGGGACTGACTTAATAGGAGGAATTTCGGAATCCAAATCTTGGACTCTTACAATGTGATAAAGACATCCTTTTGAGATCATTTTACATGCTTTTAGACAAGATTTCAAGCGACTTCTAGGAATATAATTCCCACCCTTCCACCCAATAACAGGTTCATTTGGGAAACTAAACCTCACAACTCTAGTCCTACAATCAATAGAAGCAAAACTAGCATGCAACCAATCCATACCCAAAATGACATCAAAATCAAGCATATCTAGTTCAACTAGATCTACATGAGAAATTCTATTGGGCAAAGTAATAGGACAATGTTGATAGACTCTTTTTGCTACGATTGACTCACCCACCGGAGTAGACACCACAAAAGGGTCATGCAAAACGTCGGGTAAAGTATCGAACTTTTTAGCTACTAAAGGAGTAACAAAAGACAAAGTAGCACCTGGATCAAGCAAAGCATATACATCAATATCAAAGATTTGTAACATACCGGTCACTACATCGGGAGAGGCCTCTTGGTCATCCCTAGTATGAAGAGCATAGAAGCGGTTCTTTTTGGGAGTATCACTAGAACCACTTGGCTGTCCACCCTTCTCTTGCCCCTTAGCATTAGGACAATCTCGCACCTTGTGACCAATCTTTCCACAACCAAAGAATTTGTCCGACCCCAAGAGGCAAGCACCAAAATGCTTCTTCCCACATTCCTTGCAAGGTGGCTTCTCATTAAACGAATTTCCACTCTTCCCTTTTTGAACTCTTGGCCTATGGACCTTCTCATCCCTAGCCTTGGGAAATTTGGATGGAACTTGATTTGAGAACCTTTTCTTGAATCTAGGCTTGTCTTGAATCCCAAGCCTATCTTTCATAGCTCCACCCTCAAAAGACCTTGTCCTTTTTGAATCCCTATCCTTCCTTTTTGCTCTAGCCTCATCTACCCTTTTAGCATGCACCATAAGACGACCAATATTCATATTATCATGAAGCATAGCCGAATGACATTCTTCCTGCAAGTCATCCGATACACCCGTCACAAATCGACTTATCTCGTCTCTAGGATCGGAGACCCAGGAAGGAGCATATTTGGCCAATTGAATGAACTTCAAGGAGTAATCATGAACACTCATACCTCCTTGGCGGAGGTTGATGAATTCCACCACCTTAGCTTCTCTCATCTCTCTAGGGAAGAATCGATCAAGGAAAGCCCTCTTGAAGATCTCCCAAGTCACTGGCCCACCTTGAAGTAGCCTATTATCTCTCCATTTCACATGCCAAGTCTGAGCCACATCCTTGAGTTGGTATGAAGCCAACTCGCAATTCTCATTGGAAGACAACCCCATAGCACATAGTATCGTATAAACCTCATCAATGAATTCTTGAGGGTCTTCATCAACCTTATACCCATAGAAGATAGGAGGATTCATCCGTGTGAAGTCCCTATGTCCAGAAGCCATAGTTTGCTCATGAACACTGGTGCAACATCCCAATTGGCTTGGGCAGTCATAGCATGGGCTTGCACCGTTGCGGATTGAGCTTGAGTAGTCATGGATTGAGCCATTTGAGAAATAATAGCCCTCATCTGAGCCTCCGTCATAGGTGGAGGATCGGCCGGAGCCTGATCATTAACAATAATCTCTTCAAGAGGAGGAACTGGATCATCACGGGGAGGAATCCCTGCATTAGCAATCTCCTTCTCAAGTCTCCTAGCCGCATTCCTCCGAGTATTCATCTCCTATAACCAAAATACAAGGTTTAGGTGAAATAATATAAGAAGTACACTCTAGAGGCACGATAATGGATTTCCAAAAAATGAGAGTGATTCCTAAGCATCAAATAAGTTCCCATTCATAAGTGTGGCGCGCTTTATAATTATGAATACAAACCTACATAGACGTGGTTGAGAGAGACATCAACATCAAGGATATTCAACCTCATGCTCTGATACCAAGTTTGTCACATCCGGGTTTACCCCCTAAACGTAACCGGCGTCGGCGTCCTCTTTGAGGACTAAGACAAGCCTCTCAGTATTACATCATTGCATTCATCAATTAAAAATACGAAAGAATTTAAAACTTTTTGACTACATCCAATCGGAGGTTTACATAAACCTCTACATACACATAATCATATTAATATTGAGTATACATAGACTCGTTCGTATAAGAAGATTACATAGCCTTCTACTTTTATTTCACACATTTATATAATAAAGAAATAGAGTCATAAATCCGTCTCATCTTATAAACCATCTAAACAAGAACAATAACATTGGGCATAGCCCTACATCAATAAAAGTAAGCTACATATAGGCTTTATAAAACTTTGTCTCAAATAAGAAATAGAGTCAATACAAAAGTTGTAGTAACTAAGTAACTTCATAAAAGAGTATTGGCATCGTCCTCGGGGAAATGAGGACCTACCACTTGGATGATAGAATATCCAAGCCTTCCTTCAAATCACCTCAAGTCAAACTTCAACGACCGGAAGCTAAAATGTTTGGGAAAGAGGGAAGAAAATGGGTTAGTACGCCACATGTACTAAGTATGAGACCATATGCACAAATACCAACAAAGTATGCTAAAGAGGGACATTTAAGAAAATCATGGAATATACTAACAAGTTAAATATATCATATGCATGTCATCATACTTAAACCCCTAATCTCATATATCTCTATCATCAGGTAATAACATCACAAGCATGAATAATAATAAAGCACATAAATACCAAAGCAAACCAACCAACTATACTCCTTAAGAAGCCACAAGTGCAATGACCAAGCAAAGCCCCATAACCCCACTTAATCAAGTAACCCACCAAGGATCATAGTTAGCAATTCACTTTACATAGCATAGTCTTCCATCTCATTTAGCATTCTTTCTTTAACATTGTTAACCAATATCATACTCATAAGCATCTCATTCAACATATAAAGTCATTTACGTTATATCATCATTTATAGATATAATATTAACTTCTCAAAGCTTCTATCAAGGCAAACTAGTGCAAGGCATAGGTAGAGTCCCATACCCCTACCTAAGCTAAAGTCAAACCCCTCAAGTCACTTCAATTAGTCTATACTTCGTTCATTCATTTTTGTTTAGGGAAATCTTGCCTTAACCGACATAGACCACATGAGCTAATGTGGAATGCGGTGTCATAAAATCTTACACCGATGAAGGTGGTCTACCGGCCAAGGTAGAACCTAACATAAACGTAGCTATCTAGGTGGATCCACTAGCTAGTATCCTATGGTGGCAACATAGTTTATGGAGCTTGGGGAAAAGAACCATGGAAATATCAACTCTACACCCCACCTTGGGTGATGAGGCTATACACCCCGTGAGGACCGTAGTGAACCCTACCTTTCCTTATGTAATAAAGTGTCACCCCCTCACCTACAAGCTCGCTCGGTGCTAAGCTAGGTCCCTTTATTGAAATGCCTTTACTCTTATTATCATCATAAACTTAATGTAGGTCATAGGGACTAGCCCTTGTATATTCGTTATCATAGCTCAATAAGAATTGTATGAGAATTAGTCCTTTCATTCACAATTCATATAAGTGAGGTCAACCTTTAATATATCACATCATAATAGGGTACATAATCACATGTTATCATTCTTATGGCATGTACACCCTAAGCAACCTCACAACCAAAACATAAGACATTTCAACTCAATCATCACACCATCCTATCACTCTAAACAAGGTATACCTCAATACAATCATCATAACTTGAGGACAATTCACCATAATTAATGTGAAAATTAGGATAGTCAAGACTTACCAACACTCCTCCATAGTTCATCATAAAGGGCCTTACCATCAACACATAGATTAACCCAATTTGAGTCATCACACCAATGTACTCAACAACCAACATGATTATGAATTTAGAAGAGTCACTACACCATAATTTAATACTAAATCAAAACTTGGAAACATGTTAACTAAGCCTATCTTCTTAACCTAGATCAATACCCAAGGATTTGCATGAAGGACTTCAATTCATCACTATAGATTTATGATCATTGTAATAACAACCATTAAGGATGATTTAATCAATAATGGAATCAATTGCATCAAACCAAACCTAATTCATATATAGACCAAACCATATCAATTCATCATAACCAAGTTACAATACATGATAATCTACTCATTATAACCTAAGAAAAACATGAACAACTCAATTCATAGCATAAAATTCGTAATTGAAAGAAACCCATATGAAACTCAACTTTTGGAAAACCTTTGAAGGAGCCCTTTTGGGAAAGAAGTCTCAAAGGTGAATTAGATCCCATACCTTAAGATTGGATGACCTTTTGATGGTGAATTCTTCCTTAACCAGCCCCCAATTCACCTCCCAAGCTAACCTTCAATGGTGTCTTCCAATAGAGAGAGAAAGTAGAGAGAAGGAAGAGAGTTTATTTTGAGTGTTGTGTTTAGGCTAATGAGGGTTGAGGGTATTTATAGTGGGACTAAAACAACTTAATTAGTCTTACTTTAATCCCTAATTACCCCTAAAACACTTAATTAATTAAATGAATGTAACTCAAAATATGCAGGGATTCGCAGACCCTCACTGACGGAACCCCGTCGACGGGTTGTCGGTGAGTCGACGGACGGTCCCTCCCTCCGTCCCTCCCTCCTTCGTCTTTGTCACAGACTGTGTAGGCGAGGGCTCCTTAGAAATTGACTAAGTGAGGGACAACGGTGGCCTCGATGCCCTGTCGAGCCCGTGATGCCCCGTCTTCTGCATTTCGTCGAGGCACACTGCCAGGCAGTGCTGCATCCCATGCTACAAGGGTCCTCCTCAATGGCCCTTGGTTGGTACTTGGAGAGTCGTACCCCGACTTTTTAATCATGAAACATCCCTCACATTTGTTACACCTATTTCTACCAACTTTCGTTCGTTTTCCGACTCTTAAAACTAGTCAAACGGATTAAAACACACTAGCCCTCTTATGAGCCAACTTTTCGGACGTCATGGACGTTCTTGATTATTTTGGTTCTTAAACACCTTAACCACTCTATATACACCTAATTTGACTTAGAACAATGATTTAGACATTATGGAGCCTAGGTTAAGTTTTACAACATGCCTTGGGATTTAAAAATGTTACCTCAAGATTTAGCAAAATTGTCTGTGATCTAAAATCTCTTGGAAAGGTGTATTCAAACTCGTTACAAGTAAGTAAATTTGTCAACAGTCTTCACAAAGCCTGCAAAACAAAAGCTGCCATTTTTGAAGACGTAGATCTACAAAACATGACATATGATGAACTTCGAGGTAACTTAATGCCTTATGAACAAAATCACATTAATAGGTACAACAAGGACGACAAAAAGAAAATAGTGGCTTTTTTTGCTGAGACATCAGAAAATGAGGAGGAAGCCGATGAAAATCAAGATGAAGGAATGACCCTTATTAATCGTGGAGTAAGACAAATGCTCAGACAAAGGACACAGTGACCTCAACCAAAAACAAAGGACTTCAAAAGAAATAATGATCGATGCTACTACTGCAGAGAACCAGGACATATAAAGCAAAATTATCCAAAACGAAGAAGAAGAAGCAATCGACGAAATGAAGATCCAAAAAGTCTCGGAGCATGGGAACAAGGAGAAACAACCGATGATGACTACAATGAAATGGAAAACTCGTGTTTCATGTCTCTAGAAGAAACAAGCGAGGTAAGATCTTATAATTGTCCAAAATGTAATGACTTACAAAACTCTTTGGATATGGTCACTAATGAATTCCAGAAATTTATTGACGAATACAACAAACTTGCTCAAGAAAAGAAAGTTTGGCAGATTCTTCTTGAAGTAAGTCATATTGGAGTTTATCTAGGAGGAAGTAAAAATTCAGTTAAATAGTGTCAAAAAATTTTCAAGACATAGTTCTGTTCAATCAAACAGAACTATGCTCTATAGAAGGAACTCTCCATGTCATAATTCTATGTGACCAAATAGATCATTCTCCCATCCGTATTCTCCTAATTCTTCAATTAATATTGTGTGGTTTACTTATGGCGATATCGATCACAAATCCTTCAAATGTAGAAAATATTCTTCTGGAAAATGGATTTGAAGACCAATAGGTGATAATCATCAAGGTCCCAAAAATACTTGGGTTCCTAAAAGAAACTAATCTTTTTATGTTGCAGGAGCAATCCAAGAAAACCTACAAAAAGGGAACGTGGGTACTTGATAGCGGATATTCCAGACATATGTGTGGAAAGAAGGAAAACTTCAAAACAATAAAAAGAATAGATGGTCGATGTGTTAGATTTAAAGATAATGCTAAAGGAGAAGTTACCGGAGTCAAAACCATCACTCTTAGCTCATCATGCGATCTTGTCGAAGTTTACCTAGTCGAAGGACTCAAATATAATCTACTCAGCATAAGTCAACTGTGTCACACTGGATTTCAAGTCACATTCAATACAGATAGTTGCATGATTAAACATCCTAGGGAAAGAATGACACTTATCGGAGACCGAGTAATCAATATTTATATCTTAAATAATTTTGATTTTCCATCTCTCACTTGAATCAGTGTGACAAGCGATCCATGGCTATTGCATCGAGAGCTTGTACAGGCAAGCATGCATGCTCTTGAAAAACTGTCTATACTTAAACTAGTGATTTGACTGCCAAAACTAATGTTTGAAAAGGATCACATCTGTGATGCATGTCAAATGGGTAAGAAAACTCCTTCATCCTTCAAAGGTGAAGACATTGTAAGTACATCTAAACCCCTACAACTTCTTCATATTGATCTTTTTGGTCCCACTTGAACTGCCATTATTCGAGGTAAGAGATATGCCTTTGTAATCGTTGATGACTTCTCAAGGTTCACATGGATAATATTTCTAACTCATAAAAATGAAGCCTTTGCTAATTTTGAAGCTTTTTGTAGAAAAGTTCAGAAAAAAGCAGGATATTTCATCACAACCATACATAGTGATCATGGTGGTGAATTTGAAAATAAGGCATTTGAAGAATTTTGTTCTCAAAATGGATTCACTCAAAATTTCTCTTCACCTAGATCTCCTCAACAAAATGGAATAGTTGAACAAAAAAATCGATCGTTACGAGATACAACAAGAACAATGCTTTTGGATAAAAGTTTACCAAATCACTTTTGGGCAGAAGCAGTGAGTACTGCATGTCACATTCTTAATAGGTGCTTAATTAGACCTATACTGAAGAAGACTCCCTATGAACTGTGGAGAGGTAAGAAACCAAACATAAGCTACTTTCATCCCTTCGGATGCAAGTGCTTCATCCACAACAATGGTAAGAACAATCTTGGTAAGTTCGATCAAGGAGTGACAAAGGTATTTTCTTAGGCTATGCTCCTATCAATAGAGTCTTTCATATTTTTAATAAAAGAACTTTAGGTGTTGAAGAATATGTGCATGTTGCATTTGATCAGACTAACCCAAGAATGCAGGAAATTAAAGGAGGTGACGACAAAATCGCCCCCCATGAAAATAGTGGAAAATACTGTAGATATCAGTTCCAAAATTCAAATTGAAGTCAACTGCTACAGAAGCAAAGTCGAATACTCCAGCTGATAGATAAAATATTCCAAGAGAATGGCGACATAATACTAATTATCCTGAAAATTTCATTCTCGATAAACCTGATGAAAAAATTCAGACGTGATCTTCTCTCAGAAAACAACCTTCCGTTACATTGATATCTCAAATGGAACCTAAACGAATAAATGAATCAATGGAAGACGAATCGTGGGTGCAAGCAATGAAGGAAGAACTCAATCAATTTTAAGGAAATCAGGTATGGACTCTAATAGAAAGACCAAAAAAAAGCTCTGTTATTGGAATCAAGTGGGTATTTTGAAACAAACTAAATGAAAATGGAAAAGTTACTCAAAACAAAGCACAGTTAGTCGCTCAAGGCTACTGACAACAACGAGGTATTGGCTACGATGAAACCTTTGCACATGTGGCAAGGTTATAATCTATTCGAATTGTACTTTCTTATGCCTCTTTCAAGCATTTTACACTATTTCAAATAAAAGTGAAAAGTGTGTTTTTAAACGGTTTTATAAAAGAAGAAGTTTTCAACCACTCGATTTTGAAAATCCTTCTTGTACCGATTTGGTTTATAAACTTTCCAATGCTCTATACAGACTTAACAAGCTCCAAAATATTGGTATGAAAGATTGAGTTCGTTCTTACTGCAAAATAATTTGGGGAAAATTTACACAACTCTCTTCATTCAAAGATCTTGTTTATACATTCTTATAGTTCAAATCTATGTTGATGATATTATTTTTGGAAGTTCTAATCCTTCTTTGTGCGAGAATTTTACAAATCTAATGAAAGGAGAAATCGAAATGAGTCTTATAGGAGAAATCACATTCTTTCTCGGACTTCAAATTAACCAGTAAACTAATGGAACATTCATTAGTCAAGAAAAGTACACCAAGGAATTAATTAAGAAGTCTGGACTCGAAAAGGGCAAAGCCTTTGGTACCCCAATGAGTCCGTCAACTTGTCTTGAAACTGATGCATATCAAAAAGACGTGTATGAAAAGATGTATAGGGAGATAGTTGGCTCATTGCTATATCTTACAGCTAGTCGACCCGATATAATGTATAGTGTATGCAAGTGTGCACGATTTCAAGCTGCTCCTAAGAAATCACATCTCACGGCAGTAAAAAGAATCATTCGCTACCTCATTGGAACCACAGAGTTAGGAATATGGTATTCTTATTCTACTCATTTTTGATTTAATTGGTTATTCAGATGCTGACTTTGCAGGAGACAAAAACGACCGAAAAAGTACTAGTGGAACATGCCAAATCTTGGGACACTCTCTGGTGTCATGGCATAGCAAGAAACAAGCTTTGTTTGCCTTATCCACCACGGAATCTGGATAATTAGCGGTTGGAAGTTTTGGTACTCAAATTTTATGGATGATGCATCAATTACTTCATTGTGATCTTTCCTGTGAAACTGTCCCGATTATCTGTGATTATACTTCAGTATTTCTAAATATATTGCGCATCATTCTAGGGCTAAGCATATCGGCATAAAGCATCATTTTATTCGTGATCATGTTGAAAATGGTGATTTTTCTCATGAATTTATAGACTCTAAAATCCAATTACCTGATATTTTTACTAAACATCTTCTTGAGGAAAGATTTTGCTCTCTCAGATATCTCCTTGGCATTAAATGTGTTGACTAATCCGTTATACTTTATTGTTTAATTATTTAACTTTCTTATGCATTTAATGTGTTTTCTCTTTTTTTGTTCAGTAATTATGACCTGTTGCCGCTTCTTCCGCTTCCTCTTCTTCCAGTCAAATCCCCTTCCCTTTATTGTCTGATCCCCTTTCTTTTCTCTCCTCTTTTTTCTTTTTATTTATCATTTCCTTCACTCTCTTATACTCTTCATCTCACCATGACAAAAACTCACTCCATGACCTCAATGAAATCCTCTGTCGGTTCGAGTTCCGTTGAAGTAGACATCATCTCTCTCTCTTCTAATTCCTCCGCAGAATCCATGGTTGCTCCGTCCGAGTCCTCAAAAAGGCGGGCTTCTA
Source organism: Solanum lycopersicoides (assembly GCA_022817965.1). Taxonomy (NCBI): domain Eukaryota; kingdom Viridiplantae; phylum Streptophyta; class Magnoliopsida; order Solanales; family Solanaceae; genus Solanum; species Solanum lycopersicoides. Next base: position 17,095,597 of record CM040622.1, on the reverse strand, counting down.
CTACTAAGAAGAAAGCATCAAAGGAGTCTCGTCTCTGTATGACATGATATCTCTCCCACGCAGACATGCAACGGTTCTGGGGTATCGAACAGAACCACATGTATGATCGCTTCAAAACTCGCCCTATTATTGCCGATCGTATTTTATATCTTAGTCAATTAAAGGACTCCAATCTACCCACTAAGTTCATATCTCAAGGCCCAGAAATTGTCTCTCCTTGTTATTTTGTGTGGTCTTGAGCTTTTTGACGAAGCGTTTTGCCTACTCTATGCGAATCTCCGAATCTCACCTAACAGTAGTGAGTTAGAAACGTTGTTGCTGGGTAAAGGCTTTATCATCTATGAAAATCTATTCGAAGATGTGTTTGGTACTAAGTTCTCTGGTTTAATTCCGTACATAAACAGAACATGGCCTGATGACTTTGAAGTTTCTCTGGAAGTTGCAAAGCGAGTCATTGCTGAACCCGACTCTAACATTTCTGACATCTGGCCGTTATCGCTATGTTTAGAGAACCGTATTCTCTCACATATCAAGGCCACAACTATTATTCCTAGGAAGGGATCCTTGAGTAATATCTCTACTCGTGATGTTTTTTTCTCGACTTGCTGCTTAAAAAATACCACATCAACTGGGCAGAATGTTTCAAGGAGTATATGTGGGGAAGTGTTGAAGACTTGAATGTCTTGGCAAGTCTGCCCAATGGCTTTCTCATCTCGAGGATTATTCTGGACCGTCTTGTGGATCTTTCTATGTTTACCCCATCTCTTATAAATGCAACTTATGATTCTCGAACTTTTTCTAGTATGGGGTATGTGCAGGTTGGTGAAAAGTGGGTAAAAAGGACTCACTCAAAGCTCGGGCAGATTCTGCCAAACCCTCAAAAATCTAGGCAGATTCCGCCACTCTTTTATTGCAGGACAATGAGGAGGTCAAAAATAGACTCTTAGCTGTAGAATGGAACTTGGAGACCTCTCATGATGCTGTGGAAAAGGTATTTCGTTTACGGAAAGACTGTAGCACTGATGCTGGTAAGTTGCACATTACCATGATAGAGATCAAGTAGGAAGGTATCTCAATGGTAAATCGCTTGATCCAACATGTTGACTCTCTCAAAAGTGGAGTCAACTCCTCCAACAATGAGCTTGCTGTTACAGTTCAGACCTCATACTCCAGTCTTTCACGGAATGTGGAACGTTCTTACAACACCTTCTGTAAGAAAGTGATTAACTCCCTCAAGTACTTTTGGGGTGTTCATTAACTCTACTGGTTGAACCTTTAAATTTTGCACTAACTTTTAATAGGGGCATGTACCTCTCTACCTCTTGGACTACTGTTTTTTTCTCTCTCTGACTCTTAGACTACTTTGGTATCTGTTGTCTTTGCTTTAATCTAGTATGCTTTTCGCTATTCTTTTATATTATGGCAAAGGGGGAGAAAAAAAACTCTATCTTTCTTACTCCTCCGTGAAACAGGGGGAGAGATGCATGAATCGATGAACTACGACATGAAACCTCAGGGAAGTACAATTAACTTTCTCAGTAAAATTGACTATCAAGATTACTATTAAAATTGTGATCATTCTTGTCATTATCAAAAAGGGGGAGACTGTTAACTCCTTATAGTTAGTTGATTTAGAAAATAGACACTTAATAAGTTGATCTCAATTTTCGCAGGTCACTAATTCAAAAAGGAAATCATCAGCTCAAACGACTTCAAGAAGGAGAATAATATTTGCTTGAAGCTGCAGAGAAGCATTGGAAAGGCAAGCCTAAGGGACAAAAGAAGGAAAGGAATATATGGTTGATCATCAAATAAAGGAAAGTCTAAATGAAGAAGAATACTGGCACATCTGGCAGAGATCATAACCGAATCATCAAGAAAGGAAAGAGCCATGAATCAAGACACAAGATAAGCAGTTTGTCGTTCATACAAGGAAAAGATCAAACCAGCAAAAAGAAAGTAGAAAAAGCGATTTACTTCATGGATACAAATCAACTAAATGTTGGGTATGTATCAAGAATTGATGGGAAAGAGAGGGAAAGAGAGGAATTTGAAAAGTTGAGAACTTGAAAAGTTGGGAACTTGAAAAGTCCTCTAATGCTTTGATGAAAATGCATTTGTCCCTCATCGGTGGTGGAAAGAAAAATAGGAGATTTTAAATATATAAACACTCCTATTAATTGTTAAAAGGTTTGGAAAGAGGGACCCCCCTCGCGCCATCGTCGTTGTCGCTCGCTCGGCTACGGCTTTGGCTTTGGCAAATAATCGATCGAGAGATTATTTTTGGACAAAGTTTGTTTTAATTATATAATTAATTATTTAATTAATTAATTAATTAAATTAAATGGCCAATATATTTTCAATTAATTAGTTGAAAATGTTTTCAGTTATTTAGTTGAAATTAACCGAAACGTTTAGATTTCTAGTTGATTAACCTGACCCGACTCGAATTCGCGCGTGACCCGTTTTAATTTAAAAACTTTCCCGTTTTATTTAAAATTCCTGCCATGACTGTTCTGAAAGGTTGCAACTTTCAGGAACAGTCATTACCATTTGAAAGGTTGCAAACTTTCATTAATGGTTGTGAGATTCTGAAAGGGTTGCAACCTTTCAGAACTTGTTCCTCTTGCTTATAAATACCTTTCACTCTTCAGAATTTTTCCTTACGAATTTTTTGATCTCTTCTTCTTCTTCTTCTGCACAACAAATTACTTTGTGTATTTTACTGTTGTTGATTGGTTCGTAAACATCAGAGTTTTTGGTATCTATACTATGGTGATTGAGACCATTTTACCCTGGGAGGTCATATTCCAAATCAAACCTCGGATACTAGAGGGGAATAATTTCCTTAAGGGGACACTGTGAGTTTAGTGGACTTGATCTTTTCCCTATTAAAAATTTTTAGATTCTGGTACGTGTTTCTACAGATTTTAATTTTTACTTAATTGATTTCTGTTCATCTTTTGTACTGATTCTGAAAACTTTAAGTTACTTCGTGTTTCTGTAAAGTTTTATCAGAATCAGTAATTCTGTTTTTCAAACACAAATTGGCAACAATCTTAAGGAAATCATATTTTAATCTGTGTTTTTGGTGGAGACAAAAATCTTCGTGATTTTACACTCCTTTAAGTCTGTAATTATATTCTATTGCTTACTAAGACTGTATCGATTTCCATATTCTGAAATGGCAAATAATGATGTTACAGTGGCTGTTGCTGCACCAACCCAAACTGTTGTACCACAAGCAGAGAAACCGGGTAAATTCACAGGTGTGAATTTCAAAGGATGGCAACAACGGGTATTTTGCTGGCTTACCACTCTTGGTATGCAGAAATTTACAACTGAAGAAACTCCAATGCTTGCTGCTGATATGCAAGACAGAGAAAAATTTATGATAATTTAAGCATGGAAACAAGCAGACTTCCTACGTAAATGCTACATTTTGAGTGCTTTAGAGGATGAATTATACAATGTCTATAGTGCAATAACAACTTCAAAAGAGTTGTGGGATGCACTTGAGAAGAAATATAAGACAGAAGATGCATGCTTGAAAAAGTTTGTGGTCGCAAAGTTTTTAGACTATAAAATGGTAGATAGTAAAAATGTTGGATCACAAGTGCAGGAACTTCAACTCATTCTCCATGTTCTGATTGCTGAAGATATGGTAGTAAATGAAGCTTTTCAAGTGGATACAATAATCGAGAAGTTGCCTCTTTCGTGGAACGATTTGAAGAATTATTTAAAGCACAAGCATAAAGAAATGAAGCTTAAAGATCTTGTGATTTGGCTCAAGATTGAGGAAGATAACAAAAACGCCGAAAAGAAGTCTCGTAAGAGTTCAACAATCATTGGATTTAATATTGTTGAAGAAGCTCCTACCAAAGACAAAAAAAGAAAGAAGTCCAACGGGCATAAGTCAGAACATGCCAAGAAGAAATTCAAAGGCAACTGTTACAATTGTGGCAAGGCTGGTCATAGGTCTTCTGACTGTCGTGCTCCAAGAAAGGATAAATACAAAGGCAAAGGCAAAAGTCAAGCAAACATCATGGAAGAGATGGAAGATATAGATGACTTGTTTGCAATGATCTCGGAGTGTAACTTAGTTGGAAATCCCAAGGAGTGGTTTCTCGACTCAGGTGCCACTCGACATATTTGCTCTGCGAAGGAAGCATTTGCAACGTACACTCCTGCTGAGTACGATGAAGATTTGTTCATGGGAAATACAACAACAACAAGGATTGCAGGAACTAGGAAAGTAATATTGAAAATGACATCCGGCAAGGTGTTGACTTTGAATAGTGTACTGCATGTCTCTACTATTAGGAAGAATTTAGTTTCTGCTGCACTAGTCGTTAAGAACGGGTTTAAGTGTGTCCTAGTTAGTGATAAAGTTGTAATAAGTAAGAATGAAATATTCATAGGAAAGGGCTACCTCAATAAGGGTCTTTTAAAACTTAATGTAATGGTTGTTGACAGTATTAATAAAAATTCTGCTTCTGTTTACTTATTAGAGTCAAATGATTTATGGCGTGCCCGTTTGGGACATGTAAATTACAAAGCCTTGCAAAAATTGGTTACTCTAGAAGTATTGCCTGATTTTAAATGCGATAAATCAAAATGCGAAATTTTTGTGGAAAGTAAGTTTGTTAAACATCCATATAAGTCTGTTGAAAGAAATTTCAAAACTTAAGACTTAATTCACACAGATATATGCGATATGAAGTCAACACCATTTTATAACTTTTATTGACAACTGCACTCGATTTTGGTATGTATATTTGCTTAATAGTAAGGATGAAGCAATTGATGCATTTAACCAATACAAAAATGAAGTGGAGAACCAATTGAATCTAAAGATAAAAATGATTCGGAGTGATAGGGGTGGAGAATATGAATCTCATTTTGCATAAATATGTTTGGAATATGGTATTTATTCATCAAACTACTGCAACTATACACCACAGTCAAATGGTTTGGCGGAATTGAAGAATAGAACATTAAAGGAAATGATGAATGCCTTGATGATCAATTCTGGTTCACCACAAAACCTTTGGGGGGGAGCCATGCTTACGGCTAATAAGATACTCAATAGGGTACACCATCGGAAAACACAATCAATTCCATATGAGATGTGGAAAGGAAGGAAATTGTAACAACCGTAAAAATGAATAGGATCAAGACTTAGGGTGTCAAGAATGCTTGCGATTAAACCAAGGTTCACACGGATTGATACGCGTAGAACCAGACATTAGAACCCTTACTACGACCAAGCCAAATAATCTTGGGGAGTTAGTTGAGCTTGCAAAGGTTGGAACCAACCAAGTAAGGCTCTCGAAAACGAATATTTAATCGAAGGAGTCTTTACCGGACTTAAAAAGAAGAAATCATAAGTTTTGAGGATCTAGGGGTAAAATGGTCTTTTACGAGGCTAAGGGTAGTATCGTAATTACCCTAAATATATAATTATTTAATTATTTAATAAAATGGAGGGGCAATTTTGGGAGAGAGAGCCGAAATTGAGCTCTTGGAGTAGAGTCTTGCTCCACCCGGGTTCGAACCTAGGAGGAAGCAATGATTTAAATTGCTTTTATTTAAGATTGATAAATTAATTTAATTAATTAATATTTATTAGCTGATTTAATAAAAAGGAAAATCTGATTTTTTATTAAGTTAATTAAATCCTATTTTTGACTAAGTCTTGAAGTTAGTCTCCTAAATCCAAATAACTCTCTCCCTCACGTTTCTCAACTCTCTCTCACATTCTCAATCTCTCTCTCACGTTGTTCTGCCAAACACATCAAAAACCAGAAAAAATTCATCAAGAGTTGTCTTTTTAAGTAAAAGACAAAGTAATCAAAATGTCAAGGCTAAGAGAGGTTCATCGAGTAGGGTGTACGTTGAAGTAAATTGGGTGTGGTTTGGAGGAGTTTCCGGGCAGCAGCTTCACGCTTGAATAACGTCCAAAGGTATGGGTTTCTCTCATGGAATTCTTTCTCCAAGAGTACTTTCTTTCGAACGCTTCTTAAAATCTTGAAACTAAGGTTGTTCCCCTTCGTATGTCCTTGTCCTTAGCTCCCAAACGAATTTGTAGGATGGGCATGTTGTGCTGCTAGATTTTAGCATGAATGATGTGTTTAAATTAAATACGAACGTGTTTATGTGCAGGAAAGCACGATAATGATCATCAAAATATGACCGGAAAAGTTGATGTATAGGTGTGTATAGGGCAGTGTTTTAGTCACTGTTTTGGGGTGTATAAGTTGTGTGTTTATTGTGTATTTTATGTGTGTAATGGGTGTAAAATGTGATGTTCATTATAATGAAGTATTGTGAATTGAATAACCATATATAGCTATCTAAACTTATGAAAAAAATGCACCTAAAAATGGTTGGAGAAGGACAAAAATTTCCAGATTTTTGTATCCTTCAAAAGTGTCAAATTCTGGGTTTTTAAAATAAAATAAAATAAGTGAGGTCAATGGGAATCGAACCCAAGACCTCACCTGTGAAAGAAGCTGGAAAAAAAGAAGGGAAAATGTGAAGAAGCTAAGGGGAATCGAACCCCTTAGCTACTGGTGTCGCGAAAGAGAAAAGCAAAAATAAAAGAGGGGCTGGGGGATCAAAATCGCGACCCAGCTGTGCATTCGCGAAAGAGAAAAGAAAAATAAAAGAGGGGCTGGGGGATCGAACTCGCGACCCAGCTGTTCATTCGCGAAATAGAAAGGAAAAATAAAAGAGGGGCTGGGGGATCGAACTCGTGACCCAACTGTGCATTCGCGAAATAGAAAAGAAAAATAAAAGAGGGGCTGGGGGATCAAACTCGCGACCCAGCTTTACATTCGCGAAAGAGAAAAAAAATAAAAGAGTGGCTGGGGGATCGAACTCGCGACCAGCTCCTGCCCTCGCGAAAAGAAAAGAAAAATTAAGTGGGAGGCGTGGGATTCGAACCCACGACCTCCCAGTACGCGCGAAGGAAAGGGATTTAAAAATAATAATAATAATAAGGATAGAGGGGCTGTGGGGGTTCGAATCCACCACCTCATAGCCTCCTCAGCGAAATTCAAACAAAAATAAGGGGGGCTGTGGGGGTTCGAACCCACAACCTCCCCATTGCAGTGAATTTTATTAAATTAAAATTAAAGAGGTTGTGGGGGCTCGAACCCCGAACCCTTTGGTTAATTAAGAGTGAAATTAAAATAGAAAATTTATCCTTCAATATAAATGTTGAGATTTAATTTAGAGTCTAATGTTATGAATATTAGAAATAAAATTAAAGAAAAATATAAATGATATCCAAGTGATTCAAGATTTGGGTTTCCTTGCCCAAAATTCCGTATTGATGCATAAGTCATACGTGAGTAAAATATCCAAAAATAATGCCATCTACTTAGATAAAAAAAAATTAAGATCTTTGCATATATACAAGATATATAAGTCTTGTACTACATAATCTTAGGAAAGTAAGAATCACTTAACGAATTATGAATGAAGCCCCATGGCTTGTATGTATAGACACATAAGTCTAATATACGTTCAAAAGTAAGTGAACCTAAGATGTATGTAATGTAATGACGAACCCTAGAAGGGTTAAGTATGAGTGTAAGATACACTAAAAGGCCAAGTGCATTGGCATATGATGAAATGAACATTCACGTAATAAGAGGTGAGTAACGAGGAAAAGTAAAGGTGCTAATGATGAAGAATGTGGTGACAACATGATGTAAGGCTAATGTAAATGATGAGAACAATCTCAAATGAGCCTAAGTAAATGTTACCAAAACGTACTCACCTATGAGAGTGTAAGATAATAAAGAGACCAGTCTCTATGAACACTCTAATGAAAGTATTGAGCTTAACACACTTAATACTAATTATGAGATGAGAAATCATCTAATGAGCTATGATGTCCTCATACTAGAAGCCAACTTCAATGACGTATGAGATGAATGAAATGGAACTTTATACTGAGTACCGATAGGCTAACTATGAGCGGTGATGCCTTCTTTAGGGATGGGCAGAGGTTCACGTAACTCTCATGAGATGAGACTGTCCGGCTTGCCGAGTATGGGTCTCCTTATATCTCCTAGTCTTCGAACCTATACTGCCAATATAGGCATCTGGCGAGGTTAAATTCCCATATACGCTAGCATGTTATTGGGTCACTTTGGCCGGTGATTCCACCTCTTTTCAGTGTGGGGGAGACACTGGATTTCATGGTGCTCACATAATCTATGTCGGTTAAAGTTAAATTTTCCAATGAACGAATGAGGCCAGCCTCAAATGAAGCACATAATGAAATGAATGGTACCAAAGGTGTTAGGATCGGATAATCAAGAGGTGAGCTAGACTCAAGTAATAACACTAGGTTATTCTTGATCATTGCACAGTAAACCCGATGAAAGTCTTAAACTACACCCTAGGTATAGCTGGTGTTCACACTGGCCTACGGATTAAATGAAATGAAGTACGTAAGAATGAATGAAGCAGACTCTGTGTTTGCTAATGAAGACTCCTTAGTTGAGGTCCCATATGTTGATCCCTCATTTTGGAAAGTCTTATTGTTAAGTCCATGATTCCAAGGTCTCATGGCATATGAATAAAATGATACGACAGAAGCTATGTGTTATGTGTTATGTGCTATGATATGTGCTATATGAAGATGATATGTGTTGTGTGCAATACGATATTTAATATGATGCATGTTACTCTCATGGCATGACCTTACTAACTCAATTTGGAAAGTTCACTAACTTTCCAAATTTCAATTTGGCAAGTCTACTGACTTGACTTCCAAAAATCATGTTGTTAGGAAAGAGCTTTTATTTCTCATGCATGTACGTGGTGTGTGCTTGCATATACCCATACTTAGTACAAGTGTGTACTAACCCGTACAAACTTTACTATTTTAGGTACAGGCACAGGTGGACGATAGAGCTACAGGATCGTCGTTGCAGATATCCGGACGTCAGCATTCATCCGGAGTTTGGTAGGTCCTCATGCTTTCGAGGATGCTACTGTTTTACATTCTAGCGTAGTTTTAGAGTTGAGATAGTGGAGCATGTTCCACTAGTGTTTCTTTCCTGTTTTTATTCAGATTTTGTATTGATGCCATTTAGGCAATTATACACTTAATACTTATTGATTTATTTTGCTTATCTTATAATGTTAGATGGTTGATGGTGAACAATTATGAAATGATAAGAATGTTTAAGTAGTATGTTAAGGAAACAAAAAGTTTCAAATTTTCCCCTAAAATTAACCAAGATGAAGTATGAATGACGTAAGTAGGCTTGTCTGCGACCTTTGAGAGGTCAACGACGCCGGTCTCGTCTGGGGTCTAGATTCCAGTCGTGACAAAGTTGGTATCAGAAAACTAGGTTAAATTACGAAAATAATAAGTTCACATCAACCACATTGAGTAGTTTCTAAGTCATGGTAGTGAAGTGCACCACTATCCTGAATTAGAGACTGCATGATGCGTAGAAAAATTTCCCTTCTTCTGATCTTATCGTACTTTTCCAAATGTCTGATTTCTTGGTGTTATGAGCGTATCTAATATCAATTTTTGTTGTTTCCAAAGAATGAACCCTAGGAGGGATATTGGTCAGAGGAGAGGAGGAGGAGCTGCTAGGGGCAATCGAGTTCCACCCTAGGCTCCAGCTGAAGGAGTGGTTGTGCCAGTTAACCCAGTTGGGTTGACTGATGCTGAGGTGAGGGCATCTCTGGCCCAGATGGCACAGGCCATTACTATGCAGGCCCAGGCTATGACTGCCCAGGTCAACCGGCAGGATGTTCAGAGGGAGAACCCACCGGTTCGTAGCATGGCTGACATGCTGAGGGATTTCACGAGGATGAATCCTCCTATCTTCACAGGGTCTAGGACTGCAGAGGATCCCCAGGAGTTTGTGGATGAGGTGCATAAGATCTTGGTGGATATGGGGGCCACTGATATTGAGAAGGCTGAACTGGCTTCTTATCAGCTCAAGGATGTTGCACAGACTTGGTGCAAGATGTGGCAAGATAGCCGTGTCTTAGGTGGAGTGCCAGTCACATGGGAGTTGTTCAAGACAACATTTCTGGAGAGAATTTTCCCCAGGGAGATAAGGGAGGCCAAGGTTGAGGAATTCATCAACCTTAAACAAGGCTCTATGGCAGTCAGGGAGTATTCACTGAAGTTTGTTAAGCTGTCCAGGTATGTTATTTTCCCTAGTACTTAATAGCAAGAATGAGTAGAATATTGAACTTTGTTGAAATCATCCAGGTATGCTACTTCCCTGGTTTCTAACAGCTGGGATGAGATGAGCAGGTTCCTCACAGGAATCAATGGAGACCTGGAGGAGGAGTGTCGATCTGCGATGCTCCATGATAATATGGATCTTTCAAGGTTGATGGTGCATGTCCAGCAGGTAGAGTACAGCCGCAGAAAGAGAGGTGTTTGTGATGCTAGGAGGCCTAGGCCTCAAGATCAGGCAGGTCCCAGTCATGGAGGCCACAGGAACAACTTTGGACTCCGTGAGCAGCCAAGGTTCAAAAAGGGGCAACAGAGTTTTGGGAATTCTAATCCTCAGAGGAGTGCTACACCTAGAGGAGGCAAACCTGAGCCCAAGAAGGGCAATGGAGGTGAGATGCAGCGTCCTAAGAAGAATTGTGCTAAGTGTGGCCGAGCTCACAGTGGAGAGTGCAGACAGGGCACTAATGCCTGCTTCGGATGTGGTAAGAGTGGACACATGGTCAGAGACTGTCCACAACAGAGGTCAGGCTGGAGGTAATGCTCAGCCTAGGCCTAATCCACAGAGTGCAGCAGTAGCCGAGCCTCCTAAGAGGGACAGGTTCTATGCCCTGAAGGGTAGGGAGGAGCAGGATAAGTCCGCTGATGTGGTCAGAGGTATGCTGCAAGTGTTCTCAACTTCTGTTTATGCTTTACTTGATCCAGGGTCTACACTTTCCTTTGTAACTCCTCTGCTTGCTCTTACTTTTGAGATATTGCCTGAAGTTCTGCATGATCCTATAGTGGTTAGTACACCTTTAGGAGAGAATGTAAGAACTGATAGAGTATACAAGGATTGCCCAATAGTTGTGAGTGGTAAAACTATGTGTGCAAACTTGGTTGAGTTACCCATGCATGATTTTGATGTTATTCTTGGCATGGATTGGCTTCACAGTTGTTATGCTTGCTTGGACTGTCGTAGTAGAGTGGTGAATTTCGCTTTCCTAATGAAGAAGAGTTAGTCTGGGAGGGTACAATTCGAGTCTCCTATCCCTTGATTTCTAACCTTAAGGCCAATAAAATGATGTCCAAGGGTTATTGTGTCATCTGTGAATGTTAATGATTAGATCATGACATTCCTTCCATAGACTCAGTACCTGTAGTGAATGAGTTCTAGATGTGTTTCCTGATGATTTGCCTGGAGTCCTCCCCGAGAGATTGACTTTGGTATCGATTTAGAACCCGATACTAAACCAATCTCAATCCTCCTTACAGAATGGCTCCAGCTGAACTCAAAGAGTTGAAGCTTGCAGTTAAAAGATCTCACTGACAAGGGTTTCATTCAGCCGAGCATATCCTTGGGGCGCTCCAGTGTTGTTTGTAAAGAAGAAAGATGGGACCCTTAGAATGTGTATCGATTATCGGCAGCTCAACAAAGTCACTATAAAGAAATAGTCCACTCCCCAGAATAGATGATTTGTTCGATCAGCTCCAAGGTCTAGTTTCTTCTCTAAGATTGATCTTCGTTCAGGGTATCACAGCTTAGGGTTAGGGGATGGAGATATCCAAAGACAGCCTTTCGTACCCGCTATGGTCACTATGAGTTTCTAGTCATGTCATTTGTGTCTCACGAATGCACCTGCTGCATTTATGGATCTCATGAACAGGGTCTTCCGTGAATACCTTGACTTTTCGTCATGCGTATCATTGATGACACTCTCTCTACCTAAGACCAAGGAAGAGCATGAACAGCATTTGAGACTAACCTTGCAGGTACTTAGACAGCATCAGTTGTATGTCAAATTCAGCAAATGTGAATTCTGGCTGAGATCAGTGACCTTCCTAGGTCCATGTTGTGTCCGATCAGGCGTGGAGGTAGATCCCAGGAAGACTGAAGTTGTGAAGAACTTGCCAAAGCCTCTTACTCCCACTGACATCCGTAGTTTTTTGGGATTGGCTGGTTACTACGCAGGTTTGTGGAGGGCTTTTCTTCCATTGCTGCCCGTTGACAGCCTTTGATAAGAAGAAAGCCAGTTTGAATGGACGGAACTTGTGAGAAGAGTTTCTAAGAGCTCAAGACAGACCTCACTTTTGCCTCGGTGCTTATTTGTCTGAGTGTGGTGAGAATTACACTGTTTATTGTGATGCATCTAGGTTGGTTTGGGTGTGTTCTTATGCAGGCGTTGGTAAGGTGATAGCCTATGTGCGTCCAAGACAGCTCAAGGTCCGAGCAAGAATTACCCCACTTCATGACCTGCGGAGTTTGCAGCTGTAGGTGTTTGCACTGAAGCTGTGGAGCTGACATTATCTGTATGGGAGTGCATGTGATGTGTTCCACAGACCAAAGAGTCTCGAGTACGTGTTCACACAGAGGGATTGAATCTACTGTACGGAAGATGTTGGAGCGATGAAGGATTATGGACATGAATGTGCACTACCATCCAGGTAAGGCTAACTGTTGTTAGCTGATGTTTTGAGCAGGATGGGCATGGGAAGTACAGCCCACGTTGAGGATGAGAAGAAGAGCTGGTGAAAGATGTAAACAGACGGCCAGACTGGGTGTTGCGTTCTGGTTGACTCACGACATGGGCAGTGTTTCAGTTCATCCTAGATTCTGAAATCATTCGCTTTGTAATTTGGAAAGTCAAGCTCACGAGGTCAGCATTAGATCCTGTCGTTGATGGAGCTGAAGGACTCAGTGCTGATAAGATGAATGAGTCTCTTGTCACTTTGGAGATGTGATGGCATATAATGGTTACCAGGACGGCTGTGACTGTGCCATGATGTGGCATAATCTTGCGGCCAAGATTGTGTGCAGAGGCCCATGGTTCCAGATCATTCCATACATCCAGGTTCCACCAGATGTATCATGATCTTAAGCAGATTTATTGGTGGATGGCATGAGGAAGGACATTGCACGAATATGTGGCCAAGTGTCCTAATTGTCAGCAGGTTAAGGCAGAGAATCTGAAGCCTGGTGGTCTGACTCAGATTATTGAGGTTCCGACTTGGAAGTGGGAGGCCATTAATATGGACTTCGTGGTTGGTCTTCTGAGGACTAGGAGGCAGCATGACTCCATATGGGTTATTGTGGACAGATGACTAAGTTGCCCACTTTATCTATGTGAAGTCTACTTACAGAGCGAGGATTATGCGAGACTCTACATTGATGAGAATCGTGAGATGGCATGGGATTCCCTATCTATATTTCAGATAGAGGAGCTCATTTTACTTCACATTTCTGGAGATCTTTCCAGAAGAGTTTGGGCACAACAGGTAAAGCTTAGCACTGCCTTTCATCCACAGACAGATGGCGCAGGCGGAGCACACCATTCAGATATTGGAGGATATGTTGAGAGCGTGTGTGATTGACTTTAGAGGTAACTCGGATGACCATCTCCTTTGATAGAGTTCTCGTATAATAATAGCTATCACTCCAGCATTGGGATGGCACCGTTTGAGCACTTGTTGGTAGGAGGTGTAGATCTCGGTTGGGTGGTTCGAGGTTGGAGAGTCATCCATTTGGGTCCAGAGATCATTCATGAGGCCTTAGAGAAGGTCAGAGTGATTAGGGAAAGGTTGACTAACTGACTTACAGTTGGCAGAAGTCATATGCTGATAACAGAAAGCGGCCCTTAGAGTTTGATGTTAGTGACCAGGTTTTACTTGAAAATATCGCCTATTGAAGGGGTGATGAGATTTGGTAGAAAAGGGAAGCTTAGTCCGAGGTATGTTGGGCCATATGAGATCCTACAGCGTGTGGATGAGGTGGCCTATGAGTTAGCATTGCCTGCAGAGATAGCTTCTGTTCATCCAGTCTTTCATGTCTCTATGTTGAAGAAGTGCCTAGGTGATCAAACATCAATCTTACCTGTTGAAGGTTTGGGGGTTGGTGAAGACTTTTCTTATCAGGAGGTACCTGTTAAGATCTTAGACAGACAGGTCAAGCGACTGAGGAACAAGAAGATTGCCATAGTGAAGGTATTGTGGAGAAATCATCTTGTTGAGGGTGCTACGTGGGAGGCTGAGGCCGACATGAGAGCCCGCTACACTCACCTTTTCAGCTCTTGAGGTTAGACTTCCTACTCTTAAGCCTATGTTTCCTTATCTCTCCGTATTTTGTTGCTATTGATTGACTGTGCATAGTGATTTTATTAGGATCTGACTGGCATTACGATGTGAAGGGGTAATGTCATTCGGGGACGAATGTTCCTAAGGGGGGGATAATGTAACAACCCTAAAAATGAATAGGATCAAGACTTAGGGCGTCAAGAATGCTTGCGATTAAACCAAGGTTCACACGGATTGATACACGTAGAACCAGACATTAGAACCCTTACAACGACCAAGCCAACTAATCTTGGGGAGTTAGTTGAGCTTGGAAAGGTTGGAAGCAACCAAGTAAGGCTCTCGAAAATGAATATTTAATCGAAGGAGTCTTTACCAGACTTAAAAAGAAGAAATCTTAAGTTTTGAGGATCTAGGGGTAAAATAGTCTTTTACCAGGCTAAGGGTAATATCGTAATTACCCTAAATATATAATTAATTAATTATTTAATAAGATGGAGGGGCAATTTTGGGAGAGAGAGCCGAAATTGAGCTCTTCGAGTAGAGTCTTGCTCCACCCGGGTTCGAACCTAGGTGGAAGCAATGATTTAAATTACTTTTATTTAAGATTGATAAATTAATTTAATTAATTAATATTTATTAGCTGATTTAATAAAAAGGAAAATCAGATTTTTTATTAAGTTAATTAAATCCTATTTTTGACTAAGTCTTGAAGTTAGTCTCATAAATCCTAATAACTCTCTCCCTCACATTTCTCAACTCTCTCTCTCAAGTTCTCAATCTCTCTCTCACGTTGTTCTGCCAAACACATCAAAAACCAGAAAAAATTCATCAAGAGTTCTTCACACTTGAAGAACTCACAAGAATTTTTAAGTAAAAGACAAAGTAATCAAAACGTCAAGGCTAAGAGAGGTTCATCGAGTAGGGTGTACGTTGAAGTGAATTGGGCGTGGTTTGGAGGAGTTTCCGGGCAGCAGCTTCACGCTTGAATAACGTCCAAAGGTATGGGTTTCTCTCATGGAATTCTTTCTCCAAGAGTACTTTCTTTCGAACGCTTCTTAAACTCTTGAAACTAAGGTTGTTCCCCTTCGTATGTCATTGTCCTTAGCTCCCAAACGAATTTGTAGGATGGGTATGTTGTGCTGCTAGATTTTAGCATGAATGATGTGTTTAAATTAAATACGAACGTGTTTATGTGGGGGAAATCACGATAATGATCATCAAATTATGACCGAAAAAGTTGATGTATAGGTGTGTATAGGGCAGTGTTTTAGTCACTTATTTGGGGTGTATAAGTTGTGTGTTTATTGTGTATTTTATGTGTGTAATGGGTGTACAATGTGATGTTCATTATAAT
The DNA here is from genome assembly GCA_022817965.1 of Solanum lycopersicoides. NCBI lineage: Eukaryota > Viridiplantae > Streptophyta > Magnoliopsida > Solanales > Solanaceae > Solanum > Solanum lycopersicoides. Next base: position 17,079,965 of record CM040622.1, on the reverse strand, counting down.
GAAGTATTGTGAATTGAATAACCATCTTATAGCTATCTAAACTTATGAAAAAATGCACATAAAAATGGTTCGAGAAGGACTAAAATTTGCAGATTTTTGTATCCTTCAAAAGTGTCAAATTCTGGGTTTTTAAAATAAAATAAAATAATTGAGGTCAATAGGAATCGAACCCAAGACCTCACCTGTGAAAGAAGCTGGAAAAAAAAAAGGGAAAAATGTGAAGAAGCTAAGGGGAATCGAACCCCTTAGCTACTGGTGTCGCGAAAGAGAAAAGGAAAAGGAAAAGAGGGGCTAGGGGATCGAACTCGTGAACCAAGTGTGCATTCGCGAAATAGAATAGAAAAATAAAAGAGGGGCTGGGGGATCGAACTCGCGACCCAGCTGTGCATTTGCGAAATAGAAAGGAAAAATAAAAGAGGGACTGGGAGATCAAACTCGCGACCCAGCTGTGCATTCGGGAAATAGAAAAATAAAAATAAAAGAGGGCCTGGGGGATCAAACTCACGACCCAGCTGTACATTCGCGAAAGAGAAAAGAAAAATAAAAGAGGGGCTGGGGGATCGAACTTGCGACCAGCTCCTGCCCTCGCGAAAAGAAAAGAAAAATTAAGTGGGAGGCGTGGGATTCGAACCCACGACCTCCCAGTACGCGCGAAGGAAAGGGATTTAAAAAAAATAATAACAATAAAGATAGAGGGGCTGTGGGGGTTCGAACCCACCACCTCACAGCCTCCTCAGCGAAATTCAAACGAAAATAAGGGGGGGTGTGGGGGTTCGAACCCAGAACCTCCCATTGCAGTGAATTTTATTAAATAAAAATTAAAGAGGTTGTGGGGGCTCGAACCCCGAACCCTTTGGTTAATTAAGAGTGAAATTAAAATAGAAAATATATCCTTCAATATAAATGTTGAGATTTAATTTAGAGTCTAATTTTATGAATATTAGAAATAAAATTAATGAAAAATATAAATGATATCCAAGTGATTCAAGATTTGGGTTTCCTTGCCCGAAATTCTGTATTGATGCATAAGTTATACGTGAGTAAAATATCCAAAAATAATGCCATCTACTTAGATAAAAAAAAATTAAGATCTTGGCATATATACCAGATATATAAGTCTTGTACTACATAATCTTAGGAAAGTAAGAATCACTTAACGAATTATGAATGAAGCCCCATGGCTTGTATGTATAGACACATAAGTCTAACATACGTTCAAAAGTAAGTGAACCTAAGATGTATGTAATGAAATGACGAACCCTAGAAGGGTTAAGTATGAGTGTAAGATACACTAAAAGGTCAAGTGCATTGGCATATGATGAAATGAACATTCACGTAATAAGAGGTGAGTAACGATGAAAAGTAAAGGTGCTAATGATGAAAAATCTGGTGACAACATGATCTGAGGCTAATGTAAATGATGAGAGCAATCTCAAATGATCCTAAGTAAATGTTACCAAAACGTACTCACCTATGAGAGTGTAAGATAATGAAGAGACCAGTCTCTATGAACACTCTAATGAAAGTTTTGAGCTTAACACACTTAATACTAATTATGAGATGAGATCATCTAATGAGCTATGATGTCCTCATACTAGAAGCCAGCTTCCATGACGTATGAGATGAATGAAATGGAACTTTATACTGAGCACCGATAGGCTAACTATGAGCGGTGATGCCTTCTTTAGGGATGGGCAGAGGTTCACGTAACTCTCATGAGATGAGACTGTCCGGCTTGCCGAGTATGGGTCTCCTTATATCTCCTAGTCTTCGAACCTATACTGCCAATATAGGCATCTGGCGAGGTTAAATTCCCATATACGCTAGCATGTTATTGGGTCACTTTGGCCGGTGATTCCACCTCTTTTCAGTGTGGGGGAGACACTGGATTTCATGGTGCTCACATGATCTATGTCGGTTAAAGTTAAAGTTTCCAATGAACGAATGAGGCCAGCCTCAAATGAAGCACATGATGAAATGAATGGTACCAAAGGTGTTAGGATCGGATAATCAAGAGGTGAGCTAGACTCAAGTAATAACACTAGGTTATTCTTGATCATTGCACAGTAAACCCGATGAAAGTCTTAAACTACACCCTAGGAATAGCTGGTGTTCACACTGGCCTACGGATTGAATGAAATAAAGTACGTAAGAATGAATGAAGCAGACTCTGTGTTTGCTAATGAAGACTCCTTAGTTGAGGTCCCATATGTTGAGCCCTCATTTTGGAAAGTCTTATTGTTAAGTCCACGATTCCAAGGTCTCATGGCATATGAATAAATGATACGAAAGAAGCTAAGTGTTATGTGTTATGTGTTATGATATGTGCTATATGAAGATGATATGTGCTGTGTGCAATACGATATTTAATATGATGCATGTTACTCTCATGGCATGACCTTACTAACTCAATTTGGAAAGTTCACTAACTTTCCTAATCTCAATTTGGCAAGTCTACTGACTTGACTTCCAAAAATCATGTTGTTAGGAAAGAGATTTTCTTTCTCATGCATGTCTGTGGTGTGTGCTTGCATATACCCATACTTAGTACAAGTGTGTACTAACCCCTAAAAACTTTACTATTTTAGGTACAGGCCCAGGTAGACGATAGAGCTACAGGATCGTCGTTGCAGATATCCGGACGTCAGCATTCATCCGGAGTTTGGTACGTCCTCATGCTTTCGAGGATGCTACTGTTTTACATTCTAGCGTAGTTTTAGAGTTGAGCTAGTGGAGCATGTTCCACTAGCGTTTCTTTCCTGTTTTTATTCAGACTTTATATTGATGCCATTTCGGCAATTATACACTTATACTTATTGATTTATTTCTTTCATTTGCTTATCTTATAATGTTAGATGGTTGATGGTGAACAATTATGAAATGATAAGAATGTTTAACAAGTATGTTAAGGAAATAAAAAGTTTCAAATTTTCCCCTAAAATTAACATTGATGAAGTATGAATGACGTAAGTAGGCTTGTCTGCGACCTCTGAGAAGTCAACGACGTCGGTCTCGTCTGGGGTCTAGATTCCAGTCGTGACAGAAACCCAACTTGAAATATTTCAAAGTGTGGGGTGTTTAGCCAAGGTAGAGGTTCCTTTACCAAAGAGGGTTAAAATTGGACCCAAAATAGTAGACTGTGTATTTATTGGATATGCTATGAAAAGTAAGGCCTGTCGATTTTTTGTTCACAAATATGATATTCCTGAGATTCATGTTAATACGATAATTGAGTTAGATAACACAGAGTTTTTTGAAAATATTTATCTGGATAAAACTGAATGTGAGTCGACAAGTGAAAGACTTAAACGACCACGTGAAGAATCAATGGAAAATACACTAACTAGTGAGGATCTTAGGCGTAGTACTCTCCAACAGAAACCTACTTCTTTCAGACCAGATTTTGTGGCACTATTGCTTGAAAATGATCCTCAAACATTTAAAGCAGTTATGTCTTCATCTGAGTCAACTTACTGAAAAGAAGTAGTCAATAGCGAGATTGAATCAATTTTAAGTAATCACACTTGGGAATTGGCTGATCTTCCTCTAGGAAATAAACCTTTAGGATCAAAATGGATCTTTAAAAGGAAAATGATACCTGATGGGACTATTGATAAATATAAGGCCAGACTGGTAGTCAAAGGGTACAAACAAAAGGAAGGTCTAGACTACTTTGACAGATACTCTCCATTAAAAAGGAAAACATCAATTAGGATGTTAATAGCACTAGCACCAGTGCATGATCTTAAAATCCACCAAATGTATGTAAAGACAGTCTTCCTAAAAGGAGAGTTGGAGGAAGAAATTTACATGGAACAACCTGAAGGGTTTTTAGTTACTGGTAAATAAAAGAAGGTGTGCATACTCGTGAAGTCACTTTATGGACTCAAAAAAGCACCCAAACAATGGAATGCCAAATTTTACCAAACTATGTTGACAAATGGATTGAAGATCAACGAATGTGATAAATGTGTTTACATTAAAAATGATATGACTCATGAAGTCATTGTTTGTTTATATGTTGATGACATGTTAATAATGAGTAAAAACATTGAAGATATAAATGCTACTAACCGCATGTTGTCTAGTAAGTTCGATATGAAGGACTTAGGAGTTGCTGATTTGATCTTAGGGGTCAGGATTATCAAAACTCCTCACGGACTAGCATTATCTCAATCTCATTATATTGAAAAAGTATTGGATAAGTTCAAGTACTTGAATTTTAATATTGGCAAAACTCCAATTGATTTAAGTAGTACATTTCAAAAGAATGAAGGTCAAAGTGACTCTCAATTGGAATATGCCAGAGTATCGGGAAGTTTGATGTATATTATGAATTGTACTCGCCCATATATAGCATGTGCTATTAGCAAACTGAGTCGGTTCACTAGTAATTCGAATCAAACTCATTGGATGGCAATGAAACGTATGTTGGGATATCAAAATATACACAACACTATGCTTTGCATTATAATAAATATCCTGGTGTGATTGAAGGATATAATGATGCAAATTGGATCACCGGGTCAAATGAAGTAAAATCCACAAGTGGTTATGTGTTCATACTTGGTGGAGGAGCAGTCTCTTGGAAATCGTCCAAACAGACATGTATTGCTCGCTCCACAATGGAATATGAATTCATTGCTTTGGATAAGGCTGGTGAAGAAGCTGAATGACTCCGGAATTTCTTAAAGGATATTCCATTCTGTCCCAGACCTATTGGACCTATTTGCATACATTACGATAGTCAAGCAGCAATAGGTAGGGCAGGGAGCGTCATGTACAATGGGAAGTCTCGTCATATACGACGTAGACATAACACCGTAAGACAACTTCTCTCAAGTGGTATTATCACAATTGACTATGTAAAGTCAAGAGATAATGTGTCAGATCCACTAACGAAAGGCCTAGTAAGAAAGGCAGTTGAAAGATCATATAAGGGAATGGGATTACGGCTTAGGACAAGTCAGTATGACGGTAACTCTATCTAGCAGACTGGAGATCCCAAGAGCTAGAATCAAGGAGAAAAACAAAGTTGTAGCTGACAGTTCGACATTGTCAGTTAACTCAAACCATTCTCATGATGAAGACAATGTTCACGAACAAGGTTAAGACTTTAAGGCTTGTTAATAAGGTAATAAAAGCTTAAAGTTTTTAATGATTTGCTAAGTTTGGTAGATTTGACCAAATAGTGTATCTACGAGATGACACGGTTAGAAATCACCTATGTGAGTGTGAAGTGGAAGCCGATTCAAAGAGAATTTTATGTCAAAAGCCTATTCTCTATAAACTCATGAAACCAGGAGGTGTTCATGGCTGAAACGAACACAACCGTAAGAACCATAAACAGTAAAAGGGTTAATTGTGTGACATATGGTTGTCTAGGTATACATTAAAGCTCGAAGGTTCAAAAATATCACATCTACCGATTGACCAAGTATATCAGACATATGTTCACTACGAAAAGTCCAAGGGGAAACCTACTTATCCAGATGCAATTAATTGTTGCATGTAAAGTACACACTTGTTTGAGCATTCCTATGTTATAACCACTTCCCATCAATGTGGGGGATTGTTAGGTATGTAGCAAAAATTGATGGGAAATAGAGGGAAAGAGAGGAATTTGAAAATTTGAGAAGTTGAAGAGTTGGGAACTTCAAAAGTCCTCTTATGCTTTAATGAAAAGGCATTTGTCCCTCATCGGTGGTGGAAAGAAAAATAGGAGAGTTTAAATATAGAAACACTCCTATTAATTGTTAAAAGGTTTGTAAAGAGGGACCCCCCTCGCGCCGCCGTCGTCGTCGCTCACTCGGCTCGGCTTCGGCTACGGCTACGGCTTTGGCAAATCGATCGAGCGATTATTTTTGGACAAATTTTGTTTTAATTATATAATTAATTATTTATTTAATTAATTAATTAAATTAAATGGCCAATATATTTTCAATTAATTAGTTGAAATAAACTGAAACGTTTTAATTTTTAGTTGATTAACACGACCCGACTCGGATCCGCGCGTGACCCATTTGAATTTAAAAACTTTCCCATTTTATTTAAAATTCCTGCCATGACTGTTCTGAAAGGTTGCAACTTTCAGGAACAGTCATTACCATTTGAAAGGTTGCAAACTTTCATTAATGGTTGTGAGAATTCTGAAAGGGTTGCAACATTTCAGAACTTGTTCCTCTTGATTATAAATACCTTTCACTCTTCAGAATTTTTCCTTACGAATTTTCTGATCTCTTCTTCTTCTTCTTCTGCACAACAATTTACTTCGTGTATTTTACTGCCGTTGATTGGATCGCTGACACCAGAGTTTTTGGTATCTATACTCTGGTGATTGAGATCATTTTACCCTGGAAGGTCATATTCCAAATTAAACCTCGGACACTAGATGGGAATAATTTCCTTAAGGGGACACTGTGAGTTCAGTGGACTTGATCTTTTTCCTATTAAAAATTTCCAGATTCTGGTACGTGTTTTTACAGATTTTAATTTTTACTTAATTGATTTCTGTTCAACTTTTGTACTGATTCTGAAAACTTTAAGTTACTTCGTGTTTCTGTAAAGTTTTATCAGAATAAGTAATTCTGTTTTTCAAACATAGATTGGTAACACTAAATCGCCTAAATCAAGGACTCCCTAAATTGATCCTTGATTGAGATAAATCCCTTGGGTTTTTCCTTACAAAATTGCAGATCATCATCTGCATAAACCGACCAGATTTGTAGTGTGAAGTACGAAACTTCACTAGAGCTTAGCAAACACTTTTTTTTTGTCTTTCATAAAGTTTTGTAAACATGTGAGTGATACAATTGAAAAGAAAAGAGAAAATAAAGAATCTAAGTGTAGTATACAAGTTGAGGCAGTGTCAATGTAGAAATCATATTTGCATATCCGACATGAGAAAGTTTCAAATTGTTGTAACACGAAGATCTCTTCAAATCTCTTAATGAAAACCCTTGAAACCCAAGGGGACTGGACTAGGCACCGCATTGGTGATCCGAACCAGGATAAAATCTTTTATGTCAATTACTTACTGCAACTTCCTATTATTGTTTATCTTCCTACTAATTTGCAGGTGAGTCGACTATCGACTACTCCTAGTTGACTAAGTTAATTTTAAATTTACCCCCCCCCCCCCGAATATCACAATAAACTTGAAAAGAAATAAGGGCTTTAGCTAGATTCAAACCCTAGTTTTGTGGGTGATTCCTCTAGCACAAGGATAGCTCTACACTCATTAAGAGTGCGCTGTTAAATATATTTTTTTTCCAAGAGATAGATGTACATGTATATGCACCCACACATATGAATGTGAGTCCACTTATCATATCAAGATAAAGCTACTTCATGAGTAAAAATCATAAGTGCAAGTTTCAGGATCTGATACGACATGTAAAAGCATAAATATTTATGCTAATAAAGAAATTAATATATATACATACCAGGATTTTGAACGAGCGTATTTGAGACAGAAAACGAAATCAATCTCCCTTTGCCGTATCTTACGCTAATGTCACTTTCATGATTGAATCGAGTGGAGGTATTAACCCTAATGAACATAAAAGGATCAATATATAGGATTCCACTGAAAATGTTATTGTTTTTGCTGCACAACATATAATCTAATGAAATGATGAAGTCTGTTTAATTATTAAAATAAAATAGAAATTATATGGTACAACTAATTTATGACATGTAATTATCATATTAGTAATATTAGTAGTGAATGCTTATAATAATTACTATTTATAGCTAATCTTTTCATTTCATAGAAAAATAGTAAATACACACAATTATCTATAATTTGGTTGTAACATTAGGCATTTCTATGCTATTCTTCATTTGATCAAATTAATCGCGATTCATCCAAAAGAGGATAACTATTTGGTAGTTTTTTTATTAGTTTTTCATATATAAGTGTATTTGTTTCTTTGATTTTTATTCTATTTTAAAATTGAGCGAATTAGAACAATTTTAGTCAAATATATTATGTCAAGATAACAAACGGATCAAGATTCAACTCAAACTGAATTTGATTGGATCAATATGAATTGAGCCAAAACAGGGCAATAATGAGTCAAGACCTAACTCAACTCAATTTTCGCTAAGTTTAATTATTTTATTAATTCTTTTAAAATATTTTAGTACACAATAACTTTACTGATAAAAATATTTTCTGAATATATATAAGGAATTCATAATACTACAAAACCTTGAACTTTTTCATGGTCTGCTAAAAAAATGGTAATTAAACAAGTGAAAATTAAACGTCTTACAATGTACAGAGCAATTTATGTTGAGGAATTTAAAATTTATATATAAACACTGAAAAAACTCTTATATATATCATATAATATTTTTTCAAGAAAATTTAAATGAATATACCTTCGCCACTTCTAGATTCGCCCTTACATAAAAGTGTCTAAAATGTAGGAATTTTGTGTCTATAATACTGAACAAATGATATCTCTTGGTATTTTCTAGATCCCTTATATATAAAAATGACGATTTCTTATTAAAAAAATTAAAAGTCATAAAATCAAAAAAATTAATTTGTAACTGACCTCTACAATCAAATTTCACACTTTTGAGGTACTAAATGTCACATGCAAAAAAATAATTAAGTGGACTGAATTGGACAGATCAAAGTAATTTTTCAGTAACTAATTATACCGGCCAATTTGTCTAAATAAATAATCACATTAATTTTTACTCTCTTTTCCTTATAATTTATGTGATATTTACTTTTTTTAGGTTATTTAAAAAAAGAAAGTCTTTTCATAGTCCTATATTAATTGTTCACTATATTATAGATAATTCTTCCAATCATTTTGATCTCATTTATCCTTAAAGTTATTCCTCTTTTATTTTTGTAAATTAATCAAATTTGTAAAGATTCAGAAAAAAATTCTTAAAGTGCAAATTAATGAAATTTATCATTTTTATTTATGATTATAAATAAATAACTAATATAAAATAAAAAAAGACATATTTTGACTAAAAATTATAATAAAATAATTTATAATTACATTAATATCTAATATTTCTATTACATATCACATTTCAATTTCCTTTTCATTTTTAATTCTTTTTATGTCGAATTAAATCGTGTCACGTAAATTGATACGAACAAGACAATACAACTAAGGAACCTCCATAATTAATTACCCCCACTCCCCCACCCACCCCACTCACCCCGCTCCATATTACAATTCTGTAAAATTTAATTCAAGAAGAAAACCTCTCCCCCTTCTTCAGTTCCCTCTTTCACTCTGGGGTGATGAATTTGCAGACTTCAAAATCATAAAAATTTGTGTGCAACAGCTGAAGAATAACGTGTGCTCAAAAGGGTATTTGATACTTTTCTATTATTATTATTTTTTTGATATTTACAGTATCACAGTAATAATTTTAGTTCTTGATAAGCTTAAAATTTGCTTCCTTGTTCTGTTTAAAAAATCAAATCTTTCTTATTTTGGGTGTTGTTAATTTTGTGAAATAGAAGCCCTATCTTCCTCTTTGTACTTTTTTTTTGGGGTAGATGTTGGTTTTCTTGGGATTTTTGAATGTAGAAAAAACCCTATTTTCCTTTCTTTCTTTTTTTTGGGTGATTTTTAGGTGTTGTCTTTACTGCATGTCATTTCTTTTGAATCGAGGGGCTATCGTAAATTAACTCTCAAACCCCACAAACAATGTTAAATGTAAAATGTAGTGTACATGCTATCCTTTCTAGACCTCTGCAAACTTACTTTCTGTCTGGCTAGTGTAAATTTACTCAAGAAGCATCACCCAATTTGGGATTCGTGAGTTTTTGTTTATTCGAAGTTGTGTTATGTGTTGAATTAGCTTAGGCGAGGTTGAAACATTGAGTGGAAACTTACTTTATGTCTGGTTAGTAGAGATTCCCTGCTTGGTAAGGGATTAGTCCAAGTTAGAACGAGAAATTGTAGGTCTAACTTAGACTAATCTCTTAGCAAACGAGAAATTCCTACTAACCGTACAAAAAGTAAGTTTCCATTTAATACTTCAAGCTCGCCCAAGAGAATTCAACACACAAAATAACTTCAAAATAAACATCAACTCATGAATCCCAAATTGGGTGATGTTTCTCGAGTTTCTTCTTCACATATGAGTAAGCATCATATCCAACATATATACTTCTTAGAATTGGAAATGGTGAGTGTCTTGCTACGAATTGAAAGGGTGCCATAGCCATTACCAGTGTCTCTAGAACTAAACTTATCACAAATGTTTTGTATGTACCAGACCTAGATCGAAACCTTCTCAGTGTTGGTCAATCAATGGAGAATGGATTCAATCTGTTCTTCAAAGACAAAACTTGTGTGATAGAAGATCCATCAGGCGATGAGATATTCAAGGTCAAAATGGAGGAGAGGTGTTTCGTGCTCAATCCTTTCGAAGAAGAGCAGATAGCTTTTCTCATGATAGACAACTCTACAAAAGTTTGGCATAAAAGAATGGGACATTTGAATCATCAAGGTATGATGTTCTTTCAAAGAAAGGAACTTGTGAATGATCTACCAAGATTGCAGAATAGGTGGACGGATTGCCAAGCTTGTTTACTTGGAAAGATGAACAGGTTGCCCTCCTCAAAACAAGTTGGAGAGCATCAAAAAAGCTTCAGTTCATTCATACAGGTAGCGCGGTGGACCTCATAGAACACCATCTTTAAAAGGTAGTCTTTACTACATTGTATTTACTGATGATCTAACAAGACTGGCCTAGATTTTATTCTTAAAATTCAAGTATGAGGTAGCTGATATGTTTTGGAATTTTAAGGCAAAAGTGGAAAATCAAAGTGGCTGCAAAATTCAGACTTTAAGGTCTGATAATGGGAAGGAGTACACTTCAAATCAGTTCAAAATATTCTGTGACAAGGAAGGTATAGAACATCAACTAACAGTTCCTTATACTCCACAACAAAATGGAGTAAGTGAGCGGAAAAACAGAACTATAATGGAGATGACTAGGTGCATGCTACATGAGAAACATCTACAAAACAGGTTCTGGTCGGAGGCTGCCAGCACAACTATTTTTTTTTTGCAAAACAGACTTCTTTCTAGATTTGTAAAGGATAAAACACCATAGAAGCATGGTATGATCAGAAACCCTCATTGCAATTTCTCAGAATTTTTGGCTCCTTTGGTTTCTCTTATATACCACATGTTAAAAGAGATAAGCTTGACAAGAAGGCAGTTCATGGCATCTTTATAGGCTATAGTGTTTTATCCAAAGTATATAAGATCTATGAACCTCAAACAGAGAAAATTGTTGTAAGTAGAGATGTCCACTTTATTGAGGACAAGCACTGGAACTGGGAGAAGCCTGAAAACAATCCACCAGTTGACAGTCTATTAGATCCAAAAGATCTGGTAGATGATCCTCCTGTTAGAGGCACGCGGTTGATCTCTGATATCTATCAGAGATGCAATACTGTAATTTGTGAGGACCCAAGCTATGAGGAAGCAGAAGGGGATGACAAATGGGTGGCAGCAATGAAGGAGGAAATGATGATGATCGAAAAAAATCAGACATGGGTGCTTGTTGAGAGACCTCTAGACAAAAAGATTATTGGTGTAAAATGGTCTTCAGGACAAAGCTGAATGCTAATGGTTTCCATTAACAAACACAAAGCGAGGCTTGTAGTGAAAGGTTACGCTCAGATTTTTGGAGTAGAATGCTCAGAACCTTTCGCACCAGTTGCTCGACTTGACACAATCAGATTGCTACTAGTCATTGCAGAAGAAAAAGGTTGGAGATTTTATCAACTTGATGTTAAGTCGGCCTTTCTCAATGGTCTTCTCCAGGAGGAGATTTATGTTGAGCAACCAGATGGCCTTGTTGTCAAGGGGCAAGAAAATAAGGTTTATTTGATAAAGAAAGCTCTCTATGGTTTAAAGCAAGCACCAAGAGCTTGGTATAGCAAGATTGACGATCATTTGCTCAGTTTAGATTTAAAGAAGAGCCTATCTGAGTATACACTTTATATTAAGTGTTTAGGTGCAGACATACTTGTTATTTCTTTGTATGTTGACGATCTCTTTGTCATAGGAAGTAAGGTTTGCCTAATTGAGGACTTCAAGTTAGAAATGATGAAGGTCTTTGAAATGACAGACCTTGGATTGATGGCGTGCTTTCTTGGAGTGGAAATCAAACAAAATGAACACAATGTGTTCATCTGCCAGAAAAAATATGCTCAAGAAATCCTAAAGAAAGTTTCATATGGAAGAATGAAAAGTTATGAGTACTCCAATAAACCAAAAGAATTTTTTTCCAAAAGATGATGGAACTGAAAAGGTGGATGAGACATATTATAGAAGTCTTATTGACTGCTTGATGTATTTGACTACAACTAGGCCTGATATTCTTTATGCAGTGAGTTTTTTGTCTCGGTTCATGCATTGTGCAAGTGATTTACACTTGAGAGCAGCTAAAGAATTGTCAGATACATCAAGGGAACTATAAACTATGGTGTTAAGTTTCACAAAAGTCAGAAGTTTAGACTTAACGGATTCTCAAATAGTGATTGGGGTGGTGCAACTGATATGAAGAGTACGTCAGGTTTCTGTTTAAATCTTGGGTCAGGAGTTTTCTCTTGGTATTCCAAGAAACAAGATATAGTAGCACAATCATCAGCGGAGGCAGAATTTATTGATGCAACAGCAACTGTGAATCAAGCACTATGGTTGAGGAAAATTATGTGTGATCTGAATATGGAGCAAAAAGAAGGACTGAGGTTTTTTATTGATAACCAAGCTGCAATTTCTATTGCTAATAATCCAGTTTTTCATGCAAAAACGAAGCATTTCAATATCAAGTTGTTTTTCTTAAGAGACGTGCAGAAATATGGAGATTTGAAGCTTCTTTACTGCAAGAGTGATGAGCAGGTTGCTGACATTTTCACCAAGCCCCTTTCTCTCAGCAAGTTTGAGTTTTTCAGAGAAAAATTAGGAATCAGCAGTTCCTAAACCAAGGAGGAGTGTTAGTTGCTATGTTTTAGGACTGCAGCCTTTTATTTATTTTACTGCAGTAAATTAGCTTTAGTTTTCCTCAAATAACTTCTTTACCTAGTCTCTAGGAGGTTGTTTATCTTCAGCAGATGTGTTGCTGATTTTTAGGACATGGAAGTTAGTTCTTTATTATCACTGCAAGTCTTAGGCATTGAAAAAAAACTGAATAATAAAAATAGTTATCTCTTCTTTCTTGTTCTTCATTGCTTTATAGTTCTAATCTTTCATTATTCTCAAGTTCTCCTTTGTTCTTTTCTGGATTTCCTTCTTAATTAACTACAATTGGTATTTAATTTCATTTGTAAAGCCTTGAAGTTGCCGTTTTGGCTAAGTATTATTTTAAAAGCTATTCTTGGATTATATCTGTAACGACCCTCAAAATGAAATAGGTCAAACTAGAGCTCCACATGTGTTTTATGATTTAATAATGTGTTCAAAATAGCGTATTTTAGCATTAGAAGTCAGTTAGTGAAGTTTGGAAGTCAAACGTCTAAGGACGAACAAGACGTTCAGAAACTAGTCTTGTGTGTGATAGTGTGCCCTTGTATGTTGTATGTGTTTATGTGTGTTGTATGGAGTCTAAAATCAGTGGGGATGACCCGAGGACCTAGAGTGACATATTTAGGGTCAAAAAGTACTAGTACGACTCCCCGGGGACCAGCATAAGGGTCCCTAAGGAGGACCCAAACATTGTCCAAGCAAGATGCCCAAGGCAACAAAGTTTTGCACATAGGTGAAATATGTGCGCGTCGCGTACCTGGTACAGCTTAGGACAAAGGTTTTAGTCCGCATCGCGGACAAATCGTGCACCCCAATGTCCAAAAATTAATTTCCAAGAACTTGTGGGAATAGCTCCGCGACGTGGACTATTTCCCCGACGATAATTCCAAAAATGACAGTTAAGTTTGACTCGTCTAAAAAGGTCCTTTTAATGTAGGGGTGTTTTGGGTATTTTGGGGTGTTTTATATACTAATTTTAGGTCATTATGAACTCATTCCCCAATAAAAAACCCCAAACCCTCAATTAGAAATCAAATTTTCAAAACCCTCAAAAGTTCTTCTCTCCCAAAAGCTCTCTCAAACTCCATTGGAGCTAGAACTCAATGTTGAGCTAGGGTTCAAGGTTTTGGACTTTTTCTTCACCAAATCTCGTGGTTTTCTTCATATTAGGGTATGGTAGTTCATCCTTGACTCTCCTTCCATTCAGGGAGCCCATTCAAAGACTTTTCAAAAAGGATTTTCAAACTCCAAACTCTTCTATTTTTTACTCTAAGCATGGGTCTTGCATGAAAATGTTTTAATGAGTGTATTATGATATTATTCAATGTTATTTGATGATTTTAAGGTCAAAAACTCAATAAACCCATGCTCATTAAATTTCTCAACTTTTGGCTTGTGAAGTTGGTTTAATGTTCATGATTAGATAATGTTAGAACTATGATTTTCTTTGTGTTATACTTTGAGTACCTACTGCCTTAAAATGCTTTATTAGGATAAATTGTTGGTAATATTGAGAAGAGGTGGTAAAGGTTTGGATGAAGGGTGAGTTTTTCTAATCTTGCTTAGTTTTTGTTATGAAATGATCTTGAGTGGTATGGTCCACCTTCGGTGGTGGTGTTTACTTGAAGTATGCAGATATATATGTTTATTTTGATTTATGGCCTTGAAGGCATAGCATGTGAAGTGATGTTATGATTGTTATGTTTATGCATGATGTGCTTTAGGAAGTTGAAAATGTGTATCTTGAAGATGTTAGGTCTAAATGAAGTATATGTTTATGTGAGGCATGATAGTGTGTGAAGTGTGATGAATGTGGGTATGAGCATGTTTAGAAGTCAAGTTATGAATATGGTGATTATGTAAAAGGTGTGCTCACATGTACACACACTATGAATGAATGAATGAAGTTAATGAATGTAAGTGGGGATTTGTAGGGTAGACACTCTTTGTGAGTTAAGATGAAGTGTTTAGTAACAACTTCATTATTCCCGAGATTTTTCTAAAATAGGTTGGAGGTTGAATACCCTTCATGATTTTAAATGTGGTGTTCAAAAGTAACCTCTAGGGATAAGTACCCATCCTGAGTTGAGATGTGGTGATAAATAGTTATCCCTTAACCTATAGTAAATGAATGTTTAAGACTTCGTTGGGGAGTTATGCTTAGCACCGAGAGGATTTGAAGAAGGGGTGGGTACACTTCGTGAGTAGAGATGATGTATCCAATTTACCTCTTGAGATGAGTGCTCCTCTCTATAAGATGAATGAGTCACTTAGAAGCAATCTCCTTATCCCTTAACTATGCGCCCCCATAGGAGTAGCTATTGGAAACCCATGTAAAGGATCAAGAATAACCCTACCTTAGGCAATTATGGATCCCTCATCCGGTAGGGGTTAATACCAGGATTCCATGTCTAGCTTTCATGGTCTATGTCGGTTAAAGCTAACCCCCACCAAGGAATGTTATGAACTAAGTCTTCTTAAGGGTGTACTACTAAGGTTAGGTGGTGGAATGGGACGCAATCTATCCATTGCACAAGTAGGCATTTTCAGGGAGTCTTGGTGTGTCCTTTTATGAAATGTATGAATGGTTAATTATATGATGAAAAGAAGCATGATGAATATATGTCTAAGTTTAATGAAGTAATGTGACTTTATGTTTAATGTTTATGAAGTATGTTGATTCTAGGCATGAGAGTCTTATGTCTAATGTTGATGAAAGTTATGTGAATGAAGTTATGGATGTAATGTTCCTAGTCTAGGGCGATTCCTAAGGAGCACTAAGTGGAAGTAGTATTATGGGATGCTACTTTCACATTTCACTAAGTAACTTGGGGGTTGTCTTGGAGGATTGTTTCATGTGAAGTTACAATGTATATGTATGTTCCTCTATTGTCTTTAGTATTGATAATGTTCTGCTTGGAGTGATTAAAGAAATCAATTAAAACATATATAAAAAAGAATTTAACCCTCCAAGAACTTATTAGTCATATGAGGATTGACGAGGCAAACTGTCTCAAAGATAAGATGCAAGAACTTTCTCTAAATTCTTCTAAAGCTAAACTTTTTTAATCTTCTGGTACTATTGTGGAAGACATGTTAAAAGGCAAACAAAGTAAATTTTCAAAAAAAGGAACGTATAAAGAAGAACAAAAATCAATTCAACAAGCTGGAGAGTCAAATTCAAAAACTTAAGGGCCCTTGTTTTCTTTGTGGAAAGGTTGGTCACAGGGCTGCCAGGTTCTATCAAAGAAAACGGCAAGACTCAAAGCAGGAAGGAAAAAGTGATGTCGTAGCTAATCTTGCTGAGGGTAATGAAGTGATTGTTGTTGTAGTTGTTCAGGCAAATCTGGTGGCAAACAAAACAAACGGGGTGCTAGACACAGGCGCCCCAATGCATTTCTGTGCAAATAAAGAGTTATTTCATGACTTTGAGGAGTCCACTGATTGAGAGTGTGTATATATGGGTAACTCCACTATCGATGTAGTAATGGGTAAAGGAAAAGTTTTAATTAAATTAACTTCTGGAAAGACATTATCCTTGAACAATGATTTGTATATTCCCTCTCTCCGTAGAAACTTAGTTTCGGGAGCACTTCTCAACAAAGTAAGCCTTAAACATGTTTTTGAAGCTCATAAAATAATATTTATCGTGATGTAGACTTTGTTTGGAAGGGATATCTTGGAGAAGTATTATTTGTATTTAACATTGTTCAAGAGATTGTCAATAATGAAAGTATTTCAAATTCTGCTTATCTTGTTGAGTCTATTGATTTGTGGCATGGTAGACTAGGCCATGTCAATATTACTTTTATTAAAAGACTTAGGAAAACGGAATTAATTCCTATGATAAAAACTGATGATTTTTCTAAATTTCTTTTGTTTGTAGAAGCAAAGCATACCAAGAAACCTTTCAAATATGTTAATAGTAGAAAGACTGGATTACTTGAACTAATACATTCAGATTTAGCAGATTTCAAGTACACTGTTAGCAAAGGGGGGAAAATGTATTACATTACTTTTGTTGATGACTTTTCTAGATAGACTAAGGTATATTTTTTTAATTCTAAAGATGAGGCTGAAAACATGATTTAGAAATTCAAAGCAGAAGTGGAAAATCAATTAGACAGGAAAATTAAGAGATTTAGATCTGATAGGGGCGGTGAATATAGTACTAAAACTCTAGAAGATTTTTGTGAGAAAAATGATATTATACATGAGGTTAGTGCTCCCTATACTCCCCACCAAAATGGTGTAGCCGAACGGAAAAATAAAACCCTTAAAGAAATGATGGATTTTATGTTTTTGTGCTCTGGTCTATTTGACAATATGTGGGGAGAATCAGTCTTGTCTGCATGTTATATTCTTAATAGAGTCTCGCATAAGAAGTTAGACAAGACCTCAAATGAGTTGTGGAAATGGTTTTCTCCTAACTTGAATTTTTTGAAAGTGTGGGGGTGTTTGACTAAGGTTGGTCTACGTGATTTTAAACGCGTAAATATTGGTTCTAAGACTTCTGATAGTGTCTTTATTAGTTATTCTCATAAGACCCAAGGTGTGTGTGCATGACCATAAAAGCACATTGTTGTATCGCGGAGTTTGCATAAAAAATCAAAGATATGGTATGTGTTGTGGGGGTCTCCACTTATGTCCATTTAGTTCAAGAGTACTTCACTTTGTGGATATGTGGTGTTGCCTCATTTCACTATATGTCAATTCAAATCGAAAGATATTGACACTTAAGTAGATTCTTAAGTACATGTTCCTTTCTTTTGCCCAGAAATTATTCTTATTCTTTATCTTTGCATTAGTGGGGGATTGTGGATAATATTCCTTTCTTTTAATGCAAAGGATAAGTTACATCTTTTAACTTTTCTTAATTAATCTATGTGAACATTGCCAAGTAGTTAGTATATGAGAAATAGGAAAGTTAGTTCCTCATTAATGGTTCACATTTATCTCAAGTGTCATTTTCTTAACTTCGTAAGAAAATATTCAGATGACTTGAAGTTACTTTTGTATTATGACAAATTTGTCATTAAAGTAAGAGTTATGTTTCATTACATTGATTATACGATAGTTTCTTACATTCTTTTGATGGATTAAACGTAAATGATTTTCCTATTTAGGGAGTATCATTTGGGAGCTAAACACAAAGAAGAAAAATCAATTCATTTCTTTCATTTAATATCTCCCTCAACAATTTCTTTAATTGTCTTGAATAATCCTTCTTCCTATTGTGGATTTCTAGGCAATTGTTTTTGTGCAACTTCAAACTTTCAGCCACTAGTGCACGTGTTTGAAAGTAACTGTGGAACCCTAGGGAGCGACCGGCTACAACGATTTGCACCGGAGTCGAGGTGAAATATCTTTCAAGACAGTTGCTTACCACGACACAGTGTTTGTGATAAGTTATTTATTACTTTATAATTCCAATCTAATATCAATATTGTAGTATTTTTTCCAACATCATCTAATATGGGAAACAATTTGATGCCTCGACTGATGACCTAACATAGGAAATTATCTTAGAGCCATACTTCACCACACACATAGTTCCCAACAAATAAGGATAGGTGAAATATTAAGAATTTGTTGATGCAATGAATGAAGAGGTTTCATAGACCACCACCGAGAAAAGAAACATACAATAAATCTAGGACCACTAGTAATGCAGAAAGGATCACCAAAAAAATTCCATATGCTAGTAGCTAATTCACTGGTACAAAAGGAATGATGGCTTGTCTCATCCACGGGGATTTGACAACAATGGCATGTAGAGGAGAAGTCTTCCAAATTTATCCAAGCTGACCATTCATAATAATATCTTTGACTGGTTGGAGTTGAGGACTGTCATCAATAGTAATAATATATGCTATAGCCCCCATACCGGTCCAATTATCCCACCATAAGCTTTCATTTCCAGAGTTAACCTTCAATAACATGTTGTCTTCGGCTATGTTGCTCGGAGTCTTCAAAAAAGTCAATGGGTGTGTGTCGGATTCTCCAAAAATAGTGTATTTTTGTAGAATCCGACACGGGTGTGGCTCGAAAGTGAAGAGTCCGCACAACTTAGGTCTTCGGTGCATTCTTTGACTTAGTTAATTTTCTTCCAACACAGAGAGTGCCCCCACATCCATTTCTTGTTAACCGGGGTGAATATTTTTGCAATAGTTATCTTTCATAGTTAAGCATTAATCATATCCATCATAGCCCCGAACCCAGCATCTCCTTCATCAATCGGAAAGCATAAATATTTCCATGAACACCAGTGGTATCTTTGTTCCCCATCACTAGTTCTCCAATAGAATCTACTCAGTGGTCTTTCAACCTGGTTAAGGACTGATATTGTAAGACATGCTTAATCGATATAGCTCGTCCCCCAATGGAGAGGAGCTTTTTTGTCCATTTTGTAGTTCCTTTATTAATTTTAGATATCATATCACTGAAACTAGAAATCAAAGTTTTTCCGATGTACAAGGGGCAACCCAAATATGTTATAAGAAATTGCTTATGTGTATAGACAATAATCCCTTTTATTCTATCTATCTCATCCGCAATATTCCTTGCAACAATCATGCAACAACTTTTTGCCTCATTAATCTTCGGTCCACAACCTGCTTCATAAATTCAAAGTTGGTTCTTGATTACTTTCAAGAAATTTTGATTACCTGAAGAAAAGAAGGAGAATATCGTCAGCATAAGATAAATGATGAACTTAAGGGCCTTGTCTTATCAATATAAAACCTTTAAAAAGTTGATTAGTATTCAAATGGTTTAGCATTTTAAAAAGAATTTCAGCTCTCTTAACGAAAAGAGCACTTTTGGTAATGATCCAACTGGTGATAACACTCCTAGTGAATAATGCTCCAACTGGTTATAACACTCAAATTACCCCAAATGAGTGAAAATATCTCATTAACACGTTAAAAGGAAAATTCCCCTAAATCCATCCCAAAAACTGTATTATGAATTTCCTCTTCATCAGGAGTTTTTGTGAGATCATCATTCTCATTTTGGGTAATACGTTGCTCAATGAATTCCATACCTATGGGGTTGGTTTGTCCATCTGATTTAGTAATATTATTCTCAAACTGATTATAGCCTCATCAGATATTTGTTGGTTACCGGTTACTATCTTGATTTTTTATTCTATGTATTGTCAATCTCCTTCTCTTGTCATTGATAGTGGCATGAAAATATTTGCTATTAGAGTCCCCTTCTCCAATCCATCTAATGTTAATTTTTGTCTAAGTATGGATTGCTCATATTTCAACCACATGGTATATTGTGTTGGAATTAATGCATTCACTTCACACCTTGATGTTTAGTATTTCAATATTGTCTCTTAGTTTTTCAAGAAGTCTTTTTAGAATTCCGTCATACATGTATCTAGTAAATTGTGATACATGTATTTAGTAATTATTTGTGCAAGACCTTTGATTTACTTTATTACTTGTATAAATAGAGATGTATTGATGATTATAATTATCTCAAGTGCCTTAAGTAGCCTATATAAAATTTGAGAATTCTCTAAAGATAGTAGTCTCCTTCTATATTTCCTACATATTGAGCATACACATGGTGAATTTCAGATCTAGCATCATCCCTATCATTATCAATATATTCATTCTAAAGATGTTGTAGTTTTTCTTCCCATTCTTTCACCTCGTCATGCACATGAACAATAGTAGTTTTAGACCACTGACTGAGAGTTTTGCTAAGCAGTTTAAGTTCCACGTATTATTAACCTGGATATCAACATTCAGAGCGTCTTGAACCAGATATTTGAAGTCAGGATGTTCAATCTAAACATTTAAGAATCTAAAGTATTTAATACTTTTGAATTCAACTTTAGAACATTTGACTAGCATAGGTGTTCTACACTATTTCTCGAAAAGTTGGCAGCCCACTAATGATTAATGAAAACTCTATCAAGTCTATTCCAGATTCTATTCCATTTTTCCCTAGCATTACACCAGGTAAATCTAGGACCAGGAAAACCGGCATCTACCGTGCCATAATCATCCATATAACCTATGAAGTCCCAACTTTTCTGCATTCTATGAGGAATTCCACCTTTCTTTTCTCCGGCACTCATAATAACATTAAAATCTCCACTAATACACTACGGAAGCTAAAATCATGATGTAAATGAGAATTGGTAACGTAAAAGGAATATTTGATTTGTGGTTGTATACCACTAGTTTCACTTCACATACAAATCCAACACAATCTCAGATTGAAGTCCCATGGTTACAAAATCGCCTTTGCTAGAGCACTTTGCCTTCTAATGTTAGCCTTTCCAATGCAATTCATAATTAGTCACGAGTCCAGGTGGGATTACCAAAAACGAAAAAAAAAACTAACAAAGTATAGGTTGAAAAGAGAGAATAAATTAGCACACCATGTTCTCTTAAATTGCTCAAAAGAACCAAACGTAATTTAGATAACAAACTAATCAAACTTCTACTATCAATATTGTATATTTTTTCCAAATCATTTAATATTGCAAAATGAATGAACCTGTTTTTTAAGTAATCCAGACTTCTCCAAATTATTCAACGTTCCTATATGCTCAAAACCATAGCCGTGAAGCAGTTCTCGTCTAAGAAAAAGCGCACAAGTTCAATGTCATTTGAGGTTCATGGGTGATACTAAAAGCATGGAAACCATGTCAAAGCATAGATAAAACAGCTATACTTGCCTCAAAATAGTCAAAATTCTTCTTGGGAAACCTTGAATTTGTTATTAAGAACAAGATGAGAAGACGTAAAACATTAATAAGTGGTTCCTGCTTATGGATCATCTCCTCAATGTACTCAAAGCATCTGCATTTACCCTGAGGAAAGAGTAAGCAAATAGAACAGGAAAACATTCACCTCAGAAGAAAAGGAAAAGGGTAAAGCCAGACCCCTTCCCCTCTCTTGTACTTCCAGCTCATATATATCACTTTTTTCTGATCATATTACATGAAAAGCAAGGAGACGATAAAATCAAAATTTCAAGGAATTTAATAGTAACAATATATTTCTCATGAGTTCATCAGATGGCAAGACAACTGTAGATTACAGTGCAAGACATGAGTTGATGTATTGCAGACATTTTTCTCTACGGGGTTATTTTCTGCATTGAGAGTAGCATTTGTTTAGAAAAATTTATCATTTTCTCTCTAGGTTGGTTTAATGTGGACTGGCTAATAGTGATCTGCAGCTGTATACGCTTGTTTACCGACTGATTGAATAATAATCATGTTTCTTTACCACATAATAAAAAGAAAAAAATGGAGAAAGGAGTAATGGAGCAACCCTTGCATTTACAATTCTCCAACATTTGAGGCCAAGCACTTGGTGCAACAGAGACTTCTGAGTACCGTTGAATATTTAAGAGAGAGCTGAAAGGTGGATATGGTCTAAAACTACCAAAGTCATCAATCATTAGAATGAAAAGTTTCATTTTATTCACACATCATAGCTTTCAGCCTCGACAAGAGTTTTCTCCAGATCAAGTCGGGCAAGGAATGAAGGTTTGGATGTAAACGTAGTTAATGCTGACCAAGATTTATGTGTCTCTAGAATAGAAAGACAATAATGTTATAACATTGTTAAAAGCATTATGATCGTTGTAGAATAAAATATTAGAAATAACTCTTATTGTCATTTCCGGCAATGAGTTAAGCTTTTTGACAAAATCCTTCAATTCAGAGACTGTTTGGTTCTGCATATAATAGATATGTAACACAGAAGTCAATTATTGAACTAGAAAACTAAGACATGCACATGTACAATTATTGACTAACCATGGTCTGCATTTCTGTGTAATATTGCTTATGGAAGTTGCTTTTTGACGTAGAACCTGCAATCACACTGCAAATGACAATTAAAGAAACAGAAGACTAAGGAAAGAAGATGAGCAACTGAATCTTTTGATAGGACACTAAAGATCGATACTGAACTCACCTAGACTTTGTTGTTAAAAAAATTGGAGAGAAAATAAATCAACCTGGATGAGAACTTCAAAGTTCTGATCCAGTATCGCTTTGAACAAATTTTTTTTTGATGACAATCTCTTTGAACAATTATTCACTACAAAGGCAAAGAATTAAAAAGTTCTGAACAGAGAAATAAAACATCTTAGATGCGGGGAGAAGGTTAAAATAATAACACTCTCTTTGTTTAAAAGAGAGAAAATACCTGCTGTGTATATGAGAGGATACCTTATAACAGAAGAAACTGCATGTTTTGGAAATTGTTTTCCAAATCAACTCAATACATTTTCCAAAACTCTCTTCCAAACTTGATGAATTTTTTCTTCCTCTAGTATCTGTCAGGATTGCATACATTGTTAATGAGAAATGCATGCCAAACTAAATCCATAAGAAGTTTATCTTTGATGTTAACAAAAAGGCTAACCTTCTCACATACAATTGCACGACGAGGGTCAAAATAAACAAAATACTCCCTTTGAATCCCTTCAGAAATATGATTATGGATGTGTGAGCAAATGAACTTCATCAAGTCAAGCTGGGCTCGGACTAGATAGACTACTTTTGCGCAATCTGTTTGAACTGGTTCCACATTAAGATGCCGCAATTCATCCCCATGCTCCTGTTTATAGGTGTGAAAAACACCGAAAAGAAAAACATTATCCTTTGTACCAAACACCCTTGATGGAAATATAGTCCAAGTTGAATATGGGCCTTTTCATATGTTGGCCTTTCAAATGGGCTTTATACTAATACCCAATTAGATTCACGGTTTACTTTTTCTACCCGACATTGTTATACTATAACAACAAAAAAATCTAACTCTCAAAACCCGTCCTCAATTCGAATTGCATGTTGCAACTATCCTGCATACCTGAGATATATAGGACCAAACTCTTATTGGTAATTTAATTCCTACATGGAGCGTCATTATTGTTGTCAAATTCAGTCTAGTTCCACCTACCTTAAAATAATAAAATAGAGATATTGTTTTTGATAGACTCTGACTCAAGATAATTATATATCATATCATATATATATATTATATATATAAAAGAGAACCCTAAGCCCGCCTACGTGGCGCCACTACAAACCATGATTCTCTTTCAATTATTTTATTTCCAAAAATATATATAAAAGAGAACCCTAAGCTCGCCAACGTGGCGCCACTACAAACCATGATTCCTTTCAATTTATTTTATTTCCAAAACTAGCCTTCTCCTTTCATGAAAAGTTGTGACTTTTATGAAAAATTGTGACTTCTATGAAGAGTTGTCACTTTTATTAAAAGTTTTGCCTTTTATTAAAGGTTGTAACATTTCTGAAGGTAACTTTTCCAAAGAGTTATAACCTTTCTGAAAAATTGTGAATTTTATGAAAAGTTATGAGTCTTATGAAGAGTTGTCACTTTTATGAACAATTGTGACTTTGATGAAAGGTTTTGACCTTTTCGAAGGGTTGCATTTTTACGAAAGAGTTGTAACCTTTCTGGTAAGACACAATAATCATTTGTTCACACTACCCTTTGTTGTCTATAAATACGGGACTTTCCTCTCCTACTTTTAAGTTTTACATAGGTGGTAATTTTTATTCAGTAGACCTTTAAATTTTTACATTTGAACTTTTATATATTTTAACTTTAATTTTGTCATGGTCATTTGTACGCTGCAAATTTTGTTCGATAGTAACTTATGATATGAGAATTGTGTAACTTAATCATAATTGCAGATTCTTTGAATGCAGAACACGATAAAGAATAAGTACATGGCATTCCGAAATCATGTGAGTAATCATATAGTTCTGCACTTTCCATTTTTCTTACACTTCGACTGCAATTAATTTGATTTGTATGGACAAGTGTAGAATTTGTGTTGATGTCTTCACTCCTTTTATTGATTTGAAATGATGGTGTATTGAAAACAACCTTCCTATCCTCCAAGATAGGTGTAGGCTCTGTGTCCACACTATCCTTATCATACCTCACCTGTGAGATTACAATGGAATAATCATTTGTGTGTGGAACGTTTTTAATTTTAGTAATTTAAAAGCTCTTTTTTAGAAAACAAATCTTTTGAATAAGATTAATGTGCACTAGCATATGATGTTTCAAGTGTTTTACTTCCAGATTATTTTAGTGGAGCCAACAGAGACATAGCGTGTGATCTGTATCATAAATAAGGTGTATAAAATCGCTCTCTTTTAATCTAATTATTTTGTGTTCCATTCATTGCTATAAATTATGGTTATATAACATAATTTGGTATAGTCATAAGTTAAAGGACAAGGTTGTCTGCGTAGAAGATTGATTGATATCAACAATAAAATAGAGAATTACACCGTGTAAATTATATATTTCAGATCCTTCTTAAGATTTAGAGTCAAATAAATTTCTTGGTTATTGTATTTTACAAAATTGCAATGTTGTGGAATGTGTACAAGTTTCCACTTTTCAATTTTCTTTAAAAACATTCGAAAGAAAGCATTTGACGCGGNAACTTCTGGAAAGACATTATCCTTGAACAATGATTTGTATATTCCCTCTCTCCGTAGAAACTTAGTTTCGGGAGCACTTCTCAACAAAGTAAGCCTTAAACATGTTTTTGAAGCTCATAAAATAATATTTATCGTGATGTAGACTTTGTTTGAAGGGATATCTGGAGAAGTATTATTTGTATTTAACATTGTTCAAGAGATTGTCAATAATGAAAGTATTTCAAATTCTGCTTATCTTGTTGGAGTCTATTGATTTGTGGCATGTAGACTAGGCCATGTCAATATTACTTTTATTAAAAGACTTAGGAAACGGAATTAATTCCTATGATAAAAACTGATGATTTTTCTAAATTTCTTTTGTGTAGAAGCAAAGCATACCAAGAAACCTTTCAAATATGTTAATAGTAGAAAGACTGGATTACTTGAACTAATACATTCAGATTTAGCAGATTTCAAGTACACTGTAGCAAAGGGGGGAAAATGTATTACATTACTTTTGTTGATGACTTTTCTAGATAGACTAAGGTATATTTTTTAATTCTAAAGATGAGGCTGAAAACATGATTTAGAAATTCAAAGCAGAAGTGGAAAATCAATTAGACAGGAAAATTAAGAGATTTAGATCTGATAGGGGCGGTGAATATAGTACTAAAACTCTAGAAGATTTTTGTGAGAAAATGATATTATACATGAGGTTAGTGCTCCCTATACTCCCCACCAAAATGGTGTAGCCGAACGGAAAAATAAAACCCTTAAGAAATGATGGATTTTATGTTTTTGTGCTCTGGTCTATTTGACAATATGTGGGAGAATCAGTCGTGTCTGCATGTATATTCTTAATAGAGTCTCGCATAAGAAGTTAGACAAGACCTCAAATGAGTTGTGGAAATGGTTTTCTCCTAACTTGAATTTTTTGAAATGTGGGGGTTTGACTAAGGTTGGTCTACGTGATTTAAACGCGTAAATATTGGTTCTAAGACTTCTGATAGTGTCTTTATTAGTTATTCTCATAAGACCCAAGGTGTGTGTGCATGACCATAAAAGCACATTGTTGTATCGCGGAGTTTGCATAAAAAATCAAAGATATGGTATGTGTTGTGGGGGTCTCCACTTATGTCCATTTAGTTCAAGAGTACTTCACTTTGGGATATGTGGTGTTGCCTCATTTCACTATATGTCAATTCAAATCGAAAGATATTGACACTTAAGTAGATTCTTAAGTACATGTTCCTTTCTTTTGCCCAGAAATTATTCTTATTCTTTATCTTTGCATTAGTGGGGATTGTGGATAATATTCCTTTCTTTTAATGCAAAGGATAAGTTACATCTTTTAACTTTTCTTAATTAATCTATGTGAACATTGCCAAGTAGTTAGTATATGAGAAATAGGAAAGTTAGTTCCTCATTAATGGTTCACATTTATCTCAAGTGTCATTTTCTTAACTTCGTAAGAAAATATTCAGATGACTTGAAGTTACTTTTGTATTATGACAAATTTGTCATTAAAGTAAGAGTTATGTTTCATTACATTGATTATACGATAGTTTCTTACATTCTTTTGATGGATTAAACGTAAATGATTTCCTATTTAGGGAGTATCATTTGGGAGCTAAACACAAAGAAGAAAAATCAATTCATTCTTTCATTTAATATCTCCCTCAACAATTTCTTTAATTGTCTTGAATAATCCTTCTTCCTATTGTGGATTTCTAGGCAATTGTTTTTGTGCAACTTCAAACTTTCAGCCACTAGTGCACGTGTTTGAAAGTAACTGTGGAACCCTAGGAGCGACCGGCTACAACGATTTGCACCGGAGTCGAGGTGAAATCTCTTTCAAGACAGTTGCTTACCACGACACAGTGTTTGTGATAAGTTATTTATTACTTTATAATTCCAATCTAATATCAATATTGTAGTATTTTTTCCAACATCATCTAATATGGGAAACAATTTGATGCCTCGACTGATGACCTAACATAGGAAATTATCTTAGAGCCATACTTCACCACACACATAGTTCCCAACAAATAAGGATAGGTGAAATATTAAGAATTTGTTGATGCAATGAATGAAGAGGTTTCATAGACCACCACCGAGAAAAGAAACATACAATAAATCTAGGACCACTAGTAATGCAGAAAGGATCACCAAAAAATTCCATATGCTAGTAGCTAATTCACTGGTACAAAAGGAATGATGGCTTGTCTCATCCACGGGGATTTGACAACAATGGCATGTAGAGGAGAAGTCTTCCAAATTTATCCAAGCTGACCATTCATAATAATATCTTTGACTGGTTGGAGTTGAGGACTGTCATCAATAGTAATAATATATGCTATAGCCCCATACCGGTCCAATTATCCCACCATAAGCTTTCATTTCCAGAGTTAACCTTCAATAACATGTTGTCTTCGGCTATGTTGCTCGGAGTCTTCAAAAAAGTCAATGGGTGTGTGTCGGATTCTCCAAAAATAGTGTATTTTTGTAGAATCCGACACGGGTGTGGCTCGAAAGTGAAGAGTCCGCACAACTTAGGTCTTCGGTGCATTCTTTGACTTAGTTAATTTTCTTCCAACACAGAGAGTGCCCCCACATCCATTTCTTGTTAACCGGGGTGAATATTTTTGCAATAGTTATCTTTCATAGTTAAGCATTAATCATATCCATCATAGCCCCGAACCCAGCATCTCCTTCATCAATCGGAAAGCATAAATATTTCCATGAACACCAGTGGTATCTTTGTTCCCCATCACTAGTTCTCCAATAGAATCTACTCAGTGGTCTTTCAACCTGGTTAAGGACTGATATTGTAAGACATGCTTAATCGATATAGCTCGTCCCCCAATGGAGAGGAGCTTTTTTGTCCATTTTGTAGTTCCTTTATTAATTTTAGATATCATATCACTGAAACTAGAAATCAAAGTTTTTCCGATGTACAAGGGGCAACCCAAATATGTTATAAGAAATTGCTTATGTGTATAGACAATAATCCCTTTTATTCTATCTATCTCATCCGCAATATTCCTTGCAACAATCATGCAACAACTTTTTGCCTCATTAATCTTCGGTCCACAACCTGCTTCATAAATTCAAAGTTGGTTCTTGATTACTTTCAAGAAATTTTGATTACCTGAAGAAAAGAAGGAGAATATCGTCAGCATAAGATAAATGATGAACTTAAGGGCCTTGTCTTATCAATATAAAACCTTTAAAAAGTTGATTAGTATTCAAATGGTTTAGCATTTTAAAAAGAATTTCAGCTCTCTTAACGAAAAGAGCACTTTTGGTAATGATACAACTGGTGATAACACTCCTAGTGAATAATGCTCCAACTGGTTATAACACTCAAATTACCCCAAATGAGTGAAAATATCTCATTAACACGTTAAAAGGAAAATTCCCCTAAATCCATCCCAAAAACTGTATTATGAATTTCCTCTTCATCAGGAGTTTTTGTGAGATCATCATTCTCATTTTGGGTAATACGTTGCTCAATGAATTCCATACCTATGGGGTTGGTTTGTCCATCTGATTTAGTAATATTATTCTCAAACTGATTTATAGCCTCATCAGATATTTGTTGGTTACCGGTTACTATCTTGATTTTTTATTCTATGTATTGTCAATCTCCTTCTCTTGTCATTGATAGTGGCATGAAAATATTTGCTATTAGAGTCCCCTTCTCCAATCCATCTAATGTTAAATTTTTGTCTAAGTATGGATTGCTCATATTTCAACCACATGGTATATTGTGTTGGAATTAATGCATTCACTTCACACCTTGATGTTTAGTATTTCAATATTGTCTCTTAGTTTTTCAAGAAGTCTTTTTAGAATTCCGTCATACATGTATCTAGTAAATTGTGATACATGTATTTAGTAATTATTTGTGCAAGACCTTTGATTTACTTTATTACTTGTATAAATAGAGATGTATTTGATGATTATAATTATCTCAAGTTGCCTTAAGTAGCCTATATAAAATTTGAGAATTCTCTAAAGATAGTAGTCTCCTTCTATATTTCCTACATATTGAGCATACACATGGTGAATTTCAGATCTAGCATCATCCCTATCATTATCAATATATTCATTCTAAAGATGTTGTAGTTTTTCTTCCCATTCTTTCACCTCGTCATGCACATGAACAATAGTAGTTTTAGACCACTGACTGAGAGTTTTGCTAAGCAGTTTAAGTTCCACGTAGTATTAACCTGATATCAACATTCAGAGCGTCTTGAACCAGATATTTGAAGTCAGGATGTTCAATCTAAACATTTAAGAATCTAAAGTATTTAATACTTTTGAATTCAACTTTAGAACATTTGACTAGCATAGGTGTTCTACACTATTTCTCGAAAAGTTGGCAGCCCACTAATGATTAATGAAAACTCTATCAAGTCTCTTCCAGATTCTATTCCATTTTTCCCTAGCATTACACCAGGTAAATCTAGGACCAGGAAAACCGGCATCTACCGTGCCATAATCATCCATATAACCTATGAAGTCCCAACTTTTCTGCATTCTATGAGGAATTCCACCTTTCTTTTCTCCGGCACTCATAATAACATTAAAATCTCCACTAATACACTACGGAAGCTAAAATCATGATGTAAATGAGAATTGGTAACGTAAAAGGAATATTTGATTTGTGGTTGTATACCACTAGTTTCACTACACATACAAATCCAACACAATCTCAGATTGAAGTCCCATGGTTACAAAATCGCCTTTGCTAGAGCACTTTGCCTTCTAATGTTAGCCTTTCCAATGCAATTCATAATTAGTCACGAGTCCAGGTGGGATTACCAAAAACGAAAAAAAAAACTAACAAAGTATAGGTTGAAAAGAGAGAATAAATTAGCACACCATGTTCTCTTAAATTGCTCAAAAGAACCAAACGTAATTTAGATAACAAACTAATCAAACTTCTACTATCAATATTGTATAATTTTTTCCAAAATCATTTAATATTGCAAAATGAATGAACCTGTTTTTTAAGTAATCCAGACTTCTCCAAATTATTCAACGTTCCTATATGCTCAAAACCATAGCCGTGAAGCAGTTCTCGTCTAAGAAAAAGCGCACAAGTTCAATGTCATTTGAGGTTCATGGGGTGATACTAAAAGCATGGAAACCATGTCAAAGCATAGATAAAACAGCTATACTTGCCTCAAAATAGTCAAAATTCTTCTTGGGAAACCTTGAATTTGTTATTAAGAACAAGATGAGAAGACGTAAAACATTAATAAGTGGTTCCTGCTTATGGATCATCTCCTCAATGTACTCAAAGCATCTGCATTTACCCTGCGAGGAAAGAGTAAGCAAATAGAACAGGAAAACATTCACCTCAGAAGAAAAGGAAAAGGGTAAAGCCAGACCCCTTCCCCTCTCTTGTACTTCCAGCTCATATATATCACTTTTTTCTGATCATATTACATGAAAAGCAAGGAGACGATAAAATCAAAATTTCAAGGAATTTAATAGTAACAATATATTTCTCATGAGTTCATCAGATGGCAAGACAACTGTAGATTACAGTGCAAGACATGAGTTGATGATATTGCAGACATTTTTCTCTACGGGGTTATTTTCTGCATTGAGAGTAGCATTTGTTTAGAAAAATTTATCATTTTCTCTCTAGGTTGGTTTAATGTGGACTGGCTAATAGTGATCTGCAGCTGTATACGCTTGTTTACCGACTGATTGAATAATAATCATGTTTCTTTACCACATAATAAAAAGAAAAAAATGGAGAAAGGAGTAATGGAGCAAACCCTTGCATTTACAATTCTCCAACATTTGAGGCCAAGCACTTGGTGCAACAGAGACTTCTGAGTACCGTTGAATATTTAAGAGAGAGCTGAAAGGTGGATATGGTCTAAAACTACCAAAGTCATCAATCATTAGAATGAAAAGTTTCATTTTATTCACACATCATAGCTTTCAGCCTCGACAAGAGTTTTCTCCAGATCAAGTCGGGCAAGGAATGAAGGTTTGGATGTAAACGTAGTTAGATGCTGACCAAGATTTATGTGTCTCTAGAATAGAAAGACAATAATGTTATAACATTGTTAAAAGCATTATGATCGTTGTAGAATAAAATATTAGAAATAACTCTTATTGTCATTTCCGGCAATGAGTTAAGCTTTTTGACAAAATCCTTCAATTCAGAGACTGTTTGGTTCTGCATATAATAGATATGTAACACAGAAGTCAATTATTGAACTAGAAAAACTAAGACATGCACATGTACAATTATTGACTAACCATGGTCTGCATTTCTGTGTAATATTGCTTTATGGAAGTTGCTTTTTGACGTAGAACCTGCAATCACACTGCAAATGACAATTAAAGAAACAGAAGACTAAGGAAAGAAGATGAGCAACTGAATCTTTTGATAGGACACTAAAGATCGATACTGAACTCACCTAGACTTTGTTGTTAAAAAAATTGGAGAGAAAATAAATCAACCTGGATGAGAACTTCAAAGTTCTGATCCAGTATCGCTTTGAACAAATTTTTTTTTTGATGACAATCTCTTTGAACAATTATTCACTACAAAGGCAAAGAATTAAAAAGTTCTGAACAGAGAAATAAAACATCTTAGATGCGGGGAGAAGGTTAAAATAATAACACTCTCTTTGTTTAAAAGAGAGAAAATACCTGCTGTGTATATGAGAGGATACCTTATAACAGAAGAAACTGCATGTTTTGGAAATTGTTTTCCAAATCAACTCAATACATTTTCCAAAACTCTCTTCCCAAACTTGATGAATTTTTTCTTCCTCTAGTATCTGTCAGGATTGCATACATTGTTAATGAGAAATGCATGCCAAACTAAATCCATAAGAAGTTTATCTTTGATGTTAACAAAAAGGCTAACCTTCTCACATACAATTGCACGACGAGGGTCAAAATAAACAAAATACTCCCTTTGAATCCCTTCAGAAATATGATTATGGATGTGTGAGCAAATGAACTTCATCAAGTCAAGCTGGGCTCGGACTAGATAGACTACTTTTGCGCAATCTGTTTGAACTGGTTCCACATTAAGATGCCGCAATTCATCCCCATGCTCCTGTTTATAGGTGTGAAAAACACCGAAAAGAAAAACATTACCTTTGTACCAAACACTCCCTTGATGGAAATATAGTCCAAGTTGAATATGGGCCTTTTCATATGTTGGCCTTTCAAATGGGCTTTATACTAATACCCAATTAGATTCACGGTTTACTTTTTCTACCCGACATTGTTATACTATAACAACAAAAAAATCTAACTCTCAAAACCCGTCCTCAATTCGAATTGCATGTTGCAACTATCCTGCATACCTGAGATATATAGGACCAAACTCTTATTGGTAATTTAATTCCTACATGGAGCGTCATTATTGTTGTCAAATGCAGTCTAGTTCCACCTACCTTAAAATAATAAAATAGAGATATTGTTTTTGATAGACTCCTGACTCAAGATAATTATATATCATATCATATCATATATATATATATATAAAAGAGAACCCTAAGCCCGCCTACGTGGCGCCACTACAAACCATGATTCTCTTTCAATTTATTTTATTTCCAAAAATATATATATAAAAGAGAACCCTAAGCTCGCCAACGTGGCGCCACTACAAACCATGATTCCCTTTCAATTTATTTTATTTCAAAACTAGCCTTCTCCTTTCATGAAAAGTTGTGACTTTTATGAAAAATTGTGACTTCTATGAAGAGTTGTCACTTTTATTAAAAGTTTTGCCTTTTATTAAAGGTTGTAACATTTCTGAAGGTAACTTTTCCAAAGAGTTATAACCTTTCTGAAAAATTGTGAATTTTATGAAAAGTTATGAGTCTTATGAAGAGTTGTCACTTTTATGAACAATTGTGACTTTGATGAAAGGTTTTGACCTTTTCGAAGGGTTGCATTTTTACGAAAGAGTTGTAACCTTTCTGGTAAGACACAATAATCATTTGTTCACACTACCCTTTGTTGTCTATAAATACGGGACTTTCCTCTCCTACTTTTTAAGTTTTACATAGGTGGTAATTTTTATTCAGTAGACCTTTAAATTTTTACATTTGAACTTTTATATATTTTAACTTTAATTTTGTCATGGTCATTTGTACGCTGCAAATTTTGTTCGATAGTAACTTATGATATGAGAATTGTGTAACTTAATCATAATTGCAGATTCTTTGAATGCAGAACACGATAAAGAATAAGTACATGGCATTCCGAAATCATGTGAGTAATCATATAGTTCTGCACTTTCCATTTTTCTTACACTTCGACTGCAATTAATTTGATTTGTATGGACAAGTGTAGAATTTTGTGTTGATGTCTTCACTCCTTTTATTGATTTGAAATGATGGTGTATTGAAAACAACCTTCCTATCCTCCAAGATAGGTGTAGGCTCTGTGTCCACACTATCCTTATCATACCTCACCTGTGAGATTACAATGGAATAATCATTTGTGTGTGGAACGTTTTTAATTTTAGTAATTTAAAAGCTCTTTTTTAGAAAACAAATCTTTTGAATAAGATTAATGTGCACTAGCATATGATGTTTCAAGTGTTTTACTTCCAGATTATTTTAGTGGAGCCAACAGAGACATAGCGTGTGATCTGTATCATAAATAAGGTGTATAAAATCGCTCTCTTTTAATCTAATTATTTTGTGTTCCATTCATTGCTATAAATTATGGTTATATAACATAATTTGGTATAGTCATAAGTTAAAGGACAAGGTTGTCTGCGTAGAAGATTGATTGATATCAACAATAAAATAGAGAATTACACCGTGTAAATTATATATGTTCAGATCCTTCTTAAGATTTAGAGTCAAATAAATTTCTTGGTTATTGTATTTTACAAAATTGCAATGTTGTGGAATGTGTACAAGTTTCCACTTTTCAATTTTCTTTAAAACATTCGAAAGAAAGCATTTGACCGCGGATGTTTAAGCAT
This sequence comes from Solanum lycopersicoides, assembly GCA_022817965.1. Classification (NCBI taxonomy): domain Eukaryota; kingdom Viridiplantae; phylum Streptophyta; class Magnoliopsida; order Solanales; family Solanaceae; genus Solanum; species Solanum lycopersicoides. The sequence goes on along the minus strand of CM040622.1, from coordinate 17,045,485 downwards.
TACCCTTGAATAATATTTGTTTAATTATCTTAAAATTGACATTGCGTATTTTACGTCCTTTAGACGTTAAAATAACCTTAGGTATAGGTACCAGGGTCATTTGGTAGAGTGTTTAAGAATAGTATTGGATTGAGTGTATAAGTAATGTTAACATTAGTTATCCTAAGATTTTTCTTGTCTATTGTTATCTTATTTTCCAAGCCACTTCTCAATCCTCTTTTTCTTGATTGATTAAAAGTAGCGAGGAAAGACATGGAAAAACTTTATTGGCTCAACATGCAACTAAGCAAAGAGAAGGAGTAGTAAAGGAAATACAAGTAGCAGTCTCATGTCAAAATGAATCAAGGAAGAAATTCTTTTAAGATTGCGGTTACACTTTCAAAATTTCATCAGGAGACCTATGTATGACATTATATTTCTTCAGAAAGAATGGTAGTTTGGTTATTAAAGGGTGGTTTTATTTTTAATCATGCTTATCCATAAATTAACCGTCATTGCATTGTTGATAGCATAGTTTTTCTATATATTTGATAATACTTGATAGGAAATATAATTTTCTACATATTAGTTATGCACTCTATAATATTGCATATGTTCTATATAACAAATACATGTACTAGATTTTCTTATTACATCTTAGCAAATGACTCCCAAGTGTCTCCTAATTTGTGAATTATAGTATTAAAGAAATTATTTTTAACGATTTGGTAACATTAAGTTCATTTAGTTTTTTCATAAAGAAAATATTTTGAGTACATCTAATTTTTATTGTAGGATGATGTCCAACTCATGGTTGCCCTGAGCTTAGAAACTATACATATGCTATTGATTGATCTAGATTTATTCCTGATAGGCTTATAGTTTTTTACTTTTAATATTATGGGAAAACAAGACACATTTTTTTGCTTTATTTAATACATCCCTTTTATATCGTGATGGTTCTCTTATTAGATGGAAGGGGACCTATAAATTCAGAAAGGTTTTTAAATTTTACAACAATTATATTGATGAACTTATTAGTCATGGTCATAATGAAATTTCTTTTTAAGCATTACAACATTGGAAAAATACAGTACATGTTGCTTATTACATATACAAATTAGGGAGAAAAGATAATAAAAAAATTTCAAATTCCCCATAAGAGTACACTAAAATTCTTTTATATCTTTTAGTATTTGAGGTATTCAATCATATGTTATGTTATTTTATTGACATCCACCATAAATACTTGAAGTTAAATATGGGAGTTGGTTGAATCGAAAGATTGTGTATTTCTATAATGTATTTATAACCTTTTCACTCATACATTAGTTATGCTAACTTAGAATTTCCTATTAACCGTATGAAAGAGTTCACAACATATATCTTAGGAGAATTATATGTTCATAGAATGTTTCTTGAATACTCATCAGCAATGAAAATGTAAAGGAGAAATTACATACTTTGTGTGAAAAAAAGATATCAACTAACAAATAATGAATATTAGGAAGAAGATATATAGCTTAAAAAAACATGGTGTGAATTAGATCTAACGAAATATGTTACTAAATCTCGATCAAATTTTTGAAGCACCAGAAACTTCTCATGATACATAATTTCAAGGTTCATCTTTAACAGAATTAACACATATTTGCATTAATTTTTGTCTAGAAATATGTTCATGTCTCTTCAATAGTAATTCTTTTGCTTTTATGTTGGATTAACCTTTTTTATTATTTCTTCCCAAATAGTTATTTTTTAATACATTTGATTTTTAAATTTTTCTTCTGAATGTCAGCATTATAAAACTAAATTTATGTTTTTCCTTATTATCATGGGTATTAACAAAAGTTTAAAAGCTAAGTTAAGCCCGCGCAAAACGTGGATAGATAACCTAGTGTGTGTGTATATATATATATTGGCTATTTTTAATGTAAATGATTCAGTGGATGTATATTTAGGTTAATTAAAGTAACTAAGTTTAGCAATTTGGTGGTCTCAAATTTAAGAATTTAACTTTTTATTTTTTATGTTAGAGAAGGGGAAATAGTCCCTAATGTGAAATTTGAAACTTTAAATATATCAAATCTAAAATTGAATTTGCTGGAATGTTTGAGAAGGACGAAAAAATAAATAAAAGGATTTTTTTGGTCATATTTTATAATTTAAACTAGGTAATTTGTCCGCGCTTTGCGCGGTCATAAATAATGATTGCATTTATCTTGCAAATAATTATTTTACTAATATACATGCATTAAAAATAATGGGAAAATAGGTTCTTAATAAACTATTTACAATATTCCAACATGAATTTAATTATTTGTCATTATCACATAACTCAAGAACCTCTAATGAATGAATTATTCATAAAAAATGAATCATTGGTTCTTTAATAAATATTAAAAGGAAAATAAATAAGAAAATAAGAATATATACAAAGACATTTCGTAATAAAAATAAACATTTAAGTTGCATAGATTATAGAATTGTGATTATATGTCTTAGGAAAAAATTCAAAAAATTGTTAACATATTTAAAAAAGAAAAGAAATTAAGCTTGAATATGAAAGAAATTATAACTTTTGAACTTGCATAATGTTTTTCTTCAATTGATAAGTGAGAAATTTCATATCTATGTAAATATAGATAATATGTAAGCTTATATATAGTACTTTTAAATTATAGAATATCAAAACATGAATTCTTGGAACTGAGTACCATAATTATTTTTTGCACAGTGAATATACGTACTATATGTGTATATGTTCAACTTAACCGGAGATAATACATTGCAGAAACATAAATAACAGAGTTTAAAACATGTACTCAACAACAACAATTAATATCATAAGCATAAATTAATGAGTGTAAGAAAAATACACCACGATATGTAAATATAGAATGAAATAGAAAGGAAAAAATCGATTTCAATGAATGCACATTGTCCCCTTACAAAACAATTTCCCTTCAATACCAGATGTTTAAAGAATTACATTAGCAAAGTACACGAATATTTAATTTTGCGGAAGTAGAAGAAGAAGATCACAATTTTGGTTGTTTTAAAATGAGAGGAAATCCCTCTATTTACAGACAACAAAGTATAGTGTGAACAAATGTTTATTGTGCCTTATCAGAAAGGGTACAACTATTTGGAAAAGTTGCAACCCTTCGGAAAGTTCACAATATTTTATAAAAGTCACAACATTTCATAAAGTCGCAACTTTTCATAAAAGTCGCAACTCTTCATTAAAGTCGTAATTTTTCAGAAAAGTAACAACTTTTGATAAAAGTCACAACTCTTCATTAAAGTCGCAACTTTTCATAAAAGTCACATCTTTTCATGAAAGAGGAGGGCTAGTTTAAGCACAACTTTTGATAAAAGTCGCAACTTTCATTAAAGTCACAACTTTTCATAAAAGTTAAAACATCTGATAAAAGTCGCAACTCTTAATTAAAGTGACAACTCTTCATAAAAGTCCCAACTCTTCATTAAAGTCACAACTTTTCATAAAAGTCACATCTTTTCAGGCAAAAATAAGGCTAGTTTTGGAAATAAATAAATTTAAAAGGAAATTTTTGCTTGTGGTGGCGCCATGTAGGCGGACCTAGGATTCTCTTTTATATAAATATATGATATGATATGATATGATATGAAGGTATTTTTGATTAAATAAAAATTACAAGGATGTAATAAAAACTAAAATAAAATAATTTGGATGAATTTAACTAAAGTCAAAAATACATTAAATGCCATGCATATATATTTGTCACTTTTTTCTTCACAGTTCACCTCGTTTTCTCCTCCATTTTCAAGAACAAAAATCGCCATCTTTCTCCTTTCATCTTCATTTCTTTAGAACCAAGAAAAAAGTTTGAAACAATTCATAAAACCCAAATCCATCTTCTCCGATCATCCATTTTCATCTTCTTCGGTGTTGTCACTGTCTTTTCTATTGCTAAATCCATTACAGAAAGCAGAAAAACCCGTCAACAAAATCCCTGTTCAGCTCTCAATTCATTTATCAAACTCAAGCTCTTGATTTCACTTCCAATTTCAGTTCAGTTCCAAATTCTAACCCTACACAATTCGGTTTGATCCCGAATCATTTCCATCTCCTGCAATGAATAGAAGAGGAGGTAGATCGGAAAGTAAATAATGTTTAAATCATGTATCCACTTATTTTCTTGATAATACTAACGAGGAACAATCTGCATTGGTGTCTACATCTTCTTCAGGTAAAATTAGCAAAACTCGAGTGAAAAGTTCAAATTTTGCTCATAGAAATGTTGAGTCTAAAGTTGTGAAAAGTTGCAATTCGAGAAAGAAACATGTTTCAGATGAAATTATTTGTATAAATAAGGAGTCAAATTCTGAGGATTTAGTTGCGTTAGCGGCTGGATCCGCTTGACTCGTTAAAGGATGAAGAAATTGAAGTTGGAGTTGTTAGTGTAGTTGGCGGGATAGAAGAGTATAACTATATTTTAATTAGGTATCACATTATCACGAATATGGCGTGAAAATGTATCGATTTGGCTAACAAAGGATATGTTTGTTGATATTATATCTGATTGATATAGTGGGTTATTAACTTCTGCGTATAACTACTTATTATCGTACGGGTATGTTAATTTTGGGGTGGTATTGGCAATAAAGACAAGATTCCAACTAGGCCAAGTAAGGGAAGAGTGATTGTTATCGGGGCAGGTCTTGTTGGGTTGGCGGCTGCAAGGCAATTGATGTTATTTGGATTTGAGATGATTGTTTTGGAGGGACGAAAGCGTGCAGGTGGAAGGGTGTATACAAAAAAGATGGAAGGAGAGAATAAAATAGCAATTGCTGACTTAGGAGGGAGTGTTTTGACAAGTATGGTACATTAGGGAATCCACTTGGTCTGTTGGCTTGACAATTGTCGTATACACTTCATACGGTGAGAGACCAATGTCCACTCTATAGTGCTGACGGAAAGCCCGTAGACGAGTATTGGATAAAAAAGTGGAGACGACTTATAATGAACCGTTGGACAAGGCAAGCAAGGTTAGGAAAAATTTATATCCGATTATTTATCTTGGAGAGGCATTGGAGACTTTGCAAAGATTTTAGTGTTGCGATGAATGATGATGAGATGAGCTTGTTTATTGGCATTTGGCAAATCTGGAATATGCAAATGCAGGTTTACTTTCAAAACTCCGAGAGGAACAGTGCACAATGCCATATCTCCCTCAAATAGTTGTCCCGCGGTATACCATCTCATTGTATCTACCGTAACGAATGGCATACATATTTTTTTCAAAAATAATAGGCACATTTTCAGCCAGTGCAAGAACTAATCTTCCATTTCCACCGGGCAAGAGGCAGTGATCCCCTCCCATATCGTAGGGGTCTTCTTGGTCCCAAAATGCTAAGGAAAGCTTTGAAAGCAAACCTGCATTTGCATATTCCTGATTTGCCAAATTCCAATAAAACAAGCTCATCTCCTCATCATTCATCACAACACTAAAATCTTTTCGCAAAGTCTCGAATGCCTCTTCGGGAGAAATAATCGGAGATAATTATTGCCTGACCTTGCTTACCTTGTCCAAAAGTTATAAGCAGCCTTCACTTTTTTATCCAAATACTCGTCTACTGTCTTTCATTCAACACTATAGAGTGGACATTGGTCTCTCACCGTATTAAGTGTATACGACAATTGTCAAGCCAACAGACCAAGTGGATTCCCTAATGTACCTGTGAAAATACTCCCTCCTAAGTCAGCAACTACTATTTTATTGTCTCCTTCCATCTTTTTCGTATACACCCTTCCACCTACATGCTTTCGTCCCTCCAAAACAATCACCTCAAATCCAAATAACATCAGTTGCCTTGCAGCTCCCAACCTAGCAAGACCTGCCCCGATAACAATCACTCCTCCCTTACTTGGCCTAGTTGGAATCTTGTCTTAATTGCCAATGCCACCCCAAAATAAACATACTCATACCATAACAAGTAGTTATATGAAGAATCTAATAACCCACTATATCTTTCAGGTATAATATCAACAAACATATCCTTTGTCAGCCGAATCGACACATTTTCACGCCATTTTGTAATAATGTGATTCCTAATTAAAATACAGTTATACTCTTATATCCCACCAACTACACTAACAACTCCATCTTCGATTTCATCATCCTTTAACGAGTCAAACAAAAATCTAGCCGTTAATGCAACTAAAGCCTCAGAATTTGACTCTTTGTTTATACAAATAATTTCATCTGAAACAAGTTTCTTTCTCGAATTCCTACTTTTAACCACTTTAGACTCAACATATCTATGAGCAAAATTTGAACTTTTCACTCGAGTTTTGCTAATTTTACCTGACGGAGATGTAGACATCATTGCAGATTGTTCCTCGTTAGTATTACCGAGAAAATCATTGGATACCTGATTTAAACACTATTTACTTTCTGATCTACCTCCTCTTCTATTCATGGCAGGAGATGGAAATGATTAAGGATCAAAACGGATTTAGGGGTAGGGTCAGAATTTGGAACTGAACTGAAATTGGAAGTGAAATCAAGAGTTTGAGTTTAATAAATGAATTAAGAGCTGGACATGGATTTTGTTGACGGATTTTTTGCTTTCTGTATTGGATTTAGCAATGGAGAAGACGGTGACAGCACAGGAGAAGATGAAAATGGCTGATTGGAGAAGATGGATTTGGGTTTTATGAATTGTTTCAAACTTTTTTCTTGGTTCTAACGAAATGAAGAGAAAGGAGAAAACGAGGTGAACTGTGAAGAACAAAGTGACAAATATATATGTGTGGCATTTAATGTATTTTTTACTTTAGTTATATTCATCCAAATTATTTTAGTTTAGTTTTTATTACGTACTTGTAATTTTCATTTAATCAAAAATACCTTTTAAATTTATAAACCAAAAACATCCTTTTATCTATTTTTCGTCCTTCTCAAACATTCTAGTAAATTTAATTTTAGATTTGATATATTTAAAGTTTCAAATTTCACATTAGGGACTATTTACCCTTTCTCTATCATAAAAATAAAAAGTAAAATTCTTAAATTTTAGACCACCAAATTGCTAAACTTAGTTACTTTAATTAACTTAAATATACATCCATCGAATCATTTAAATTAAAACTAGCATATATATATATATATATATATATATATATATATATATATATATATATATATATATATATATATATATCATATCATATCATATCATATCATATCATATCATATCATATATTTAATAAAAGAGAATCCTAGGTCCGCCTACATGGCGCCACCACAAGCAAGAATTTCCTTTTAAATTTATTTATTTCCAAAACTAGCCTTACTTTTGCCTGAAAAGATGTGACTTTTATGAAAAGTTGTGACTTTAATGAAGAGTTGGGACTTTTATGAAAAATTGTCACTTTAATGAAGAGTTGCGACTTTTATAAGATGTTGTAACTTTTATGAAAAGTTATGACTTTAATGAAGAGTTGCGACTTTTATCAAAAGTTGTGCCAAAACTAGCCCTCCTCTTTCATGAAAAGATGTGACTTTTATGAAAAGTTGCGACTTTAATGAAGAGTTGTGACTTTTATCAAAAGTTGTTACTTTTCTGAAAAATTGCGATTAAGGAAGAGTTGCGACTTTTATGAAAAGTTTTGACTTTTATGAAAAGTTGCGACTTTATGAAAAGTTGTGACTTTTATAAAATATTGTGAACTTTCCGAAGGTTTGCAACTTTTCCAAATAGTTGTACCCTTTCTGATAAGGCACAATAAACATTTGTTCACACTATACTTTGTTGTCCGTAAATAGAGGGATTTCCTCTCATTTTAAAACAACCAAAATTGTGATCTTCTTCTTCTACTTCCGCAAAATTAAATATTCGTATACTTTGCTAATGTAATTCTTTAAACATTTGGTATTGACGGGAATTTTTTTTTTAAGGGGACAATATGCATTCAGTGAACTCAATTTTTTCCTTTCTATTTCATTCTATTTTTACATATCGTGGTGTATTTTTCTTACACTCATTAATTTATGCTTATGATATTAATTGTTGTTTTTGAGTACATATTTTAAACTCTGTTGTTTATGTTTCTGCAATGTATTATCTCCGATTATATTGAACATATACACATATAGTACGTATATTCACTGTGCAAAAAATAATTATGGTACTCAGTTCCAAGAATTCATGTTTTGATATTCTATATCAAATTCTATAATTTAAAAGTACTATATATAAGCTTACATATTATATATATTTACATAGATATGAAATTTCTCACTTATCAATTGAAGAAAATCATTATGCAAGTTCAAAAGTTATAATTTCTTTCATATTCAAGCTAAATTTCTTTTTTTTTTAATATGTTAACAATTTTTTAAATTTTTTCCTAAGACATATAATCACAATTCTATAATCTATGCAACTTAAATGTTTATTTTTATTACGAAATGTCTTTGTATATATTCTTATTTTCTTATTTATTTTCCTTTTAATGTTGATTAAAGAACCAATGATTCATTATTTCATGAATAATTCATTCATTAGAGATTCTTGAGTTATGTGATAATGACAAATAATTAAATTCATGTTGAAATATTGTAAATAGTTTTTTAAGAACCTATTTTCCCATTTTTTTTAATGCATGTATATTAGTAAATAAATTATTTGCGAGATAAATGCAATCATTATTTATGACCGCGCGAGGCGCGGACAAATTACCTAATATTTATATAAAAGAGAACCCTAGGCCTTCCTATGTGGAGCCACCACAAGCAATAATTTCCTTTTAAATTTTTTTGTTACACAAACTAGCCTTTTTCTTTGATGAAATGATGTGACTTTTATGAAAAGTTGCGAATTTTATTAAAAGTTGTCACTTTATGAAAAGTAGTGACTTTAGTTAAGAGTTGCGACTATTATCAAATGTTTTGAATTTTATTAAAAATTGCCACTCTATATAAATTTGTGACTTTTATGAAAGTATGTGAATTTCCCGAAGGGTTGCAACATTTCCAAATAGTTGTAACCCTTCTAATAAGGCACAATAAAATTTATTCACACTACTCTTTTTTGTCTATAAGTAGAGAGATTTCCTCTCATTTAAAACAACAAAAATTATGATCTTCTTCTTCTACTTCCACAAAATTAAATATTCGTGTAATTTGTTCCTGTTGAGTGACTTAGTGACAACAATATTTTGTATCAATAAGTTGGTGAATAAATTTGCTCCACCCTGAGAGGATATAATTTTTTAAAACTCTGGTATTGTCGAAAAATTGTTTTTTTAATGGGATATTGTACATTCAATGGACTCAGTTTTTTCGTTTCTATTTCATTCTACTTTTACATATCTTGGTATGTTTTTTTACACTTATTAGTTCATGATTATGATATTAATTGTTGTTTTTGGATACATGTTTTAAACTCTGTTTTTTATGTTTCTTCAAAGTTATTTTCTCTAGTTATATCGAACATATACACATATAGTACGTATATTCATGGTGCAGAAAATACTTATTATACTCAGTTCCAAGAATTAATGTTTTGATATTCTATAACCTAAAGTTACTATATATAATCTTAGGTATTATCTACTTTTAAATATATATGAAATTACTCAATTATCAATTGAAGAAATTCATTATGCAAGTTAAAAAGTGATAATTTCTTTCATATTCAAGCGTACTTTCTTTTTCGATTATGTTAACAAAATTTTGAATTTTCTCCTAAGACATATACCACAATTGTTTAATCTATGCAACTTAAATGTTTCTTTTTATTTCGAAATACCTTTGTATTCATATTCTTATTTTCTTCTTTATTTTTCTTTTAATGTTGATTAAATAACAAATGAATTATTATTTTGTGAATAATTCATTCATTAAACGTTGTTGAGTTCTATGACAATGACAAATAATAAAATTAATGTTGGAATATTGCTAATATTTTTTAAGAACCTATTTTTCCATTATTTTTAATGTATGAATATTAGTAAAAAATTACTTGCAAGTTCAATGCAATTATTATTTACCACCGCATGAAGCACAGACATATTACCTAGTATGTATGTATGTGTGTATATACATATATATATATATATATATATATATATATATATATATATATATATATATATATATAATACTGATAAAATAGTGGTAACACTTTTATTAAAGATAAAACAATAATAAACTCAACTTTACTTATGTATTAAAGTAATATAATTTTCTGTGGGAGATTCTCTAAGCGACAACCATCACTTGAGCCTAAGTGATGATACAAGGTTTTACCTCACGCTGCAGAGGACCATCCTACACCTTGCCATCGGTATAGGACCTTACTTAACATAGTGGATCCACTAACTTAACCTACGTGATCATCTAAAAAGTATGACCCGTTAATACTCATGATGTCTACATGGTTTACATGGAGACTTGAGTTAATATGAACTCTCATCCCCACATCGTTGCTCAATACTATTCCCACAATAGCTTATGCTTTTAACATAACTTTCTTCCTTTGGGTTGAGATAATATACTAAACCCTTTTTAGCTTTAAAAATCCCTCTTTGAATCAATGTTCCCCTTCTCTTACTCAAAACTCTTTTGGAACTCTTATTTTCCTTGTAGCATAAATGTGAAAACATTTATAAACCTTTTGGGAATACTTAGTTCCCTTATAGCTTTTTGAGAGATGAACTCAACTCTTACTCTTTACTTCACTTGAACTTAACTCTTTGGGAATACTTAGTTCCCTTATAGCTTTTTGAGAATTTAACTCTACTCTTTACTCTTTGCTCAACTTGTAACTTGAGCCTTAAAACAAAGTTAAAGTGATTGTTTAAGACTCTTTGAAAACTTTAAGAACTTATCTTTACTTACTTCTTAACTTCTTTGACCTTGATCTTAGCTTCCCTTGAATTGGATTATGGATTCAAGGATCATGATCTCATTTTTATGATGATTTCATGATTTTTTGATGTACTTTAGATGTTGGAATCAACTAGGAATGATAGGTACATCACTTAGGAACTGGTATGAAAAGATAGGGAAAGAACGGGGTCTCCGGGTGACCTTGGCGCTCTGAGAGGCATGGAGCGCCAGAGCCGGTCCGAGAGACTCTGGTCTGAGGCGTTCTGGCTAGCGCGGCGCGCCATGACTTGTCAGACAGAGCCTGCCCTAAGGGGCTCTGGCAGGTGCGGCGCGCCCGGGTTTGTCAGACAGAACCTTTGACTTTTCTTCTCCGTTTTTCATCTCTAAACCTCCTAACTTCCATGGATCCCATCCCAAATACTTAGGATCACTAAATACCTCATTAACCAACAGATTAGGCCCAAAAACAATCTAGAAACATGAATAAAATCCACTAGAGATAGACTACAATTCAACCAACAAGAATTTCACAATTTTTACTTTCATGTGCATCATTCAATAAACTCTAACTTGCTGAATTGAATCAAATAGGGGTGTGGGTGAAAGGAACCAACACAGAATGATCTCACATACCTTAAAGGGATTACCCCCAATGAAATCCACGCAACGATTCTTGGCATTCTTTCTTCTCTTTCTCCTTTCTACTCTTCTCTTCTCTTTTTTCCCAAGCCCTAAGTGTATTCAATATTCTAAAAACTGACTTAAGTATTAACTTTTGCCTTGATAAACCTTAAAACAATTAAGAAATAGTAGGGTGAAAAGACTACTTTACACTTACTAAAATCCAAATTGGATTCTCCTCAATCAAACAATCCAACTTTCGAAAAGGCATATCTCACTCATACGATATCAACATTTCACAAACTCGGCGGCGTTGGAAAGATCTTTGCATGAGATTTCCAACCATATAAAGAATTCAGACTAATTTCTGCTGAGATGAAAGTTATGTCCGTTTGAAAATGACCAAAAACTCACTTTTAAAATCTGGAAATTTTCCACATTTCTCTTTTTATTTCCAAAAATAATTTTCCTTGATTTCCTAGCTTATTCTTAGTTATTTCAAGTTACTAGATTTACATGACCTATACAATCAAATTTAACAATTTTGAGGTATTAAATTTCACATGCAAATAATAATTAAGTGGACTGAATTAAACAAATCAAAGTAAATTTTCAGTAACTAAATATACCTGCCCATTTCTCTAAATAAATAATCACATTATTTTTTACTCTCTTTTCGCTAAATTTATGTGATGTTTACTTTTTTTAGGTTATTTCGAAAAGAAAGTCTTTTTATAGTCCTATATTAATTGTTCACTTTGTTATAGATAATTCTTCCAATCATTTTGATCTCATTTATCCTTAAAATTATTCCTTTTTTATTTTTGTAAATTAATCATGTTTGTAAACCTTCAAAAAAAAATCTTAAAGTGCAAATAAATGAAATTAATCATTTTTGTTTATGATTTCTTATAATGAGAAAAATAAATAACTAAATTAAAATAAAAAAGACATATTTTAACTCTGAACTTAAATGAAACAATTTATAATCACATTAATTTCTAAGATTTCTATTACATGTCACATTTCAATTTCCTTTTAATTTTTTTATGTCGAATTAAATCATGTCATGTAAATTGATACGGACAAGACAATACAACTAAGGAATCTCCATTACTAATTGCCCCCACCCACTCACCCCACTCCATATTACATTTATGTAAAATTTAATTTAAGAAGAAAATCTCTCCCCCTTCTTCAATTACTTCATTCTCTCCGGGGTGATGAATTTGAAGACTTCAAAATCATACAAATTTGTGTTCAGAAGCTGAAGGATAAAGTGTGCTCAAAAAGGTATTTGATACTTTTCTAAATTTCTTTTTTGATTTTACAGTATGAATAATAATTTTAGACCTTGATAAGCTTAAAATGACATTCTTTTTTCTGTTTAAAAATCAATTTTTTCTCATTTGGGTGTTGGCAATTTTGTGAAATAGAAGCCCTATCTTCCTCTTTGTACTTTTTTTTTGGGTAGATGTTGGTTTTCTTGGGATTTTGAAATGTAGAAAAAAGCCCTATTTTCCTTTCTTTTTTTTTGGTGTTTTTTATATGTTGGTTTTATGCAATGACATTTGTTTTGTGTCGAGGGGCTATCAAAAATCAACTCTCAAACCCCACAAACAAAGTTAGGAGTAAAATGTTGTGTACATGCTATCCTTTATAGACCTCTGAAAACTTACTTTATATCTGGCTAGTAGAAATTTCTTGTCTGCTAAGGAATTAGTCCAAGTTAGACCAAGATGTATATATGTTGGACATGATCCTTCCTCACCTATGAAGAATAAACTCGAAAAGCATCACCCAATTTGGGATTCGTGAGTTGATGTTTATTTTGAAGTTATGTTATGTGTTGAATTACCTTAGGTGAGATTGAAAATTTGAGTGGAAACTTACTTTTTGTCTGGTTAGTAGAGATTTCTGGCTTGTTAAGGGATTAGTCCAAGTTAGAACGAGAAGTATGTTGGATATGTTCCTTCCTTAGGAAGAAACATCACCCGATTTGGGATTCTTGAGTTGATGTTAATATCAAAGTTATGTTGTGTGTTAATTTCTCATGATGTATTTTCTTATTCTCTTTCACCAAAATATTGAAATTAAGTGTGTAGTTCACTAAATTAATATTTTCAGCTTCTTGTAGCACACATGTTTGGGGTCAGATATCCCAAAAAAGGTTAATTGTAATACTAGTATTAGTTGTACCAAAGTTAAATTTACAGTCAACCATTGTACTAAAATTTAATACAAATACTATTTTCATATATACTACCAAATGACTCCTTTAGTGTTGAAGAAAATGTCAAGTATTATCTATTGATTTATAATATTGCGATAAACACATGTCATTCATAAAGTATTTTGATGTAAGCACTCAGTACTATAAATTTCTAGTAGAATAAGTATAACATCACTAATTTAAACTTCTAAATTCTCTTCAGGTTCTATACAAAAATACTTTATATGTGTTTAATTTAACCTAAGCCAGACAATTTTACATCGAGAGTTGCAAATCAAAAAAATGAATGTAGATGTCATCTACAAATTATACACCTTTTCTTTTATTCTTAAAGTTGTGATATGTTTGTCTGTTATTCATGTGGCGTATACTCTGACCTTACCAATCGTATTCTTGTTCAATTTCTACAACTAGATGAACAAAGACTATGTTTACCTTCCCTTGATCGACTTAGTAGTCTTGTCGTTCATTTAATCGATGAAATTCTAAATAGGTTGTATTTTTGAGATGTTGTAAGAACTAGTACACTTTCTAAGGATTGGCAATATTCTTGTCGTAGAATTCCACAGGTTAAATTTGATCAAACGGTCTAGGAAACACTAGAGGACTAGACATCCCCTACTATTGCATTTATTCCGATTCTCGATTTTTTTCTCAGGTTTCATATAGGAATAACATTGAAAGTTACCCTCGACATTACTAGTATAAAAATATGTCCTACCGTTTGATATATTTTCTCGACACAAATCGTGATTCTTCTTCGAGTTTTTTCTTCACAGATAAGGAAGGATCATGCCCAATATAAATACTTCTCGGTCTAACTTGGACTAATTGATAAAGGTAAGTTTCCACTTCATGCTTTAAGCTTTCCCGAAGAAATTTAACACACAAAAAAACTTTGAAATAAATTCAATTCAAGAATCCCAAATTGGGTGATGCTTCTTCGAGTTTCTTCTTCACAGATGAGGAAGGATTCTATCCAACATAAATACTTCTCGATCTAACTTTGACTAATCCCTTAAGAGGAAAGAAGTTCCTACTAACCAGAAAATAAGTTCCGAAAGAGAATTCAACACACAACATAACTTCGAAATAAACAACCAAAGACTCAAATCATATATCATTTAAGAACAACTATGAAATGTAAAAACCATCTTGGTTCCCAAACTGAGTATTCAAAACATTCATCCAGGTTCACAATACTATGTTTCCAAGCATATAAAATCTTTATAGTACGTTAAAGCAAAGGCAAAACACAGCCTTACTACTCCATCAACCAAACGTTTCGTTTCTATTTGCACATTCAAAACATTTTAGCGAAAGATTAAGAAGGATTGTGATAATGATACTAGTTAACAAGACACACAACTTCTGCTTTACATGATGACCGTTGAAACTTTGTTATCTCCGCGAGTACTTTGAGAGATTTGGTAGTTTCCATTGACTAGGCTTGATTTCCATTTTCACCAGTGCTGGAGACTATGCCAATAAAACCTTGATAAACTGCATTTCACCCTTTTCAAATAGTATATCATAAAACTGAATTGTCCTCAGATGATTAAATGTGATGTCCGAGAAGCTTGCAGGAATCTCATCAGCAACCTCCTGGGGCACATGTTCGAAATAATCCCCATCATTAAGGATACACCCCTGAGAAAAGTCAAGAAAGAACCAACAATTAATTACATACAAATATAAAATATGGAAAAGATAGAGAGAAAAATAAACATTAGTGACAACCTGAATTTCAATTTCTTCCAAATTTGGAGAGCTCCGTATCATGCAAAGAGCAAAGGAAAGCTAAAAAAACTCTCCAAGTGTAATCCAAGATATGAATAGGCGTTTCAGACAGTTAAGAGCTGATGGAAGCCTTGTTGGTATAAATTCAGTTGATTCAATATCGACCTACAAATAAAATGGCAAAAATCAGGATGCCAAAAAGAAAAGTACATGTATGAAAATACAAGTAAAATGAAGCAACATTACCTCAAAATGATCCCAGCTGAAATACTCGAGAGCAGGAATAGACGAAAAATACTGTCAAAATAATTTATCTCCTCTAGAAGTAATTCTTTAGGCTCATACAGAACATTGGGAAGAAGAGGAACATTTTCTAGATATATCAACTGTATATCGCCACGAAAGACAAATGACCTTAGCTTAGGAGCATTAATACTCATGAGGTACGAATTTTCTATGTCTTTTAGCACCAAATCCTCAAGCAACGAGCAATTAGAGATCAAAATTTCAAACGTATCAGAAGATAATGTTACAAATTTTAATTTTAGGCTAATCAACTTATTAAATCCCTGAAGAAGCATGAAGATGTATTCACATTCCATGAGATACAAATGCCTCAATGCTGAACAATAAAAAAAGAAGTAAGGGATCTTGTATGGTGGATAAGTAAATGGAAGTTTAAGGACGAAATGTTGAATGAAACTTGTGTCGAGCAAATGTATCAAACGATCAACATTAGGACATACGTTTAGACTAGTATTATCAAGGGTAACTTTCAATTATGTTCCTATATGAAACCTGAAGAAACAATCGAGAATGGGAATAAATCCAATAGTAGGGGATGTCAAGTCCTCTGGTGTGTCCTACAATGTTTGATCAAATTTCACCTTAGAATTGTACGACAAGTATATTTCCAATCCACAGAAAGTGTACTAGTTCTTACAACATCTCGAAAAGACAACCTATTTAGAATGTCATTGATTAAATGAATGGTAAGGTTGCTTAGTCGATCAGGAGAATGTAAACGTAGTCTTTGTTCATCTGGAGGCATGATAATCTGTAGAAAATAAACAAGAATACCATTGGTAAGGTCATGGTATACGCTACACAAACAAAAAAAATGCTCTTCACCTTTTCAATTAACATGTCACAACTCTAACAATAAAAGAAAAAGGTGCATAATTTGTAGATGACATTTGGTTTGATTTCCTTAATTTGCAACTGTTGATGTAAAATTATCTGGCTTAGGTTAAATCAAACACATGTAAAGTATTTTTGTATAGAATTGAAGATAACTTAGAAGTTTAAATTAGTGATGTTATACTTACTGTACTAGATATTTGTAGTACTTAGTCCTTACATCAAAACACCATATGATTGACATGTGTTTATCGTAACATTATAAATTAATATATAACACTTGATACTTCATTCAACACTAGAGGAGTCATTTGGTAGTATATATAAAAATAGTATTTGTATTTAATTTTAGTACAATGTTTGACGGTAAATTTAACGTATGTACAACTAATACTAGTATTACAATTTTTTTCTTCATATTTTTTACTTTTCATTTGCTTTCAAGACTCTCTACGCCACCTCAATACCAAAAAAGGCGTATTTATTACATTTCAAATTAGTTCTAGGAGTTATTAGGACATTTAAAGAAAATGTGTGTCCTTCAAATTTCGACCATAGTTCAAAGGAGTTCTTATGCCTTTTTTTTAATAAAATAAAATAAAATAAATATTAAAAAACTTGACAATGGTTTTCCATAACTTTTTCTTTTTGGAATTTGTGGGTTCTAGGACTAAATAAGAATCATTTTCTTTCTTTTAGTTAGATTTCTAACATGGTGAATTAAATCTATCAAAACAATATTGTTGTAATTTATTAAATGCCCATTTTAACAATTTTTTGTTTCTTTAATCTTAATGGTGGTTGTCTAAAATCTTATGTCGTAATAGAACATAAAAATATGTGTCTATAATAAGCAAAAACGAACCTAAGAATTGAAGACTTCTGGTGCACCAATATGTTAACTCCTTAGAGTTAGTTAATTTTGAAAATATACACTTAACACGTTGATCTCAATTTTCGTAGGCCACTATTTCAAAAAGGAAATCATCAGCGCAAACGACTTCAAGAAGGAAAAGAATATTTGCTTGAAGATGCGGAGAAGCATTGGAAAGACAAACCTCAAATCTAATGGACAAAAGAAGGAAAGGAATATATGGTTGATCAACACATAAAGGAAAGTCTAAATGAAGCAGAATACTCGCACACTTGGCAGAGATCACAACCGAATCATCAAGAAAGGAAAGAGTCATGAATCAAGCCACAAGATAAGAAGTTTGTCGACCATACAAGGAAAAGTTCAAACCAGCAAAAGGAAAGAAGAAGAAGTGATTTACTTCATGGATATAGATCAACTAAATCGCCTCAATCAAGGACTCCCTAAATTAATCCTTGATAGAGATAAATCCCTTGGGGTTTTCATAAAGCTTTGTAAACATGTTATTGATACAATTGATTTTTTTTTTAGAAAAGAATGAATCTAAGTGTAGTATACAATTTGAGGGAGTGTCAAGGTAGAAATCTGATTGGCATTTCATACATGATAAAGTTTCAAATTTCTGTAGCACGAAGATCTCTTCAAATCTCTTAAGGAAAACCCTTGAAACCCAAAGGGAATGGACTAGGCACCGCATTGGTGATCCGAACCATGATAAAACCTTTTCTGTCAATTATTTACTACAACTTTCTATTATTGTTTATCTTTCTACTAACTTGCAGGTGAGTCAACTATCGACTATTAGTAGTTGACTAAGTGAATTTTAAATTCACCCCCTCTTGAATATCAATTGGTATCAGAGCAGGTCTCACAGATTTAGTGTCTAACCACACGTGAGTAAATATCAAATGACACATTATCAAATCCGCGGTGCTTTACTTTAAGACGAACACTCTTCACATAGACCACCTTACTTCAATGGGCAACATTACTCTCACTACAAATATAGATTTAGAATCTTTGTCTCCGATAATGACCATAAAGCTTTAATAGTCATAAAGAAAGGCCCAAAGACACTCCTTAGATTGACTGAAAAGGATGGAACTGAAAAACCTTTTGATCCTGAATTGTTCGATATTACTAAGAAATAACAATAGGTAATTCAAACTAACGCTAGAGCTATAAGTTTGTTGTATTGTGTAGTAAGCAGAGCGGAATATTACAAAATATAAACTGGAGAAACTGCAAAAGAAATTTGGGATAAACTTTAAGTAACCTATGAGGGAACGGCGAAAGTCAAGGAAGCTCAGATCAGCTCCCTTATAAATGAATACGAATTGTTCAATATGGCTGACGATGAAAATGTTGAATCCATGTTCTCAAGATTCAGCAAAATTGTATGTGAACTAAAATCTCTTGGAAAGGTGTATTCAAACTCGTTAAAAGTCAGTAAACTTGTCAACAGTCTTCACAAAGCCTGGGAAACAAAAGTTGTCATTTTTGAAGACGGAGATCTATAAAACATGACATATGATGAACTTCGAGGTAACTTAATGGCTTATGAACAAAATCACATTAACAGGTACAACAAGGATGACAAAAAGAAAACAGTGGTTTTTATTGCTGAGACATCAGAAACTGAGGAGGAAGCCGATGAAAATCAAGATGAAGGAATGGCCCTTATTAATCGTGAAGTAAGACAAATGCTCAGACAAAGTAGACAACGACCTCAACAAGATTCAAAAACAAAGGACTTCAAAAGAAATAATGATCGATGCTACAACTGCAGAGAACCAGGACAGATCAAGCAAAATTATCCAAAACGAAGAAGAAGAAGCAATCGACGAAATGAAGATCCAAAAAGTCTCGGAGCATGGGAACAAGGAGAAACAACCGATGATGACTACGATGAAATGGGAAACTCGTGTTTCATGTCTATAGGAGAAACAAGCGAGGTAAGATCTTATAATTGTCCAAACTGTAATGACTTACGAAACTCTTTGGATATGGTCACTAATGAATTCCAGAAATTTATTGACGAATACAACAAACTTGCTCAAGAAAAGAAAGTTTGGCAGATTCTTCTTGAAGCAAGTAAGATTGGAGTTTATCTACTAACAGAAGAATAGGAGGAAGTAAAAATGCAGTTAAATAGTGTCAAAAAATTTTCAAGACATAGTTCTGTTCAATCAAAGAGAACTATGCTCTATAGAAGGAACTCTCCAAGTCATAATTCTAACTTACCAAATATATCCATCTCCCATCCATATTCTTCTAATTCTTCAACTAATATTGTGTGTTTTACTTATGGCGATATCGGTCATAAATCCTTCAAATGTAGAAAATATTCTTCTGGAAAATGGATTTGGAGACCAATAGGTGATAATCATCAAGGGCCCAAAAATACTTGAGTTCCTAAAAGAAACTAATCTTTTTATCTTGCAGGAGCAATCCAAGAAAACCTACAAAAAGGGAACCTGGGTACTTGATAGCGGATTCTCCAGACATATGTGTGGAAAGAAGGAAAACTTCAAAACAATAAAAACAATAGATGGAGGATGTGGTAGATTTTGAGATTATGCTAAAGGAGAAGTTACCGGAGTCAAAACCATCACTCTTAGCTCATCATGCAATCTTGTCGAAGTTTACCTACTCGAAGGACTCAAATATAATCTACTCAGCATAAGTCAACTGTGTGAAACTGGATTCAAAGTCACATTCAATACAGATAGCTGCATCATTAAACATCTTGGGGAAAGAATGACACTTATCGGAGACCGAGTAATCAATATTTATATCTTAAATAATTTTGATTTTCCATCTCTCACTTGTCTCGGTGTGACAAGCGATCCATGGCTACTGCATCGAGAGCTTGGACAAGCAAGCATGCATGCTCTTGAAAAACTGTCTAAACTTAAACGAGTGATTCGACTGCCGAAACTAAAGTTTGAAAAGGATCACATCTGTGATGTATGTCAAATGGGTAAGCAAACTCGTTCATCGTTCAAAGGTAAAGACATTGTAAGTACATCTAAACCCCTACAACTTCTTCATATGGATCATTTTGGTCCCACTTGTACTGTCAATATTGGAGGTAAGAGATATGCCTTTGTAATCGTTGATGACTTCTCAAGGTTCACATGGATAATATTCTTAACTCATAAAAATGAAGCCTTTGCTAATTTCGAAGCTTTTTGTAGAAAAGTTCAAAAAGAAGCAGGATATTTCATCACAACCATACATAGTGATCATGGTGGTGAATTTGAAAATAAGGCATTTGAAGAATTTTGTGCTCAAAACGGATTCACTTAAAATTTCTCTTCACCTTTATCTCCTCAACAAAATGGAATAGTTGAATAAAAAAATCGATCCTCACGAGATACAACAAGAACAATGCATTTGGATAAAAGTTTACCAGATCACTTTTGGGCAGAAGCAATGAGTACTGCATGTCACATTCTTAATACGTGCTTAATTAGACCTATACTGAAGAAGACTCCCTATGAACTGTGGAGAGGTAAGAAACCAAACATAAGCTACTTTAATCCCTTCGGATGCAAGTGCTTCATCAACAACAATGGTAAGAACAATCTTGGTAAGTTAGTGACAAAGGTATTTTCTTAGGCAATGCTCCTATCAATAGAGTCTTTCATGTTTTTAATAAAAGAACATTAAGTGTTGAAGAATATGTGCATGTTGTATTTGATCAGACTAACCCAAGAATGCAGGAAATTAAAGGAGGTGACGACGAAATCGCCCCCCGTCAAATAGTGGAAAATACTGTAGATATCAGTTCCAAAATTCAAATTGAAGTCAACTATTGCAGAAGCAAAGTCGAATACTCCAGCTGACAGATAAAATATTCCAAGAGAATGGAGACATAATACTAATTATCCTGAAAATTTCATTCTCGACAAACCTGATGAAAAAATTCAGACGTGATCTTCTCTCAGAAACAAGCTTTCGTTGCATTGATATCTCAAATGGAACCTAAATAATAAATGAATCAATGAAGACGAATCATGGGTGCAAGCAATGAAGGAAGAACTCGATCAATTTTAAAGAAATCAGATATGGGCTCTAATAGAAAGACCAAAAATATGCTCTGTTATTGGAATCAAGTGGGTATTTTGAAACAAACTAAATGAAAATGGAAAAGTTACTCAAAACAAAGCACGGTTAGTCGCTCAAGGCTACTGACAACAAGAATGTATTGGCTATGATGAAACCTTTGCACCTATGACAAGGCTATAATCTATTCGAATTTTACTTTCTTATGCCTCTTTCAAGCATTTTACACTATTTCAAATGTATGTAAGAAGTGTGTTTTAAACGGTTTTATAAATGAAGAAATTTTAAACCCCCAGGTTTTGAAAATCCTTCTTGTCCCAATTTTGTTTATAAACTTTCCAATGCTCTTTACATACTTAAACAAGCTCCAAAATCTTGGTATGAAAGATTGAGTTCGTTCTTACTGCAAAATAATTTGAGGAAAATTTACACAACTCTCTTCATTCAAAGTTCTTGTTTATAAATTCTTATAGTTCTAATCTATGCTAATGATATTATTTTTGGAAGTTCTAATCCTTCTTTGTGCGAGAATTTTACAAATCTAATGAAAGGAGAAATCGAAATGAGTCTTATAGGAGAAATCACATTCTTTCTCGGACTTTAAATTAACCAGTCAACTAATGGAACATTCATTAGTCAAGCAAAGTACACCAAGGAATTAATTAAGAAGTCTGGACTCGAAAAGGGCAAAGCCTTTGGTACCCCAATGAGTCCGTCCACGTGTCTTGAAACTGATGCATCTGGAAAAGATGTGGATGAAAAGATGTATAGAGAGATAGTTAGCACATTGCTATATCGTAAAGCCAGTCGACATGATATAATGTATAATGTATGCAAGTGTGCACGATTTCAAGCTGCTCTGTAGAAATCACATCTCACGGCAGTAAAACGAATCATTCGCTACCTCATTGGAACCACGGAGCTAGGAATATAGTATTCTTATTCTACTCATTTTGATTTAATTGGTTATTCAGATGCTTACTTTGCAGGTGACAAAAACGATCGAAAAAGTACTAGTGGAACATGCCAAATCTTGGGACACTCTCTGGTCTAATGCATAGAAAGAAACAAGCTCCGGTTGCCTTATCCACCACGGAATCTGGATAATTAGCGGTTGGAAGTTATGGTACTCAAATTTTATGGATGATGCATCAATTACTTCATTATGATATTTCCTATGAAACTGTTCCGATTATCTGTGATATTACTTCAATATTTCTAAATATATTGTGCATCATTCTAGGGATACACATATCGGCATAAAGCATCATTTTATTCGTGATCATGTTGAAAATGCTGATTTTTTTCTTGAATTTATAGACTCTAAAATCCAATTACCTGATATTTTTACTAAACATCTTCTTGAGGAAAGATTTTGCTCTCTCAGATATCGCCTTGGCATTAAATCTGTTGAATAATCCGTTGTACTTTATTGTTTATTTATTTAATTTCCTTATGCATTTAATGTGTTTTCTCTTTTTTTGTTCAGTAATTATGACCTGCTGCCGCCTCTTCCGCTTCCTCTTCTTCCTGTCAAATCCCTTTCCCTTTATTGTCTGATCCCCTTTCTTTCTCTCCTCTTTTTTCTTTTTATTTATCCTTTCCTTCACTCTCTTCTACTCTTCATATCACCATGACAAAAAATCGCTCCATGACCTCAAAGAAATCCTCTGTCGCTTCGAGTTTCGTCGAAGTAGACACCATCTCTCTGTCTTCTAATTCCTCCGCGGAATCCATGGTTGCTCCGTCCGAGTCCTCAAAAAAGAGAGCTTCTATTAATAAGCATAAAGCATCAAAGAAGCCTAGTCTCCGTATGACAGGATCTCTCTACCACGCGGACATGCAACGATTCCGGGGTATCAAACAGAAGCACATGTATGATCGCTTCAAAATTCGCCCTATTTTCCTGGTCGTGTTTTCAATCTCAGTCAATTAAAGGACTCTCACTACCCTCTAAGTTCATATCTCAAAGCCCAGAAATTGTCTCTCTTTGTTATTTTGTGTGGTCTTGAGCTTTTTGACGAAGCGGTTCGCCTGCTCTATGCGAATCCCCGAATCTCACCTAACAGTGGTGAGTTAGAATCGTTTGTGCTGGGTAAATGCTTTATCATCAATGAAAATCTATTCGAACATGTGTTTGGTACTAAGTTCTCTGGGTTAATTCCCTACATAAACGGAACATGGCCTGATGACTTTGAAGTTTCTCTGAAGTTGCAAAGCGAGTCGTTGTTGAACCCGACTCTGACATTTCTGACTTAGGGCCCTTATCACTATGTTTAGAGAACCTTATTCTCTCACATATCAAGGACACAACTCTTATTCCTAGGAAGGGATCCTTGAGTAATATCTCTACTCGTGATGTGTTTGTTCTCGACTTCCTTCTTAAAAAATACCGCATCAACTGGGCAGAATGTTTCAAGGCGTATATGTGGGAAAGTGTTGAAGACTTGAATGTCTCGGCAAGTCTGCCCATTGGCTTTCTCATCTCGAGGATTATTGTGGACCGTCTTGTGGATCTTTCTATGTTTACCCCCTCTCTTATAAATGCCACTTATGATTCTCGCACTTTTTCTAGTATGGGGTATGTGCAGGTTAGTGAAAAGTGGGTAAAAAGGACTCACTCAAAGCTCGGGCAGATTCTGCCAAACACTAAAAAATCTCGGCAGATTCCGCCACTCTTTTATTGCAGGACAATGAGGAGGTCAAAACTAGACTCTTAGCTCTAGAATGGAACTTGGAGACCTTTCATGATGCTGTGGAAAAGGTATTTCGTTTACAGAAAGACTGTAGCACTGATATTGGTAAGTTGTACATTACCATGATAGCGATTAAGCAGGAAGGTATCTCAATGGTAAATCGCTTGATCCAACAAGTTGACTCTCTCAAAAGTGGAGTCAACTCCTCCAACAATGAGCTTGCTGTTACAGTTCAGACCTCATACTCCAGTCTTTCGCGGAATGTGTAACGTTCTTACAACACCTTCTGTAAGAAAGTGATTAACTCCCTTAAGTACTTTTGGGGTGGTCATTAACTCTACTGGCTGAACCTTTTATTTTTCCACTAACTTTCAATAGGGGCATGTACCTCTCTATCTCTTGGACTACTGTTTTTTTCTCTCTCTGACTCTTAGACTACTTTGGTATCTATTGTCTTTGCTTTAATCTAGTATGCTTTTCGCTATTCTTTTATATTATTACAAAGGGGAGAAAAAAAATCTATCTTTCTTACTCCTCCGTGAGATAGGGGGAGAGATGCATGAATCGATGAATAGACATGAAACCTCAGGGAGGTACAATTAACTTTCTCAGTAAAATTGACTGTCAAGATTACTATTAAAATTGTGATCAATCTTGTCATTATCAAAAAGGGGGAGACTGTTAACTCCTTAGAGTTAGTTAATTTTGAAAATAGACACTTAACGAGTTGATATCAATTTTCTTAGGTCACTAATTAAAAAAGTAAATCATCAGCGCAAACGACTTCAAGAAGGAGAAGAATATTTGCTTGAAGCTACAGAGAAGCATTGGAAAAGCAAGCCTCAAATCTAAGGGACAAAAGAAGGAAAGGAATATATGGTTGATCAGCACATAAAGGAAAGTCTAAATGAAGCAGAATACTCTCACACTTGGCAGAGATCACAACCGAATCATCAAGAAAGGAAAGAGCCATGAATAAAGCCACAAGATAAGAAGTTTGTCGATCATACAAGGAATAGAT
Source organism: Solanum lycopersicoides (assembly GCA_022817965.1). Lineage (NCBI taxonomy): Eukaryota > Viridiplantae > Streptophyta > Magnoliopsida > Solanales > Solanaceae > Solanum > Solanum lycopersicoides. The sequence goes on along the minus strand of CM040622.1, from coordinate 17,020,224 downwards.
CAAACCAGCAAAAAGAAAGCAAAAAAAGCGATTTACTTCATGGATACAGATCAACTAAATCGCCTAAATCAAGGACTCCCTAAATTGATCCTTGATTAAGATAAATCCCTTGGGGTTTTCCTTACAAATCGCAGATCATCATCTACATAAACCGACCCAGATTTGTAGTGTGAAGTACGAAACTTCACTTGAGCTTAGCAAACATTTTTTTTGTCTTTCATAAAGCTTTGTAAACATGTGAGTGATACAATTGAAAAGAAAAGAGAAAATAAAGAATATAAGTGTAGTATACAAGTTGAGGCAGTGTCAAGGTAGAAATCATATTTGCATATCCGACATGAGAAAATTTCAAATTGTTGTAACACGAAGATCTCTTCAAATCTCTTAAGGAAAAAACCCTTGAAACCCAAGGGGACTGGACTAGGAACCGCATTGGTGATCCGAACCAGGATAAAATCTTTTGTGTCAATTATTTACTGCAACTTCCTACTATTGTTTATCTTCCTACTAATTTGCAGGTGAGTCGACTATCGACTACTCCTAGTTGACTAAGTGAATTATAAATTACCCCCCCCCCGAATATCACAATAAACTTGAAAAGAAATAAGGGCTTTAGCTAGATTCAAACCCTAGATTTGTGGGTGATTCCTCTAGCACAAGGATAGCTCTACACTCATTAAGAGTGCGTTGTTAATTATATCTTTTTTTTTCCAGAGATAGATGTACATGTATATGCACCCACACATATGAATGTGGTTCCACTTCTCATAACAAGATCAAGTTACTTCATCAGTGAAAATCATAAGTGCAAGTTTTTGGCTATGGTACGGCATGTAAAAGCATAAACATTTATGCTAATAAATAAATTAATATATATACATACATGGATTTTGAACTAGCGTATTTGAGACAGAAAACGAAATCAATCTCCCTTTGACCTATCTTACGCTAATGTAACTTTCATGATTGAATCGAGCGGAGGTATTAACCCTAATGAACATAAAAGTATCAATATATAGGATTCCACTGAAAATGTTATTGTATTTGTTGCACAACATATAATCTAATGAAATGATGAAATCTATTTAATTATTAAAATAAAATAGAAATTATATGGTACAACTAATTTATGATATGTAATTATCATATTAGTAATATTAGTAGTGAATGCTTAAAATAATTACTATTTATAGCTAATCTTTATATTTCATAGAAAAATAGTAAATACACACAATTATCAACAATTGGGTCGTAACATTAGGCATTTCTATGCTATTTTTCATTTGCTCAGATAAATCGCGACTCATCCAAAAGAGGATAACTATTTGGTAGTTTTTGATTAGTTTTTCATGTATAAGTGTATTTGTTTCATTGATTTTCATTCTATTTTAAAATTGAGCGAATTAGATCAATTTTAGTCCAATATAATGTGTCAAAATAACAAACGTATCAAGATCCAATTCAAATTGAATTTGAGTGGATCAATATGAATTGAGACAAAACGGGGCAAATATTGAGTCAAGACCTAACTCAACTCAATTTTCGTTAAGTTTAATTATTTTATTAGTTCTTTTAAAATATTTTAGTACACAATAGCTTTACTGATAAAAATATTTTATGAATATATATAAGGAATTCATACTACTACAAAACCTCCAACTTTTTCATGATCTGCTAAAAAAATGGTAACTAAACAAGTGAAAATTAAACGCCTTACAATGTACAGAGCAATTTATGTTGAGGAATTTAAAATTTATATATAAACACTGAAAAAACTCTAATATATATCATATATTTTTTTCAAGAAAATTTAAATGAATATACCTTCGCCACTTCTAGATACGCCCTTACATAAAAGTGGCTAAAATGTAGGAATATTGTGTCTATAATACTGAACAAATGATATCTCTTGGTATTTTCTAGATCCCTTATATATAAAAATTACAATTTCTTATAAAAAAGTAAAAGTCATAAAATCAAAAAAATTGAATTTGTAACTGACCTATACAATCAAATTTCACACTTTTGAGGTATTAAATGTTACATGCAAAAAATATTTAAGTGGACTAAATTGGACAGATCAAAGTAATTTTTCAGTAACTAATTATACCGGCCAATTTGTCTAATTAAATAATCACATTAATTTTTACTCTCTTTTCCCCATAATTTATGTGATATTTACTTTTTTTAGGTTATTTAAAAAAGAAAGTCTTTTCATAGTCCTATATTAATTGTTCACTTTATTATAGATAATTCTTCCAATCATTTTGATCTCATTTATCCTTAAAGTTATTCCGTTTTTAGTTTTGTAAATTAATCAACTTTGTAACCTTCAGAAAAAAATTCTTAAAGTGCAAATTAATGAAATTTATCATTTTTGTATGATTATAAATAAATAACTAATAAAAAATAAAAAAGACATATTTTGACTCAAAATTTTAATAAAATAATTTATAATTACATTAATATATAAGATTTCTATTACATGTCACATTTCAATTTCCTTTTCATTTTTAAAATTTTTTTATGTCTAATTAAATCATGGCACATAAATTGATACGAACACGAAAATACAACTAAGGAACCTCCATAATTAATTGGCCCCACCTACCCACCCACCCCACTCACCCCGCTCCATATTACAATTCTTTAAAATTTAATTTAAGAAGAAAACCTCTCCCCCTTCTTCAGTTCTCTCTTTCACTCTGGGGTGATGAATTTGAAGACTTCAAAATCATAAAAATTTGTGTTCAACAGTTGAATGATAACGTGTGCTCAAAAGGGTATTTGATACTTTTCTATTATTTTTTATTTTTTTTATATTTACAGTATCCCAGTAATAATTTTAGTTCTTGAAAGCTTAAAATTTGCTTCCTTGTTCTGTTTAAGAAATTGAATCTTTCTCATTTTGGGTGTTGTTAATTTTGTGAAATAGAAGCCCTATCTTCCTCTTTGTACTTTGTTTGGGGGTAGATGTTGGTTTTCTTGGGATTTTGGAATGTAGAAAAAACCCTATTTTCCTTTTTTTTTTTTTTTTGGTGTTTTTTAGGTGTTGTCTTTACAGTATGTAATTTCTTTTGAGTCGAGGGGATATCGTAAATTAACTCTCAAACCTCACAAACAATGTTAAATGTAAAATGTTGTGTACATGCTATCCTTTCTAGACCTCTGCAAACTTACTTTCTGTCTGGCTAGTAGAAATTTACTCGAGAAGCATCACCCAATTTGGGATTCGTGATTTGTTGTTTATTCGAAGTTGTGTTATGTGTTAAATTAGCTTAGGCGAGGTTGAAACATTGAGTGGAAACTTACTTTCTGTCTGGTTAGTATAGATTTCTTGCTTGTTAAGTGATTAGTCCAAGTTAGAACGAGAAATTGTCGGTCTAACTTAGACTAATCTCGTAGCAAAAAAGAAATTCCTACTAACCGTACAAAAAGTAAGTTTCCATTGAATACTTCAAGCTCGCCCAAGATAATTCAACACACAACATAACTTCAAAATAAACATCAACTCATGAATCCCAAATTGGGTGATGCTTCTCGAGTTTCTTCTTCACATATGAGTAAGCATCATGTCCAACATATATACTTCTCAGTCTAACTTGGACTAATTCCTTAGCAGACAAGAAATTTCTACTAGCCAGACATAAAGTAAGTTTCCACTTAATGTGTCAAGCTCACCGAAGGAAATTTAACACACAACATAACTTTGAAATAAACATCAACTTAAGAATACCAAATTGGGTGATGCTTCTTCGAGTTTCGTCTTCACAGATAAGGAAGGAGCATGTCCATCATATTCTCGGTCTAACTAGGAGTAATTCCTAAATAAGAAATAAATTCCTAAAAGTAAGTTACATTTCACCCTCTTCTAATAGTACATCATAAAACTTAATTGTCCTCATGTGATTAAATGTGATATCCGAGAAGCTTGCTGGAATCTCATCAACAACCTCATGCGGAACAGGTTCGAAATAATCCCCATCACTAAGGTTACATAATAATTCTTCTTGTAGCACAAATGTTTAGGGTCATATATCCCAAAAAAGATTAATTGAAATAGTAGTATTAGTTGTACCATAGTTAAATTTACCGTCAAACATTTGTAATAAAATTAAATAGAATTTTTATATATACTACCAAATGACTCCTTTAGTGTTGAAAAAACTGTCAAGTGTTATAGAAAGTGTCAAGTGTTATCTATTGATTTATAATGTTGCGATAAACACATGTCATTCATATAGTGTTTTGATGTAAGCACTTCGTACTATAAATTTCTAGTACAATAAGTATAACATCACTAATTTAAACTTCTAAGTTCTCTTCAAATTTTATACAAAAAAACTTTTTATGTGTTTGATTTAACATAAGCCAGACAATTTTATCTCAAGAGTTACAAATTAAAGAAATCAATGCAAATGTCATCTACAAATTATGCACCTTTTCTTTTATTGTTAGAGTTGTTACATGTTTGTTTGTTTTTCGTGTAGCGTATACTCTGACCTTACCAATCATCTACAGATGAACAAAGACTAATTTTATAACCTTCTCCTAATCGACTAAGCAACCTTGCCATTCTTTTAACCAACGACATTCTAAATATGTTGTCTTTTCGAAATATTGTAAGAACTAGTACACTTTCTAAGGATTGGCAATATACTTGCCGTAGAATTTCCCAGGTGAAATTTGATCAGATGGTCTGGGAAACAGTAGAGGACTTTACATCTCCTACCATGGATTTATTTCCATTCTCGATTGTTTCCTCAGGTTTCATATAAGAATAACATTGAAAGTTACCCTCGACATTACTTGTCTAAATATAAGTACTTCTCAGTCTAACTTGGACTAATGGATAAAGGTAAGTTTCCACTCTACGCTTCATGCTTTCCCAAGGATATTTAACACACAAAATAACTTTGAAATAAATTCAATTCAAGAATCCCAAATGGGCTAATGCTTCTTCGAGTTTCAATTTGACAAATGAGGAAGGATCCTGTCCAACATAAATACTTCTCGATCTAACTTCGACTAGTCCCTTAATAGGAAAGAAGTTCCTACTAACCAGAAAATAAGCTCCCTAAGAGAATTAAACACACAACATAACTTCGAAATAAACAACCAAAGACTCAAATCATACATCATTTAAGAAAAACCATGAAATGTAAAAACCATCTCTGTTCCCAAACAGAATATTCAAAACATTTATCCGGGATCACTATCCTATGTTCCCAAGCATATAAAATCTTTATAGTACCTTAAAGCAAAGGCAAAACACAGCCTTACTACTCCATCAACCAAATATTTCGTTTCTTTTTGCACTTCCAAAACATTTTAGCCAAAGATTAAGCAGAATATTTATAAAGGTACTAGTCAACAAGATACACAACTTCTGCTTTAGATGATGCCAGTTGAAACTTTGTTATCTCCACGAGTACTTTGAGAGATTTGTTAGTTTCCATTTGACTAGGCTTGATTTCCATTTTCACCAGTGCTTGACACTTTGCCAATAAAACTTTGATTAGCTTCATTTCACCCTCTTCTAATAGTACATCAAAAAACTTAACTGTCCTCAGATTATTAAATGTGATGTCCGAGAAGCTTGCAGGAATCTCATTAACAACCTCGTGGGGCACAGGTTCGAAATAATTCCCATCATTAAGGATATACCCCTAAGAAAAATCAAGAATAAACCATCAAATTCATTTCATACGAATATAAAAACATGGAAAATATAGAGAGAAAAATAAATATCAGTGACAGCCTGAATTTCAATCTCTTCCAAATTTGGAGAGCTCCGTATCATGCAAAGAGAGTACGAAAGCTCAAAAAACTCTCTAAGAGTAATCCAAGATATGAATAGGTGTTTCAGATAGTTAAGAGTGGATGGAAGCCTTGTTGGTATAAATTCAGTTGATCCAATATCGACCTACGAATAAAATGATAAAGATCAGGATGCTAAAAAGAAAAGTACATGTATAAAAATACAAGTGAAATGAAGCAACATTACCTCAAAATGATCCCAGCTGAAATACTCTAGAGTAGGAATAGACGAAAAAATATTGTCAAAATCATCTTTTTCCTCTAGAACTAATTCTGTAGGCTCATAGAGAACATTGGAAAGAAGAGGTACATTTTCTAGATATATCAACTGTCTATCGCCATGAAAGACAAATGACCTTAGCTTAGGAGCATTAATACTAGTGAGGTACAGATTGTCTATGTCTTTTAGCACGAAATCCTCAAGCGATGGGCAATTAGAGATCAAACTTTCACACGTATCAGAAGATAATGTTCCAAATTTTAATTTTAGGCTAATCAACTTATTAAATCCCTGAAAGAAGCGTGGAAGATGTATTTCACATTCACAAATGCCTCAATGCTGAACAATTAAAAAAGAAAGTAAGGGATCTTCTATGATGGATAAGTAAATGGAAGCTTAAGGACGAAATGTTGAATGAAATTTTTGTCGAGCAAATGTATCAAACGATCAATACTAGGACATACTTTTAGACTACTAATGTCAAGGGTAACTTTCAATGTTATTATTATATGAAACCTGAAGAAACAATCGAGAATAGGAATAAATCCAATGTAGGGATGTCAAGTCCTCTGGTGTTTCCAGACCTTTTGATCAAATTTCACCTCTGGAATTCACGGAAGCATATTGCCAATCCACAGAAAGTGTACTAGTTCTTACAACATCTCGAAAAGACAACCTATTTAGAATGTCATCGATTAAATGAATGGGAAGGTTGCTTAGTTTATCAGGAGAAGGTAAACATAGTCTTTGTTCATCTGGAGGCATGATAATCTGTAGAAAATATACAAGAATACCATTGGTAAGGTGCGGGTATACGCTACAGGAACAACAAACAAATGTTGTTCACCTTATTCAATTAATGTGTCACAACTCTAACAATAAAAGAAAAGGTGCATAATTTGTAGATGGCATTTGCTTTGATTTCTTTAATTTGCAACTCTTGATGTAAAATTGTCTGATCTAGGTTAAATCAAACACATATAAAGTATTTTTGTATATAATTTTAAGAGAACTTAGAATTTTAAATTAGTGATGTTATACTTATTGTACTAGAAAATTATAGTATTGAGTGCTTACATCAAAACACTATATGAATGACATGTGTTTATCGTAACATTATAAATCAATAGATAACACTTGACACTTTCTTCAACACTAAAGGAGTCATTTGGTAGTATATATAAAAATAGTATTTGTATTAAATTTTAGTACAATGGTTGACTGTAAATTTAACTTTGGTACAACTAATACTAGTATTACAATTAACATTTTTTGGGATATATTACCCCAAACATTTGTGCTACAAGAAGCTGAAAATAATAATTTAGTGAACTACACACTTAATTTCTATTTTGGTGAAACAGAATAAAAAAATACATTATGAAATTTTAATTTATGTATAAGCTATTAATAAGAACATCAAAATCATGTGAAATAATATTATTTTGTTAATTCAAATATTCATATCAAAACCCATAAATTAAACCTAAAACCATCAACACTTGAATGAGAAATCAGATTCCTATTAATTAAAAAATAAAGTTGATAATTGAACAAGGTGATATCATTATTCAAGACTAATCCATAATTCCATATGCCTTTAATCTATGTTTTCTGAAGATAGCATAATTAGAATTTCACAGATATTTTACTTTTTCTTTATAGTGTAATTATTTGAAAAACTATACTTTTCTTAATAGTGTAATTATTTGAAAACAACAATCTTAAGAGAAAACAAGTTTGAAATAACTTAATTTTGTTGCTACCATTACACAATGAATTAGAGTATACTATATTTCTTTTTTGAAAAAAAATATTACTCTTGTTATTGTTGTTTTAGTTAGGGTTTCTTCAGAGGGTGGCTCAATGCCTTTAAAGATGAGCATATGCCTTAGGCCCCCAAAATCGAAAGGCCTAATTTTTTAGTAAAATAAAATTATCTTAAGCTTTTTGTAGCAAAAACAAAGAATGTTTTAATTTGTTTCAGAACTTTTTATGGATCAATTTTCAATTTAACTTCCACATGGTATGCTTAAGACCACAAGATTAAAAAATTTATTTTGGTATATATATATATATATATATATATATATATATATATATATATATATATATATATATATATATATCTTTTAAAATCATAAAATATAAAACTATTTTTATCAAAAAGGAAGAAATAAGTTGAATCTCACGTTAAGAAAAGTAATAAAAATTTAGGCCTCCAACTTATTTTTGGTTTTAGACAACTAATTAGATTGAGCCGTCACTGAGTTCATTTATTAATTATGTGTACTAACTAATGGTAAAATGTTCAATTAAGAAAGGACATATATTGAATACTGATTAATGTTTTCTTCTTCATATTTTTTACTTGTCATTTGCTTTCAACACTCTCTACACCACTTCAACACCAAAAAAGGTGTATTTATTACATTTCAAGCAAAAATGAGCTTAAGAATTGAAGACTTTAGGTGCACCAATAAACTTAAAAGAAATAAGGGTTTTAGCTCGATTCAAACCCTAGTTTTGTGGGTGATTTGTCTAGCACAAGGATAGCTCTACACTCATTAAGAGTGCCCTATTAATTATATCTTTTTTTTTGTCGTAGATAGATATACATGTATATGCACCCACACATATGAATGTGGGTCAGCCTCTCATGACAAAATAAAGTTACTTCATGAGTGAAAATCATTAGTTCAAGTTTCAGGTTTTGATACGACATGTAAAAGTATAAACATTTATGCTAATAAATAAATTAATATATATACATACCAGGATTTTGAACGAGTGTATTTGAGGCATAAAACAAAATCAATCTCCCTTTGCCCTATCTTATGCTACTGTAACTTTCGTGATTGAATCGAGTGGAGGTAGTAACCCCAATTAACATAAAAGGACCAATTTATAGGATTTCACGAAAAATGTTATTGTTTTTGTTGTGCAACATGTAATCTAATGAAATGATGAAATCCATTTAATTATTAAAATAAAATAAAACTTATATGGTACAACTAATTTATGATATGTAAATATCATATTAGTAATATTAGTAGTGAATGCTAAAAATAATTACTATTTATAGTCAATCTTTTTATTTCATAGAAAAATGGTAAATACACATGGCTATCGACAATTTGGTTGTAACATTAGGCATTTCTAGGCTATCTTCATTTTATCTGTTAAATCGCGACCCATCCAAAAGAGGATAACTATTTGGTAGTTTTTAATTAGTTTTTTCTTGTATAAGTGCATTTGTTTCATTGATGTTTCTTCTATTTTAATCTTAGGCATTGTTAGGGACGCATTGTTAGGGAGGCATGTTAGGGACGCTAATTGAGCGAATTGGAAGAATTTTAGGTCAATCATAATGGGTCAAGACAATAAACTGGTGAAGGTCCAATCCAAACTGAATTTTATTGGATCAATAAGAATTGAGCCAAAACGGGGCAGATAATGAATCAAGACCCAACTCAACTTAATTTTTCACTGTTTAATTATTTTATTAGTTCTTTTAAAATATTTTAGTGCACAATAACACTATTGATAAAAATATTTTATAAATATACATAAAACAATGGAACATGCATAAGTACCCCCCTCAACCTATGCCGAAATCTCAAAGACACACTTATACTATACTAAGTTCCAATTACCCCCTGAACTTATTTTATAAATAATTTTCTATCCTTTTTCGGCCTACATGACACTACTTTGAAAGAAAACTCAACACGCGCTGGACCCCGAAAGATAGTGTCACGTAGGCCGAAAAGGGGTAGAAAATTATTCATAAAATAAGTTTAGGGGTAATAGGACCTTAGTATAGTATAAGTGTGTCTCTAAGATTTCGGGCATAGGTTGGGGAGGTACTTATGCATTTTCCCTACAAAAAATTCATACTACTACAAACCCTCCAACTTTTCCATGGTCTGCTAAAAAAATGGTAATTAAACAAGTGAAAATTAATCGCCTTACAATGTACAGAGTCATTTATGTTGAGGAATTTAAAATTTATATATAAACACCGAAAAACTCTTATAAATATTATATAAATGTTTTGTCAAGAAAATTCAAATGAAAATACCTTCGCCCCTTCTAGATTCACCCTTAAATAAAGGTGGCTAAAATGAATGAATTTTGTGTCTATAATACTGAACAAATGATATCTCTTTGTATTTTCTAGATCTCTTATACATAAAAATGACGATTTCTTATAATAAAAAATAGTTCATAAAATTAGAAAATTGAATTTGTACTGACCTATACAATCAAATTTAACTATTTTGAGGTATTAAATATCACATGCAAAAAATAATTAAGTGGATTGAATTGGACAAATCAAAGTAAATTTTCAGTAACTAAATATACCTGCCAATTTCTCTAAATAAATAATCACATTAATTTTTATTCTTTTTTCCCCTTAATTTATGTGATATTTACTTGTTTTTTTAGGTTATTTCGAAAAGAAAGTCTTTTCATAGTCCTATATTAATTGTTCACTTTATTATAGATAATTCTTTCAATCATTTTGGTCTCATTTATCCTTAAAATTATTCCTTTTTTATTTTTGTAAATGTAATCAGGTTTGTAAACCTTCAGAAAAAAATTCTTAAAGTGCCAATTAATGAAATTTAAATTTTATTTATGATTTTTATAATGAGAAAAATAAATAAAAATATAAATAAAAAAACATTTTTAACTCTAAATTTAATAAAATAATTTTAATCACATTAATATCTAAGATTTCTATTACATGTCACATTTCAATTTCCTTTTCATTTTTATTTTTTTTATGTCAAATTAAATCGTGTCACGTAAATTGATACGGACAAGAAAATAAGGAACCTCCATAATTAATTGCCCCCACCCACCCCCCACTCATACACTTCATATTACATTTCTATAAAATTTAATTTAAGAAGAAAACCTCTCCCACTTTTTCACTTCTCTTTCACTCCAGGGTGATGAATTTGAAGGCTTCAAAATCATACAAATTTATGTTCAACAGCTGAAGGATAACGTGTGCTCAAAAAGGTATTTGATACTTTTTTTTTGGATGTTTACGGTAATAATTTTAGTTCTTGGTAAGCTTAAAAAAAATTTCCTTGTTCTGTTTAAAAATTCAAATCTTTCTCAATTGGTGATGTTAATTTTGTGAAATAGAAACCCTATCTTCCTCTTTGTACTTTTTTGGGGGGTAGATGTTGGTTTTCTTGGGATTTTGGTATGTAGAAAAAGCCCTACTTTCCTTTCTTTGTTTTTCCGGTGTGTTTTAGATGTTGGTTTTACTGCATGACATTTCTTTTGAGTCGAGGGGCTATCGAAAATCAACTCTCAAACCCCACAAACAAAGTTAGGAGTAAAATATTGTGTACATGCTATCCTTTCTAGACCTCTGGAAACTTATTTTCTGTCTAGCTAGTAGAAATTTCTTGTTTGCTATGGAATTAGTCCAAGTTAGAGCAAGATGTATATATGTTGGACATGATCATCCGTCATTTGTGTAGAAGAAACTCGAGAAGAATCACCCAATTTGAGATTCGTGAGTTAATGTTTATTTCGAAGTTATGTTATGTGTTGAATTGCCTTAGGCGAGGTTGAAACATTGAGTGGAAACTTACTTTTTGCCTGGTTAGTAGAGATTTCTTGCTTGTTAAGGGTTTAGTCCAAGTTAGAACGAGAAGTATGTTGGACATGTTCCTTCCTTACGAAGAAGCATCACCAATTTGGGACTTCTTGAGTTGATGTTAATTTCGAAGTTATGTTGTGTGTTAAATTCTCTTAGGCGAGCTTGAAGTATTGATGGAAACTTACTTTTTGTATGGTTAGTAGGAATTTCTTTTTTGCTAATGGATTAGTCTCAGTTAGACCGATAAGTATACATATGTTGGACATGATCTTCGAGTTTCTTCTTCACAGATGAGGAAGGATCATGTCCAACATATACACTTCTCGGTCTAACTTAGACAAATCCCTTAAGCAAATAGAAATTCCCACTAACCATACAAAAAGTAAGTTTCCACTCAATGCTGAAAACTTGTCCTGGGGAATTTAACACACAATATAACTTCAAAATAAACATCAACTCAAGAATCCCAAATTGGGTGATGCTTCTTCGAGTTTCTTCTTCACGATGAGGAAGGACCATGTCCATATATACTTCTTGGTACAACTTAGACTGATCTCTTAGCAAACAAGAAATTCCACTAATTGTACAAAAAGTAAGTTTCCATTAAATACTTCAACCTCGCCCAAGAGAATTCAACATATGAGGAAGCATCATGTCCAAATTGGGTGATGCTTCTCGAGTTTCTTCTTCACATATGAGGAAGCATCATGTCCAACATATATACTTCTCGGTCTAACTTGGACTAATTCCTTAATAGACAAGAAATTTCTACTAGCCAGACAGAAAGTAAGTTTCCACTTCATGCGTCAAGCTTACTGAAGGAAATTTAAAACACAACATAAATTTGGAATAAACATCAACTCAAGAATCCAATATTGGGTGATGCTTCTTCGAGTTGCGTCTTCACATATACGGAAGGAGCACGTCCATCATACTTCGCGGTCTAACTTGGAGTAATTGATTAATAAGCAAGGAATTCCTATAAGTAAGTTGCATTTCACCCTCTTCTAATTGTACATCATAAAACTTAACTGTCCTCAGGTGATTAAATGTAATATCCGAGAAGCTTGCAGGAATCTCATCAACAACCTCCTGGGCCACATAATCGAAATAATCCCCATCACTACGGATACATAGTCATTCTTCTTGTAGCACAAATATTTGGGGTCATATATCCCAAAAAGGATTATTGAAATAGTAGTATTAGTTGTACCAGAGTTAAATTTACAGTAAAACATTTGTACTAAAATTTAATTCAAATAGTATTTTTATATATACTACCAAATGTCTCCTTTAGTGTTGAAGGAAGTGTCAAGTGTTATCTATTGATTTATAATGTTGCAATAAACACAGGTCATTCATATACTATTTTGATATAAGCACTCAATAATATAAATTTCTAGTCCAATAAGTATAACATTACTAATTTAAACTTCTAAGTTCTCTTCAAATTCTATACAAAAAATACTTTATATGTGTTTGATTTAACTTAAGCCAGACAATTTTATATCAAGAATTGAAAATTAAAGAAATCAATGCAAATGTCATCTACAAATTATGCACCTTTTCTTTATTGTTAGAGTTGTGACATGTTTGTTTGTTGTTCGTGTAGCGTATACTCTGACCGTACCAATTCTATTCTTTTTTAATTTCTACAGATTATTATACCTACAGATGAACAAAGACTAATTTTACCTTCTCCTGATTGACTTAGAAACCTTGCCATTCTTTTAATCAATGACATTCTAAATAGGTTGTCTTTTTGAAATGTTGTAAGAACTTGTAGACTTTCTAAAAATTGGCTATATACTTGTAATAGAATTCCACATGTGGAATTTGATCAAACGTCTGGGAAACAGTAGAGGAATTGACATCCCCTACCATTGGATTTATTCCCATTCTCGATTGATTCCTCAGGTTTCATATAAGAATAAAATTAAAAGTTACCCTCGAAATTACTAGTCTAAAAGTATGTCCTAATGTTGATTGTTTGATATATTTTCTTGACACAAACCGGTGATTCTTCTTCCAGTTTTTCCTCACAGATGAGGAAGAATCATGTCCTACATATCCCTTTGGAAACAAGAAATTCCTACTAACCGTACAAAAAGTAAGTTCCCATTAAATATATCAAGCTCGCCTAAGAGAATTTAACACACAACATAACTTCAAAATAAACATCAATTTAAGAACCCCAAATTGAATGATGCTTCTTCGAGTTTCTTCTTCATAGATAAGGAAGGATCATGTTCGACATAAATACTTCTCGATCTAACTTGGACTAATCCCTTAACAGGAAATACATTTCTACTATTTAAAAAGTAAGTTTCCACTCAATGTTTCAAGATCCCTAAGAGAATTCAACATACAACATAACTTCGAAATAAACTACCAAAGTCTCAAATCATACATCATTTAAGAACAAGCATGAAATGTAAAAACCATCTTTGTTCCCAAACAGAGTATTCAAAACATTCATCCAGGTTCACAATTCTATGTTTCCAAGCAGATAAAATCTTTGTAGTACCTTAAATCAAAGGCAAAACACAGCCTTACTACTCCATCAAGCAAACCTCTCGTTTTTATTTGCACTTCCAAAACATTTTAGCCAAAGATAAGAAGGATTGTGATAACGATACTAGTCAACAAGATACACAACTTCTGCTTTAAATGATTTCTTGAAAATTTGTTATCTTCGCGAGTACTTTGAGAGATTTGTTAGTTTCCATTTGACTAAGCTTGATTTCTATTTTGACAAGTGTTGGAGACTTTTCCAATAAAACCTTGATAAGATGCATTTCACCCTCTTCTAATAGTACATCATAAAACTTAACTGTCCTCATATGATTAAATGTGATGTCCGAGAAGCTTGCAGGAATATGATCATCAACCTCCTGGGACAGGTTCTAAATAATCCCCATCATTAAGGATACACCCCTAAGAAAAATCAAGAAAAAACCTTCAAATTCAGTACATACGAATATAAAAACATGAAAAATATAGGGAGAAAAATAAATATTAGTGACAACCTGAATTGAAATTTTTCAAATTTGGAAAGCTCCGTAGCATGCAAAGAGCAAACGAAAGCTCAAAAATATCTCCAGGTGTAATCCAAGATATGAATAGGCGTTTGAGACAGTTAAGAGTTGATGGAAGCCATGTTGGTATAAATTGAGTTGATCCAATATCGACCTACGAATAAAATAACAAAAATCAGGATGCCAAAAAGAAAAGTACATGTATGAAAATACAAGTAAAATGAAGCAACATTACCTCAAAATTATCCCAGATGAAACACTCGAGAGCAGGAATAGATGAATTTTTTTTTGTCAAAATCATTTGTTTCCTCTAGAACTAATTCTTTAGGCTCATACAGAACATTAGAAAGAAGAGGAACATATTCTAGATATATCAACTGTATATCGCCACGAAAGACAAATGACCTTAGCTTAGGAGCATTAATACTAATGAGGTACGGATTGTCTATGTCTTTTAGCACGAAATCCTCAAGCAATGGGAAATTAGAGATCAAACTTTCAAACGTATCAGAAGATAATGTCACAAATTTTAAATTTAGGCTAATCAACTTATTAAATCCCTGAAAGAAGCATGAAAGATGTATTTCACATTCAATGAGATACAAATGTCTCAATGCTGAACAATAAAAAAAAAAAATAAGGATCTTCTATGATGGATAAGTAAATGGAAGCTTAAGGACGAAATGTTGAATGAAATTTTTGTCGAGCAAATGTATCAAACGATCAATACTAGGACATACTTTTAGACTACTAATGTCAAGGGTAACTTTCAATGTTATTATTATATGAAACCTGAAGAAACAATCGAGAATAGGAATAAATCCAATGGTAGGGGATGTCAAGTCCTCTGGTGTTTCCCAGACCTTTTGATCAAATTTCACCTCTGGAATTCAACGGAAAGCATATTGCTAATCCACAGAAAGTGTACTACTTCTTACAACATCACGAAAAGACAACCTATTTAGAATGTCATCGATTAAATGAATGGAAAGGTTGCTTAGTCGATCAGGAGAAGGTAAACATAGTCTTTGTTCATCTGGAGGCATGATAATCTGTAGAAAATATACAAGAATACCATTGGTAAGGTCCGGGTATACGCTACAGGAACAACAAACAAATGTTGTTCACCTTATTCAATTAACGTGTCACAACTCTAACAATAAAAGAAAAGGTGCATAATTTGTAGATGGCATTTGCTTTGATTTCTTTAATTTGCAACTCTTGATGTAAAATTGTCTAATCTTTTTGTATATAATTTTAAGAGAACTTAGAATTTTAAATTAGTGATGTTATACTTATTGTACTAGAAAATTATAGTATTGAGTGCTTACATCAAAACACTATATGAATGACATGTGTTTATCGTAACATTATAAATCAATAGATAACACTTAACACTTTCTTCAACACTAAAGGAGTCATTTGGTAGTATATATAAAAATAGTATTTGTATTAAATTTTAGTACAATGGTTGACTGTAAATTTAACTTTTGTACAACTAATACTGTAAACATTTGTGCTACAAGAAGCTGAAAATGTTAATTTAGTGAATTACACACTTAATTTCAATATTTTGGTGAAAGGCAACTTAGAAGACTCTCATGGCTGCCGCTGCCTCTCCCCAGTCTCAAACTTTAGGAGAATCAAACCTTAACAATACATATGCATCTCTTATGAATTATAATCCTACAACACTGACCAAAACAATCTTGAAACCTATTCAATTAATACACGGGGAACCAACTGTCCGTTTTACTTTTATGGAATTAGATGAGTATGCCATTGAAGAGGGACTTCATAAAGCCGTAATTATGAAGCTTTCCTATGGTGAACCAAGCTTAAACGAACTGAGAAAATTAATTCCAAAACGATTGGTCATCAAAGGATGTTGTTTAATTGGCTCGCTTGCAGAACGACATCTTTTAATTCGTTGTGATCTTTATGAAGATTTTCTCTCTGTTCTTTCAAAACAGGTTGGTTATCTTCAATTTAATGGGGAGCAACATCTGTTCCATAAATTTCCATGGACACAAAACTTTAACCATAAGGAAGAAACTTCAAAAGCTTTGACGTGGGTTTCACTACCGGATCTGGCACCAAATCTTTTTGCTCGAAGTCCTTTGTTATCCATTGCATCGGCTATTGGTAAGCCAGTAGCCATAGATAAGCCACTCAAGATAGGAAAAGACCTAGCACAGCTAGAGTTAAGGTCATTCTTGATCTTATGGACAAACATCCAAAACGAGTAAGGATGCACTTTTTGGATGAACAATCTGGTAAGCTCGTTGAACACTATCAACAGATTTTGTTTGATAATCTTCCTTTGTATTGTACCTATTGTAAGCACCAAGGTCATGAAGATGCTGATTGCCGACTAATGATCCAGAAAAACAAAAGGGGAGAGTGTAATCATGATGACATCGGGCAACAAGGTGACAAAACAAATAATGTGGAACAATTGCAGGGTGATGCACGAGACTTCTTGAATGCAAACAAAAAACTGAAAGTAAAGTCTCTAATGATACGGATAATGCAAGCAATGTGAACGGAACACCGAATATCAATTCAATGCAGCACCTAACTACTGAAAATAGTGCCAATACAAGGCCAGTATTAGTTGGTCAAAGTTTAGTACTGGAGGAACTTTTGGTGAAGGTTCAGGAGGGCCTTTTGGTGCCTGGACCAGAGTTTCAGTCATTAAACATCTCCGGAAAAAGTTTGGCTGATGCTACCAAAACTTCAGATAAGGGCCAAGAATATCAAGAAGGTGATACATGTGTAATTTCATGTGAAGATCAAGTGAGAGTCGATGGACCAACCGGATGGAAGAAGAGGATGACCATGTCAGAACTCATAGAAATTTGAGCCTTGAAGCACCAATTTTTGTGCCTAAGGGTAGTGGCATTACCAGTTATTCATCCCCATTACATATAGGGCGACAATTGGTTTTAACAGATACTAATGTTCAAGAAGTTTCAGTTGATGACAAAGAGCTTCTTGATGCGTTGGTGAGTTCTAATGTTAAAAAGTAAGTCTCTTACGCCTATTAACACAAACAAACAGCCACAAAATTTTGGTAGTAGTTCTTTGTCCACAAATCTATTTGCTAGCCTACAAGATGAGGACACCTTTGAGGAAAGTGAAGAAGAGGATATGTTGAATTATTGTTTTGCAAATGCAGCTAGGGATGCAGATATTTCTCCTAGGCAACAACGCAACAACAAAAAGAAGCATGGAAGAAAAAATAGTAGGGATGGTAAAATGACTGAGGAGTTTGTTCCAAGGCACCTACCTATGCAACTGGCAAAGCAGAATCACATGACAGTGCAAACAACTTTAACGAGATCCAATAAATCTAAGAAGATTTGATGAACTATCAAAAATTGTTAGACAGATTTGAAGAGGAAGACAAGAGAAAAATACTTCAGGTTTGTTTAGAAGGGAAATCTATCTTTTTTAGTTCATACTTTTGTAAAATGAAGTTTGAGTGTAATTACTCAAATCTTATCATGGATTTTATACTTTCGTACTACTTAAGCATCCTCATTTGTAATATCATCATAGAGTGTATTATAAACTTTGTGATGATCATAGAATACTCAGTTCTCTCTAGCTCTTATTTTCTTTATGCGGTTTAACT
The DNA here is from genome assembly GCA_022817965.1 of Solanum lycopersicoides. Classification (NCBI taxonomy): domain Eukaryota; kingdom Viridiplantae; phylum Streptophyta; class Magnoliopsida; order Solanales; family Solanaceae; genus Solanum; species Solanum lycopersicoides. Next base: position 17,001,877 of record CM040622.1, on the reverse strand, counting down.
AGTAGAGGTATTGTACCACATTAGAATTGGTAAGGTAAGGTCTAGCCCCCATTCTTGTACTTATCTCTGTTGAGGTTTTCTTTCAATTATATCAATAATAAAAGGCTGCTAGACACTGTCTAGTGGTATAAAAATAAATAAAAAGTAATTATAAAAAAAAATATTTTGGTGAAAGAGTATAAAAAAATACATCATGAAATTTTAATTTATGTATAAGCTATTAATAAGAACACCAAAATCATGTGAAATAATATTATTTTGTTAATTTAAATATTCATATCCAAACTCATAATTAAACCTAATATAGACTTGAATGAGAAATCAGATTCCTATAAATAAATAAAAGATGTTGATAATTGAACAAGGTGATATTCATTATTCAAGACTAAGTCATAAGTCCATATGCCTTTAATCCATATTTTCTCAAGATAGCATAATTAGAATTTCACAAATATTTTACTTTTTCTTAATAGTGTAATTACTTTAAAAAATATACTTTTTCTTAATAGTGTAATTATTTGAAAAAATATACTTTTTCTTAATAGTGTAATTATTTGAAAAACTACAATCTTAAGAGGAAACAAGTTTGAAATAACTTAATGTTGTTGCTACCATCACACAATGAATTTAGATATAACCATCAACATAGTATACTATAGTTCTTTTTTGGAAAAAATATATTACTGTTGTTATTGCTGTTTTAATTAGGGTTACTTCAGAGGGTGGCTCAATGCCTTTAAAGATGAGGCATATGACTTAGGCCCCCAAATCGAAAGGCCTAATTTTTTAGTACAAAATAAAATTATCTTAAGCTTTTTGTTGCAAAAAAAAAGAATGTTTTAATTTGTTTCGGAACTCTTTTTTGTGGATCAACTTTTAAATTTAACTTCCACATGGTATGTTTAAGATCACAAGATTAAAAAAATATTTTGGTATATATATATACTAGGTAAATTACCCGTGCTCCGCACGGGATTGAACTATGTTATTAAGCTTACATTGATCATTCAATAATATTGGACATTCTATATATAAACTACATTATCAAGATAATTTAATTTTAAGGCAATACAAAAACTTAAAAGTGCTTAATTTTTTAAATTTTGATTCTTTAAACAAAAATTATGAGTCATAGAGATATTTTAAGTATAAGAAAGAAGTCTAAGAAATCTCCATGGAAATAGTTGGTCAGAAAGTAATGAAATTTTCTAAATTCTAAAAACTTATAAAGAACAATACCAGATGTTAAAGAAGAGACCCAAAAGTCTCGAACAACAACACTCCCAAGTAAAGTGGAACATCACGTCCATACAAGAATATGATTAACTAACTCAAATGGAGGATCTTCAACTACTTTCTTATGACCCTAAAATTGTTAGTATCATACATATTTTTCCCCATCGTCTCAGAATAGTCATTACTATTGCTTATGTTTCATATCACCAGCCCAACTTATTTGGAATTGAACCATAATTATTGTTATGGTTATATTATGCAGTTACAAAGAATTAAGGTTATTATCAACCAAGCGGTAGGCGACATCATTCATAACTGGATATTCTAAAACAAAATTTTTACACATAATATATTAAAATCTCAAATCATAATTTTCTGAGTGTTTGAACTCACAAATATCCACAAATAATAATAAAGGAAACCTTACATTCCTAACAATTAAGAAGAAACACGCATGTTGCTTAACATATTTTTCAAAAAGATAGTTTGTTGGTGTGCATTCAAGTTCACTGTTCACAAATTAAATTGAAATAAGTCAAAAGAAAGAGTTATTACTTCTTTATATATAAAAAAAACCTTTATGAAAAGAAAGAGTTACCACTATGACAAAAATGATCTTTAGCGACAATTTTAAATTTTCCTGGAAAAAGTCTATATCAACATTGAATTTAATGACAATTAATTAATGTAGGTAAAGGATCTACCAGTCTTCGTTAATGTGCACATTCATTACCAATAAAAAATATTTTTGTTATAGTGTGTTTTGGACATTTGTTAGTTTCAAGAAAACTTGATTTGTTATTATGCCTAAGAAGAAGTGATGAAGAAATATGAAAAATTAGTTAACTTGCGATAAAATAAGTGAACTAATTGTCTATATATAATATTCTAGGAAATGTGCAATGGCACATAAAATGTTTGTACCTAAGAATGATCAATCAAAATAATATACTAATTATGGCAAAGAAGAGAACAATCGGTTTGGTTCTTTTAACAAACTTCAACATTGGTTGCGGATTAGTTATTACATATTTATTGTTTTGTGCTATCAAATATAACACAACCCACAAGAAATTTTCTCAAAAAGTATACAAATAAAATTATAGAAAGACAAAAAATAGAAGATAAATTTTCAATCATCCTCATTGGAATTTTAACTGAGTTCCAAAAAAGGTCACAAAAATAGAAAAAAGAAATTGCAATAGATACATGAATTATTATGACTCACAGTAAAAGATTACGCTTTATTAGATAGGAGGAAAAAAACTTTGAAGGATGAAACACACTTCATAAGAAGCCTAATTAATGTACTTAAATTCGACTCCCCTATAGCAAAAAAAAAATCTAAAAATAATGGTGGGAGAAATAAAAGTTTTGTTATTAAAGAACCAAATATAACGAATTGAACCATTTCATCAGCTTTATGAGTTGTCGATTGAGAGGCGCAAGAGTAGTAATATCACATTGCGATTAAAACTATTTTTCTTTGTTTATATGAAGAAACCTGTAGGAAAAGAAGAAAGAGAAGATCGAAATTCAATCATCCTTGCTGCAATTAAAACATAGTTTTTAAAAGGTCACAAAACTAGTAAAAAGAAATTGACATAATTACATGAATAACTATGACTTATAGTAAAGATTAATCTCCATGAAGTAGGAGGAAGAAAACATTAAGTAATTAAACAAACTTCATAAGAAACATAATTAATGTATTTGAATTCGACTACCCGTTAAAAAAAAATATACAAATAATAATGGCAGAAAATATTTCTATTTATATTAAACAAAGTGTAGGTCACAACTCTTAGAAAAAGTTACAACCCTTCGTAAAAGTCACGACTCTTCATAAAAGTCACAACTCTTCATAAAAGTCGTAACTCTTCCTAAAGGTCGCAACTTTTCATAAAGTCACAACTTTTCATAAAGTCTCAATTTTTTATAAAAGTTACAACTTTTCATAGAAGTACAACTTTTCACAAAAGATGAAGGCTAGTGTTGGTAATATATAAATTTAAAGGGGAATCTTGGTTTGTGGTGAAGCCACGTAGGCGAGCCTAGGGTTCTCTTTTATATATATGTGATATATATATATATATATATATATATATATACATATATATATATATATATATATACACACATATATATAACCTGAATCTCACGTTAAAAAAAAAATAATTAAAATTTTGGCCTCCAACTTATTTTTGGCATTAGACCACTAATTAGATTGAACCGTCATTGAGTTTTTTTTGTTAATTATGTGTAAAAATAATGGTAAAATGTTCAATTATGAAAGGAAATATGTTAAATACTGATTAATTTTTTTTTCTTCATATTTTTACTTGTCATTTGCTTTCAACACTCTCTACGCAATCTCAACACCACAAAAGGTTTATTTATTACATTTCAAAATAGTTCTAGGAGGTATTAGGACATGTAAAGAAAATGTGTCCTTAAAATTTCAACCATAGTTCTAGGGAGTACTTATGCCTTTTTTTAAAAAAAAATTAAATTAATATTTAAAAACTTGACAATGTTTTTCCATAACTTTTTCCTTTTGGAATTCGTGTGTTCTAGGACTAAATAAGAATCATTCTTTCTTTTAGTTCGATTTCTAACATGATGTATTAAATCTATCCAAAAAAAAATATTGTTCTAGTTTATTAAATGCCCATTTTAACAATTTTTTCTTTCTTCAATCTTAATGGTGGTTGGCTAAAATATTATGTCATAATAGAACATAAAAATTTGTGTCTATAATAAGCAGAAACGATCCTAAGAATTGAAGACTTCAAGTGCACCAATAAACTTAAAAAGAAATAAGGGTTTTAGCTAGATTCAAACCCTATTTATGTGGGTGATTCCTCGCTAGCTTGTACCAGCAGCACAATGATAACTCTACACTCATTAAGAGTGAGTAGTTAATTATATCTTCTTTTTTCCCCATAGATACGTGTATATTCACCCACACATATGAATGTGGGTCTGCCTCTCATAACAAGATAGAGTTATGTGAAAATCATTAGTTCTAGCTTCAGGCTCTTATACGAAATGTAAAAACATAAACATTTATGCTAATAAATAAATTAACATTTATACATATCGGGATTTTGAACGAGCGTATTTGATGTAGAACGAAATCAAGTTTTCCTTTGCCCTATCTTATGCTACTGTAACTTTTGTGATTGAATCAAGTGGAGGTATTAACCCTAATCAACATAAAAGGATTCCACGGAAAATGTTGTTGTTTTTGTTGCCCATCAAGTAATCTAATGAAATGATGAAATTTATTTAATTATTAATATAAAATAAAAATTATATGGTACAACTAATTTATGATATGCAATCATCATATTAGTAATATTAGTAGTGAATGTTTAAAATAATTACTATTTATAGTTAATCTTTTTATATCATAGAAAAATAGTAAATACACACGACTATTTACAATTTTGTTGTAACTATAGTGTCGGCAAAATGAGCCCATATTTTGTTGACTCGCCCAAACCGCCCATTTTTTAATGGGTTGGGTGAGTGATTTTTCACATGGGTAAATATGGATTGATACCCAAATTTGACCCATAAGAATATGGGTAAAATATGGGTAAAATATGAAATAGCCAAATGAGTTCAACTTCTAACTTTTATTCACTCAAAATTCATGATATCACTAAAATAAGTGTAACTTCTCTTCCTTTTTATGTTAATCTATAGAACTAACTATTCTTCTCTCTAATTAAAAAGATAAAAGTCTTTGACCATCCAAAAATATAATTTAAATGTACATTTCTTTTGTTTATTATAATTACATTTTATTTATTTATTTAATTTTATATTGGCATCGCTTAAAGTGCATTAAGCATGTTTTAGTCCTAAAATGCAAATATTCATTTGCTTTGAGATTAAAAATATTTTCATCTTTTTATTACATAATTTATTTTCTATTGAAAAGTTATAGGACTTTTTTATGACACAATAAAGCTAAATGAAGCATTCTTAACATTTTCATCTAAAAAAAGACTAAAACATCTTCTCCATATTGAATTCTTAAATAAAATACTATTTATTCATGAAAATATGGGTAAACTAGTATTTTACCTGATCCATTTATTACCCAACCCATTTTTACCCATATCAAATATGAGAGGATTGAATGATTACCCATTTTATGTTTACCCATTTTTAACCCGTCCACATTTGACCCAACCCGTCTATTTGCCACCTATAGTTGTAACATTTGGCACTTCTAGGTTAATCGTCATTTGTTCTGTTTAATGGCGACTCATCCAAAAGAGGATAACTATTTGGTAGTTTTTTTTATTAGTTTTTCTTGTATAAGTGCATTTGTTTCATTGTTTTTTCTTCTATTTTAATCTCAGGCATTGTTAGGGACGGTAATTGAGCGAATTGGATCAATTTTAGGTCAATCATAATAGATCAAGACAACAAACGGATCAAGATCCAATCCAAGCTGTATTTGATTGGATCAATATGAATTGAGCCAAAACGGAATAGATAATACCCAACTCAACTCAATTTTCGCTAAGTTTTATTTTTTTATTAGTTTTTTTAAAATATTATAGTACACAATAACATTATTGATAAAAATATTTTATGGATATATATAAAGAATTCATACTACTACAGAACCTCCTACTTTTATAACATCTCGTAAATCGAAATAGCTAGAATTATAACAAGAAACTATGAATAGTTATTTTTGGAAAGAATAGGAAAAATATTATGGAAAATTTCCCAAGTGTAAAAGTAAGTTTTGGTCATTTTCAAATGGCCATAACTTCTAACTCACGATGAGTTAGGGCCAGTTCTTTATATGGTTAAAAATCCCTTGAAGAGATCTTTCCAACGCTGTCGAGTTTCCGCTTTTTTGATATTGTATGAGGGAGATATTCCTATCGGAAGTTGGGCTATTGGATTGAGGAAAGTCCAATCCGGATTTTAGTAAGGATAAAGTGGTTTTTTCACCCTACTATTTCCTAATTTATTTTAAGGGTTTATTAGGGGTAAAACTAAGCCTTAAGTTAGTTTAGAAAATTGAAGTACTCATAGGGCTTGGGATAAAAGAGAAGAGAAGAATGAGAAAGGAGAAAAAGGTCAAGAATACATCAAGAACGCTAAGGTTTCTCGAGTGGAATTCATCGGGGGTGATTTCTATCGAGGTATGTGAGATCTTTCTGTGCTAGGTTCATTCACCGACACACCAACATGTTTAATTCAGAGAGTTTTGAATAAATTGAATGATGAATGTTGAAGTTCTTGATGAAAAATTATTGAATTCTTGTTGGTTGAGTTGTAGTATGCCTTTAGTTGATTTGATTCGTGTTTTCGAGTTGTTTTACTAGTCTAAACTATTGGTATTAAGAATTTTAGTGATCCAACGTATTTGGGAAATATCCATGGAAGTTTAGAACATTTAGAGTTTAAAATCAGAGAACAAAAGTCAGAAATCCCGTCTGATAGACCCTGGGGCGTCGCACCTGCCAGAGCCCCTAAGGGCAGGCTCTGTTTGACAGGCCCTGGCGTGCTACGCCAACCAGAGCACCTCAAACCAAAGTCTGTCCGTCAAGTTTTGTCACTCCGCGCCTCTCAGAGCGCCAAAGTCACTTGGAGACCCCATTTTTTTTCCCTATCTTTTCGTACTAGTTCCTAAGTGATGTACCCATATTTCTTGGTTGATTCGTACACTCTAAATTATATCTAAACATCATGAAATCATACATAAACATGACATCATGATCCTTGAATTCATAATCCAATTCAAGAAAAGTTAAGATCAAAGTCAAAGAAGTTAAGAGTCAAGTCTAAAAGTTAAGAAGCAAGTCAAAGTGAGTTCCTAAAGTTTTCAAGAGTCTTTAACAAACATTTTAAACTTTTTTTAAGGATCAAGTTACAAGTTAATCAAGAGTAAATAGTTAAGTTCATTCTCAAAAGTTATAAGGGACTAAGTAATCCCTCAGAGTTACAAATGTTTTCACATTTAAACAAGTAAAGAGCCTTCGGACTAGTTTTCAGATAGAAGTAATAGCTTTATGAAATAAAGCAGGCATGGAAACTATGATTTCCAAAAGAGCTATTAAAGCTAAGTTTTGAGCACTAATCTCAAACCACAGAATCAACATGTTTTAAAAACATAAGAGCCAGTATATTTGTGGGAGTAGTATTGTGCACCGATGTGGAGATGCGAGTTCATATTAATTCAAGTCTCTATGAAAACCATGTAGCCATCATGGGTAGAAAAGGTTCATACTTTTCAGATGAACCCTTTTCACAGGATACTAGTGGATCCATTAGGCAGTTCATGTCCTATACACTGGCAAGGTTAGGATGGTCGGGTAGCGTGGATCGAGTAACGTTGTATCATTACTATAGATCTTAAGTGATGGTTGTCGGTTAGAGAAGCTCCTACAGAAGTTATTGTATTTTCATATAAGATATATCTATTTTTTACATACATCTCAGAGATTATTTGTAACCTTGTACACATTCAGAGTTTTAAACATGTTTTCAGTTAGTTTTATTTATATTGAACATTACTTTAAATTGCATTATATTGAAATGAGTAGTTATTCATGAGTTGAACAGAGTCAAGGTAAGTGTTCCTTCATACTCCTTTTCCAGCTTAAGTATTGTTTTAGCATTCCAACTCGCATACTCGTACATTCAATATACTGATGCCAGTTGGCCTGCATCGTATCATGATGCAGACGCAGGTAACTAGGATCTGCATTCGGCGCACCGTTGATCCAGTGAGCATCTGAGAGAGGCCGTTAGTGAGCCTCCCTTCATTTCGGATATCTTTAACTTTTAATTAATTGCTTTAATATTAAATTGTTAGGATGATTGGGGTCCTGTCCCAACATCCATCTTTTACTTTAGAGGTTTCATAGATAGACAGTATTAGTGTTCATTGGTGTTAGTTGCTATGTTTTAGGACTGCAACCTTTTATTTATTTTACTGCAGTAAATTAGCTTTAGTTTTCCTCAAATAACTTCTTTACCTAGTCTCTAGGAGTTTGTTTATCTTCAGCAGATGTGTTGCTAATTTTTAGGACATGGAAGTTAGTTCTTTATTATAAGTGCAAGTCTTAGGTTGTGAAAAAAAAACTGAATAATCAAAAAATGTTATCTCTTCTTTCTTGTTCTTCATTGCTTTATAGTTCTAATCTTTCATAATTCTTAAGTTCTCCTTTGTTCTTTTCTGGATTTCCTCCTTAATTAACTACAATTGGTATCAGATCTTTTTATTCTTAGGGGACTTGTGTGCATTCATTAATCTATTTTAGTGAATTCCATGGACGGAGAAGCAAGTTTTTCTTCAATGGTACCACCAGCTTTTAATGGAGAAAGTTAGCAGATCTGGGCAGTCAGAATGCAGACATATCTAGAAACTTTGGATCTCTGCGAAGCTGTGGAAGATGATTACGAGATTTTTCCCTTACCAAACAATCCCACAATCGCATAGATTAAAAATCACAAGGAATGAAAAAACATGAAATCATAGTCAAAGGCATGCTTGTATACAACAGTTTCATCCACCATCTTTACTCGTATTATGTCCTTGAAGTCAGCAAAAGAGGTATGGGATTATCTCAAGACTGAGTATGAAGGGGATGAAAAAATTGGAGGGATGCAACTGCTAAATTTAGTACGTGAGTTTGAGCTGCAAAGGATGAAGGAAAGTGAAACCATAAAGGAATATTCTGAACGACTTCTTAATATAGCAAATCGAGTTAGATTGTTGGGTTCCACTTTTAACGATTCAAGGATTGTTGAGAGAATCCTTGTAACAGTACCGGAAAGATTTGAGGCTATTGTTACAACCTTAGAAAATACTAAGGACTTGTCCAAAATTACACTAGCGGAGCTCTTAAGTGCTTTTCAAGAACAAGAGCAATGACGTGTAATGAGACAGAAATGAGTTGTTGAAGGAGATCTATTAGTTAAACATCATGATGATGGAAGAAACAAGAAGAAGCAGAACAAGAAGATACAAGGACAAAATAGTGAGAATTTAACTAAAAGCAAGAAGGCTAGCTATCCTCCTTGTCGGCATTGTTAAAAAAAAAGGTCACCCTCCTTTCAAATGTTGGAGGAGACCTGATGCAAAATGCAGCAAGTGCAATCAACAGGGTCATGAAGTTGTAATTTGTAAAGAAAAAATTCAGCAGCCTGAAGTTGAAGCTCAAGTTGCTGATCGAGAAAAAAATCATCTTTTTGTTGCAACTTGTTTCACAAGTTTAGATTTAAGTGAAATTTGGTTAATTGATAGTGGTTGCTCTAACCACATGACGTATGATAAGATGTTGTTCAAAGAATTGTGGAACAGTGAGACAAAGAAAGTTAGAATTGGAAATGGTGAGTGTCTTGCTGTGAAAGGCAAGGGTGCCATAGTCATTACCAACGGCTCTAGAACTAAACTTATCACAATTGTTTTGTATGTACCAAAGCTAGATCGAACCTTCTCAGTGTTGGTCAATTAATGGAGAATAGATTCAATCGATTTTTCAAAGACAAAACTTGTGTGGTAGAAGATCGATCAGGCGATGAGATATGTTAACAATTTGTGTTTGAAAAACATAATTACTGATTCTGATAAAACTTTACAGAAACACGAAGTAACTTAAAGTTTTTAAAATCAGTACAAAAGATGAACATAAATCAATTAAGTAAAAATTAAAATATGTAAAAAACATGTACCAGAATCTGGAAATTTTTAATAGGAAAAAGATCAAGTCCACTGAACTCAACGTGTCCCCTTAAGGAAATTATTCCCCTCTAGTATCCGAGGTTTGATTTGGAATATCACCTCCCAGGGTAAAATGATCTCAATCACCAGAGTATAGATACCAAAAACTCTGGTGTCAGCGAACCAATCAACAGTAGTAAAATACACGAAGTAATTTGTTGTGCAGAAGAAGTAGTAGAAGAGATCAGAAAATTCGTAAGGAAAAATTCTGAATAGTGAAAGGCATTTATAAGCAAGAGGAACAAGTTCCGAAAGGTTGCAACCCTTTCAGAATCCTCACAACCATTAATGAAAGTTTGCAACCTTTCAAATGGCAATGACTGTTCCTGAAAGTTGCAACCTTTCAGAACAGTCATGGCGGGAATTATAAATAAAATGGGAAAACTTTTAAATTCAAACGGGTCATGCGCGGATCCGATTTGGGTCGGGTTAATCAACTAAAAAATTGAAACGTTTCGGTTAATTTCAACTAAATAACTGAAAACGTTTTCAACTAATTAATCGAAAATATATTGGCTATTTAATTTAATTAATTAATTAAATAAATAATTAATTATATAATTAAAACAAACTTTGTCCAAAAATAATCTCTCGATCGATCATTTGCCAAAGTCGAAACCGAAGCAGAAGCCAAAGTCGAAACCGAGCCGAGCTAGCGACGACGACGGCGTGAGGGGGGTCCCTCTTTACAACCCTTTTATCAATTAATAGGAGTGTTTCTATATTTAAACTCTCCTATTTTTCTTTCCACCACCGATGAGGCACAAATGCCTTTTCATTAAAGCATAAGAGGACTTTTCAAGTTCCCAACTCTTCAAGTTCTCAACTTTTCAAATTCCTCTCTTTCCCTCTATTTCCCATAAATTCTTGCTAAATACCCAACAATCCCCCTCATTGATGGGGAATGGTTATAACATAGGAATGCGCAAACAAGTGTGTGCTTTACAGGCAAGGATTAATTGCATCTGGATAAGTAGGTTTCCCCTTGGACTTTTCGTAGTGAACATATGTCTGATATACTCGGTCAATCGGTAGATGTGATATCTTTGAACATTCGAGCTTTAATGTATACCTAGAAACCCATATGTCACACAATTAACCCTTTACTATTTATGGTTCTTATGGTTGTGTTCGTTTTAGCCATGAACACCTCTTGGTTTCATGAGTGTATAGAGAATAGTCTTTTGACATAAAATTCTCTTTGAAGCGGCTTCCACTTCACACTCACATAAGTGATTTCTAATCGTGTCATCTCGTAGATACACTATTTAGTCAAATCTACCAAACTTAGCAAATCATTAAAAACTTTAATCTTTTATTACCTTATTAACAAACCTTAAAGTCTTAACCTTGTTCCTGAACATTGTCTTCATCATGAGAATGGATTGAGTTAATTGACAATGTCGAACCGTCAGCTACAACTTTGTTTTTCTCCTTGAATCTAGCTCTTGGGATCTCAGAGTTACCGTCATACTGACTTGTCCTAAGCCGTAAACCCATTCCCTTAGATGATCTTTCAACTGCCTCTCTTACTAGGTCTTTCGTTAGTGGATCTGACACATTATCGCTTGACTTTACATAGTCAATTGTGATAATTCTACTAGAGAGCAGTTGTCTTACTGTGTTATGTCTCCGTCGTATATGACGAGACTTCCCATTGTACGTGACGCTCCTTGCCCTACCTATTGCTGCTTGACTATCGCAATGTATGCAAATAGGTCCAATAGGTTTGGGCCAGAATGGAATATCCTCTAAGAAATTCCGGAGCCATTCAGCTTCTTCACCAGCCTTAACCAAAGCACAGAATTCAGATTCCATTGTGGACCGAGCAATACATGTCTGTTTGGACGATTTCCAAGAGACTGCTCCTCCACCAAGTGTGAACACATAACCACTTGTGAATTTTAGGACTGCAGCCTTTTATTTATTTTACTGCAGTAAATTAGCTTTAGTTTTCCTCAAATAACTTCTATACCTTGTCTCTAGGAGTTTGTTTATCTTCAGCAGATGTGTTGCGGATTTTTAGGACATGGAAGTTAGTTCTTTATTATAAGTCCAAGTCTTAGGCAGCGGAAAAAAAACTGAATAATCAAAAAAAGTTCTCTCTTCTTTCTTGTTCTTCATTGCTTTATAGTTCTAATCTTTCATTATTTTTAAGTTCTCCTTTGTTATTTTCTGGATTTCCTCCTTAATTATCTACAATTAGTATTTAATTTCATTTGTAAAGACTTGAAGTTGCCGTTTTGGCTAAGTATTATTTTAAAAGCTATTCTTGGATTATATCTGTAACGACCCTCAAAATGAAATAGGTCAAACTAGAGCTCCACATGTTTTTCATGATTTAATAATGTGTTGAAATAGTGTATTTTAGCATTAGAAGTCAGTTTGTGAAGTTTGTAAGTCAAACGTCAAAGGACGACCAAGACGTCTGGAAACAAGCCTTGTTTGTGTGATAGTGTGCCCTTGTATGTTGTATGTGTTTATGTGTGTTTTATGGAGTCTAAAATCAGTGGGGATGACTCGAGGACCTAGAGGGACATACTTAGGGTCAAAAAGTACGAGTACAACTCCCCGGGGACCACAATAAAGGTCCCTAAGGAGGACCCAAACATTGCCAAGGCAGCAAAGTTTTGCATATAGGTGAAACATGTGCGCGTCGCGGACCTTGTCCAGCTTAGTAAAAAAGTTTTGGTCCGCATCACGGACACATCGCACACCCCACTTTCCAAAAATTAATTTCCAAAAACTTGTGGTAATAGCTCCGCGACGCGGACTTGTTCCCCGACGATAATTCCAAAAATGAAAGTTAAGTTTTACTCGTCTAAAAAGGTCCTTTTAATGTAGGGGTGTTTTTGGTATTTTGGGGTGTTTTATATACTAATTTTAGGTCATTATACACTCATTCCCCCATAAAAAACCCCAAACCTTCAATTAGAAATCAAATTTAAAAAACCCTCAAAAGTTCTTCTCTCGCAAAAGCTCTCTCAAACTCCATTGGAGCGAGAACTCTAGGTTGAGCTAGGGTTCAAGGTTTTGGGCGTTTTTTCGCCAAATCTCATGGGTTTCTTCATATTAAGGTATGGTAGTTCATCCTTGACTCAACTTCCATTCAAGGAGCCCATTCAAATACTTTTCAAAAAGGATTTTCAAACTCCGAACTCTTCTATTATTGACTCTAAGCATGGGTCTTGCATGAAAATGTTTTAATGAGTGTAATATGGTATTATTCAATGTTATTTGATGATTTTAAGGTTAAAAACTCAATAAATCCATGCTCATTAAATTTCTCAACTTTTGGCTTGTGAAGTTGGTTTAATGTTCATGATTAGATAATATTAGAACTATGATTTTCTTTATGTTATACTTTGATTACCTACTACATTAAAATTCTTTCTTATGATAAATTGTTGGTGATATTCAGAAGAGATGGAAAAGGTATGGACGAAGGGTGAGTTGTTCTAATCTTGCTTAGTTGTTGTTATGAAATCTTGAGTGGTATGGTCCACCTTCGGTGGCGGTGTTTACTTGAAGTATGTGAATATATATGTTTATTTTGATTTATGGCCTTGAAGGCATAGCATGTGAAGTGAGGTGATGATTGTTATGTTTATGCATGATGTGCTTTAGGAAGTTGAAAATGTGTATCTTGAAGATGTCAGGTCTAAATGAAATATATGTTTATGTGAGGCATGATAGTGTGTGAAGTATGATGAATGTGGGTATGAGCATGTTTAGAAGTCAAGTTATGAATATGGTGATTATGTAAAAGGTGTGCTCACATGTACACACACTATGAATGAAAGAATGAAGTTAATGAATGTAAGTGGGGATTTGTAGGGTAGACACTCTTCGTGAGTTTAAATGAAGTTTTTAGTATATCTCATTATTCCCGAGAGCTTTCTAAAATAGGTTGGAGGCTGAATACCCTTCGTGAGTTTAAATGTGGTGTTCAAAAGTAACCTCTAGGGATAAGTACCCATCGTGAGATGAGATGTGGTGATAAATAGTTATCCCGTAACCTATAGTAAATGAATGTTTAAGACTCCATGGGGGAGTTATGCTTAGCTCCGAGAGGATTTGAAGAAGCGGTGGGTACACTTCTTGAGTAGAGATGATGTATCCAATGTACCTCTTGAGATGAGTACTCCTCGCTAGAAGATGAATGAGTCACTTAGAATCAATCTCCTTATCCCTTAACTATGCGCCCCTATAGGAGTAGTTATTGGAAACCCATGCAAAGGCTCAAGAATGACCCTACCTTAGGCAAGTAGGGATCCCTCATCCGGTAGGGGTTAATACCAGTGTTTTATGTCTAGCTTTCATGGTCTATGTCGGTTAAAGATAACCCCCACAAATGAATGTTATGAACTAAGTCTTCTTAAGGGTGTACTACTAATGGTAGGTGGTAGAATGGTTGCACAAGTAGGCATTTGGAGGGAGTCTTGGTTTGTCCTTTTATGAAATGTATGAATGGTTCATTATATGATGAAAAGAAGCATGATGAATATATGTCTAAGTTTAATGAAGTAATGTGACTTTATGTTTAATGTTTATGAAGTATGTTGATTCTATGTCTATGTTCATGAAGCATGAGAGTGTTATGTCTAATGTTGATGAAATTTATGTGAATGAAGTTATGGATGTGATGTTCCTAGTCTAGGGTGATTCCTAAGGAGCACTAAGTGGAAGTAGTATTATGGGATGCTACTTTCACATTTCACTAAGTGTAACTTGGGGGTTGTCTTGGAGGATTGTTTCATGTGAAGTTCCTATGTATATGTATGTTCCTCTAGTGTCTTTAGTATTGATAATGTTTTTCTTGGAAAATTCCCACCATCTTGGAGTGATTATAGAAATCAATTAAAACATATAAAAAAAAGAATTTAACCCTCCAAGAACTTATTAGTCATATGAGGATTGAAGAGGCAAACCCTCTCAAAGATAAGATGGAAAAACTTTCTTTAAATTCTTCTAAGGCTAAACCTTATGAATATTCTGGTACTATTGTTAAAGACAGGTTAAAAGGCAAACAATATAAAGTTTCAAAAAAAGGAACGTATGAAAAAGAACAGAAATCAATTCAACAAGCTGGAGAGTCAAATTCAAAAATTTGAGGGCCCTTATTTTGTTTGTGGAAAAGTTGGTCACAGGGATGTCAAGTGCTATCAAAGAAAATGGTAAGACTCAAAGCAGGAAGGAAAAAGTGATGTGCTCGATAATCTTGCTGAGGGTAATGATGTGATCGTTACTGTAGTCGTTCAGGCAAATCTGGTGGCAAAGAAAATAAACTGGGTGCTGGACACAGACGCCTCAATGTATTTCTCTGCCAATAAAGAGTTATTCCATGACTTTGAGGAGTCCACTGATTGAGAGTGTGTATATATGGGTAACTCCACTACCGTTGTAGTAATGGGTAAAGGAAAAGTTTTACTTAAATTAACTTTTGGAAAGAAATTATCCTTGAACAATGTTTTGTATATTCCCTCCCTCCGTAGAAACTTAGTTTCAGGAGCACTTCTCAACAAAGTTGGCCTTAAACTTATTTTTGAAGCTGATAAATAATTATTTATCGTGGAGTAGACTTTGTTTGGAAGGGATATCTTAGAGAAAGATTATTTGTATTTAACAATGTTCAAGAGATTTTCAATAATGAAAGTATTTCAAATTCTGCTTATATTGTTGAGTCTATTGATTTGTGACATGGTAGACTAGGCCATGTTAATATTACTTCTATTAAAATACATACGAAAACAGAATTAATTCTATGATAAAATCTGATGATTTTTCAAAATGTCTTTTGTCCGTACAAGCAAAGCATGCCAAGAAACATTTCAAATATGTTATTAGTAGAAAGTCTGAATTACTTGAACTAATACATTCAGATTTAGCAGATTTCAAGAAAACTGTTAGGAAAGGTGGAAAAATGTATTACATTATTGATGACTTTTCTAGATAGACTAAGGTATATCTTATTAAGTCTAAAGATGAGGCTGAAACCATGTTTTAGAAATTCAAAGAAAAAGTGGAAAATCAATTAGACATGAAAATTAAGAGATTTAGATCTGATAGGGGCGGTGAATATAGTACTAAAACTATAGAAGATTTTTGTGAGAAAAATGGTATTATACATGAGGTTAGTGCTCCCTATACTCCCAAACAAAATGGTGTAGCCGAACGGAAAAATAGAACCCTTAAAGAAATGATGGATTTTATGTTTTTGTGATCTGGTCTATTTGACAATATGTGGGGAGAAGCAGTCTTGTCTGCGTGTTATATTCTTAATTGAGTCTCGCATAAGAAGTTAGACAAGACCTCATATGAGTTGTGGGAAGGGTTTGCTCCTAACTTGAAATTTTTTAAAGTGTGGAGGTGTTTGACTAAGGTTGGTCTACCTGATTTTAAACGCGTAAATGTTGGTTCTAAGACTTCTGATAGTGTCTTTATTGGTTATGCTCATATGACCCAAGGTGTGTGTGCATGACCATAAAAGCACATTGTTGTATCGCGGAGTTTGCATAAAAAATCAAAGATATGGTATGTGTTGTGGGGGTCTCCACTTATGTCCATTTAGTTCAAGAGTACTTCACTTTGTGGATATGTGGTGTTGCCTCATTTCACTATGTGTCAGTTCAAATCGAAAGATATTTACACTTAAGTACATTCTTAAGTACATGTTCCTTTCTTTTGCCCAGGAATTATTCTTATTCTTTATATTTGCATTAGTGGGGGATTGTGGATAATATTCCTTTTCTTTTAATGAAAAGGATACATCTTTTAACTTTCCGTAATTAATCTATGTGAACATTGCCAAGTCGTTAGTATATGTGAAATAGGAAAGTTAGTTCCTCATTAATGGTTCACATTTATCTCAAGTGTCATTTTCTTAACTTTGTAAGAAAATATTCAGAGAAGTTACTTTTGTATTATGACAAATTTGTCATTAAAGTATGAGTTATGTTTCATTACATTGATTATACGGTAGTTTCTTACATTCTTTTGATGGATGAAACGTAAATGATTTTCCTATATAAGTAGTATCATTTGGGAGCTAAACACAGAGAAGAAAAATCAAGTCCTTTCTTTCATTTAATATCTCCCTCAACAATTTCTTTTATTGTCTTGAATAATCCTTCTTCCTATTGTGGATTTCTAGGTAATTGTTTTTGTGCAACTTTACACTTTCAGCCACGAGTGCACGTGTTTGAAAGTAACTGTGGAAACCTGGGGAGCGACCGACGACAACGATTTGCACCGGAGTCGAGCCGAAATTGCTTTCAAGACAGTGGCTTACCACGACACAGTGTTTGTGATAAGTTATTATTACTTTATAAATTCAATCTAATATCAATATTGTAGTATTTTTTCCAACATCATCTAATATGGGAAATAATTTGATGCCTCGACCGACGACCTAGCATAGGAAATTATCTTAGAGCCATACTTCACCACACACATAGTTCCCAACAAATAAGGATAGGTGAAATTTTGAGAATTTGTTGATGCAATGAATGAAGAGGTTTCATAGACCACCACCGAGAAAAGAAACATATAATAAATCCAAGACCACAAGGAAAGCAGAAAGGATCACCAAAAAATTCCATATGCTAGTAGCTAATTCACTGGTACAAAAGGAATGATGGCTTGTCTCATCCACGGGGATTTGACAACAATGACATGTAGATGAGAAGTCTTCCAAATTTATCCAAGCTGACCATTCATAATAATATCTTTGACTGGTTGGAGTTGAGAACTGTCATCAATAGTAATAAAATATGCAATAGCCCACATACGGGTCCAATTGTCCCACCATAAGCTTTCATTTCCATAGTTAACCTTCCATAACATGTTGTCTTCGGCTATGTTGCTCGAAGTCTTTAAAAAAGTCAATGGGTGTGTGTCGGCTTCTCCAAAAATAGTGTATTTTTGTAGAATCCAACACGGGTGCGGCTCGAGAGTGAAGAGTCTGCACAACTTAGGTCTTCGGTGCATTCTTTGACTTGGTTAATTTTCTTCCAACACGGAGAGTGCCCCCACATCCATTTCCTGTTAACCGGGTGAATATTTTTTGCAATAGTTAGCTTTCATAGTTAAGCATTAATGATATCCATCATAGCCCGAACCCAGCACCACCTTCATCAATCGAAAATCATAAATATTTCCATGTACACCAGTGGTATCTTTGTTCCCTATCACTAGTTCTCCAATATAATCTACTAAGTGGTCTTTCAACCTGGTTAATTACTGATATTGTAAGACATGCTTTATCGATATAGCTCGTCCCCCAATGGAGAGGAGCTTTTTTGTCCATTTTGTAGTTCCTTTATTAATTTTAGATATCATATCACTGAAACTAGAAATCAAAGTTTTTCCAATGTACAAGGGGCAACCCAAATATGTTATAAGAAATTGCTTATGTGTATAGCCAATAATCCCTTTTATTCTATCTATCTCATCCATAATATTCCTTGAAACAATCATGAAACAACTTTTTTCCTCATTAATCTTCGGTCCACAACCTGCTTCATAAATTCAAAGTTGGTTCTTGATTAGTTTCAAGGAATTTTGATTACCTGAAGAAAAGAATGAGAATATCGTCAGCATAAGATAAATGATTAACTTGAGGGCCTTGTCTTATCATTATAAAACCTTTAAAAAGTTGATTAGTATTCAAATGGTTTAGCATTTTAAAAAGAATTTCAGCTCTCTTAACGAAAAGAGCACTTTTGGTAATGATCCAACTGGTGATAACACTCCTAGTGAATAATGCTCCAACTGGTTATAACACTCAAATTACCCCAAATGAGTGAAAATATCTCACTCATTAACACGTTAAAAGGTAAATTCCCCTAACTCCATCCCAAAAATTGTATTATGAATTTCCTTTTCATCAGGAGTTCTTTTGAGATCATTATTCTCATTTTGGGTAATAAGTTGCTCAATGAATTCCATACCTAGGGGGCTGGTTTGTCCATCTGATTTAGTAAGATTATTCTCAAATTGATGTATAGCCTCATCAGATATTTGTTGGTCACCGGTGACTATCTTGATTTTTTATTCTATGTATTGTCAATCTCCTTCTTTTGTCATTGATAGTGGCATGAAAATATTTGCTATTAGAGTCCCCTTCTCCAATCCATCTAATGTTATATTTTTTTCTTGGATTGCTCATATTTCAACCACATGGTATATTGTGTTGGAATTAATGCATTCACTTCACACCTTGATGTTTAGTATTTCAATATTGTTTCTTAGTTTTTCAAGAAGTCTTTTTAGAATTCCGTCATACATGTATCTAGTAAATTGTGATATATGTATTTAGTAATTATGTGTACAAGACCTTTGATTTACTTTATTACTAGTATAAATAGAGATATAGTTGATGATTATAATTATCTAAAGTGACCTTAAGTATCCTATATAAAATTTGAGCATTCTCTAAAGATAGTAGTCTCCTTCTATATTTCCTAGATATTGAGCATGCACATGGTGAATTTCAGATCTAGAATCATCCCTATCATTATCAATATATTCATTCTAAAGATGTTGTAGTTTTTCTTCCCATTCTTTCACCTCATTATGCACATGAACAATAGTAGTTTTAGACCACTGACTGAGAGTTTTTCTAAGCAGTTTAAGTTTCCACGTACTATTTACCCTAGATATCAACATTCAGAGCGTCTTGAACCACATATTAGAAGTCAGGATGTTCAATCAAAACATTTAAGAATCTAAAGTATTTAATACTTGTGAATTCAACTTTAGAACATTTGACTAGCATAGGTGTTCTACACTATTTCTCGAAAAGTTGGCAGCTCTCTAATGATTAATGAAAACTCTGTCATGTCTCTTCCAGATTCTATTCCATTTTTCCCTAGCATTACACCAGGTAAATCTAGGACCAGTAAAACCGTAATCTACCGTGCCACAATCATCCATATAATCTATGAAGTCCCAACTTTTCTGCATTCTATGAGGAATTCCACCTTTCTTTTCTTCGGCACTCATAATAACATTAAAATCTCCACTAATACACTACGGAAGCTAAAATCACAATGTAAATGAGAATTGGTAACGTAAAAGGAATATTTGATTTGTGGTTGTATACCACTAGTTTCATTTCACATACAAATCCAGCACAACCTCAAATTGAAGTCCCATGGTTAAAAAATCGCCTTTGCTAGAGCACATTGCCGTCTAATGTTAGCCTTTCCAATGCAATTCATAATTAGTCACGAGTCCAGGTGGGATTACCAAAAACGAAAAAAACTAACAAAGTACAGGTGGAAAAGAGAGAATAAATTAGCACATCATGTTCTCTTAAATTGCTCAAAAGAACCAAACGTAATTTAGATAACAAATTAATCAAACTTCTAATATCAATATTGTAGTATTTTTTCCAACATCATTTAATATTGCAAAATGAATGAACCTGTTTTTTAAGTAATCCAGACTTCTCCAAATTATTCAAGGTTGCTATATGCTCAAAATCATAGCCGTGAAGCAGTTCTTGTCTAAGAAAAAGTGCACAAGTTCAATGTCATTTGAGGTTCATTTGGTGATACTAAAAGCATGGAAGCCATGTCAAAGCATAGATAAAACAGCTATACTTGCCTCAAAATAGTCAAAGTTCTTCTTGGGAAACCATGAATTTTTTATTGAGAACAAGATGAGAAGACGTAAAACATTAATAAGTGGTTCCTGCTTATGGATCATCTCCTCAATGTACTCAAAGCATTTGCATTTACCCTGTGAGGAAAGAGTAAGCAAATAGAACAGGAAAACATTCACCTCGGAAGAAAAGGAAAACATCTGCTCATATATATCACTTTTTTCTGATCATATTACATGAAAAGCAAGGAGACGATAAAATCAAAATTTCAAGGAATTCAATAGTAACAATATATTTCTCATGAATTCTGCAGATTGCAAGACAACTGTAGATGACAGTGCAAGACATAAGTTGATGGTATTGCAGGCATTTTTCTCTACGTGGTTATTTTCTGCACTGAGAGTAGCATTTGTTGAGAAAAATTCATCATTTTCTCTCTAGGTTGGTTTGATGTGGACTGGCCAAGAGTGATCTGCAGATGTATATGCTTGTTTGCCTACTGATTGAATAATAATCTTGTTTCTTTACCACATAATAAAAAGAAAAAAATGGAGAAAGGAGTAATGGAGCACACCCTTGCATTTACAATTCTCCAACATTTGAGGCCAAGCACTTGGTGCAATAGAGACTTCTGAGTACCGTTGAATATTTAAGAGAGAGCTGAAAGGTGGATATAGTCTAAAACTACCAAAGTCATCAATAATTAGAATGAAAAGTTTTATTTTATTCGCATATCATAGCTTTCAGCCTCGACAAGAGTTTTCTCCAGATCAAGTCGGGCAATGAATGAAGGTTTGGATGTAAACGTAGTTAAATGCTGACCAAGATTTGTGTGTCTCTAGAACAGAAAGACAATAATGTTATAACATTGTTAAAACCATTATGATCGTTGTAGAATCAAACATTAGAAATAACTCTTATTGTCATTTCCGGCAATGAGTTAAGCTTTTTGACAAAATCCTTCAATTCAGAGACTATTTGGTTCTGCATATAATAGAAATGTTACACAGAAGTCAATTATTGAACTAGCAAAACTAAGACATGCACATGTACAATTATTGACTAACCATGGTCTGCATTTCTGTGTAATATTGCTTCATGGAAGTTTCTTTTTGACGGAGAACCTGCAATCACACTGCAAATGACAATTAAAGAAACAGAAGACTAAGGAAAGAAGATGAGCAACTGAATCTTTTGATAGGACATGAAAGGTCGATACTGAAGTCACCTAGACTTTGTTGTTAAAACAATTGGTGAGAAAATAAATCAACCTGGACGACAACTTCAAAGTTCTGATCCCGTATCGCTTTGAACAATTTTTTTTTTGATGACAATCTCTTTGAACAATTATTCACTACAAAGGCAAAGAATTAAAAAGTCCATAGCAGAGAAATAAAACATCTTAGATGCGGGGAGAAGGTTAAAATAATAACACTCTCTTTGTTTAAAAAGGAGAAAAGACCTGCTGTGTATATGAGCGGATACCTTATAACAGAAGAAACTGCATGTTTTGGAAATTGTTTTCCAAATCAACTCAATACATTTTCCAAAACTCTCTTCCAAAATGATGAATTTTTTCTTCCTCGAGTGTCTGTCAGGATTGCATACATTGTTAATGAGAAATGCATGCCAAACTAAATCCATAAGAAGTTTATCTTTGATGTTAACAAAAAGGCTAACCTTATCACATACAATTGCACGACGAGGGTCAAAATAAACAAAATACTCCCTTTGAATCCCTTCAGAAATATCATTATGGATGTGTGAGCAAATGAACTTCATCAAGTCAAGCTGGGCTCGGACTAGATAGACTACTTTTGTGCAATCAGTTTGAACTGGTTCCACATTAAGATGCCACAATTCAGCCCCATGCTCCCGTTTATAGGTGTGAAAAACACCGAAAAGAAAAACATTATCCTTCGTACCAAACACACCCTTGATGGAAATATAGTCCAAGTTGAATATGGGCCTTTTCATATGTTGGCCTTTCAAATGGGCTTTATACTAATACCCAATTAGATTCACGGTTTACTTTTTCCACCCGACATTGTTATACTATAACAACAAAAAAATCTAACTCTCAAAACTCGTCCTCAATTCGAATTGCATGTTGCAACTATCTTGCATACCTGAGATATATAGGACCAAACTCTTATTGGTAATTTAATTCCTACATGGAGCGTCATTATTGTTGTCAAATTCAGTCTAGTTCCACCTACCTTAAAATAATAAAATAGAGATATTGTTTTTGATAGACCCTTGACTCAAGATAATTATATCATATATATATATATATATATATATATATATATATATATATATATATATATATATATATATATATATATATATATAAAGAGAACCCTAAGCCCGCCTACGTGGCGCCACCACAAACAATGATTTCCTTTAAATTTATTTTATTTCCAAAACTAGCCTTTTCCTTTCATGAAAAGTTGTGACTTTTATGAAAAATTGTGACTTCTATGAAGAGTTGTCACTTTTATGAAAAGTTTTGCCTTTTATTAAAGGTTGTAACATTTCCGAAGGTAACTTTTTCAAAGAGTTATAACCTTTCTAAAAAATTGTGACATTTATGAAAAGTTATGAGTTTTATGAAGAGTTGTCACTTTTATGAACAATTGTGACTTTGATGAAAGATTTTGACCTTTTCGAAGGGTTGCATTTTTACGAAAGAGTTGTAACCTTTCTGATAAGACACAATAATTATTTGTTCACACTATCCTTTGTTGTCTATAAATACGGGACTTTCCTCTCCTACCTTTTAAGTTTTACATAGGTGGTAATTTTTATTCAGTAGACCTTTAAATTTTTACATTTGAACTTCTATATATTTTAACTTAAGTACATGCAAAGCGACGAAACTGATTGCAAGTGAGGAAAATCCTGAAGGGATCAAGATTGTTGGCATTCCGAAATCATGTTAGTAATCATATAGTTCTGCACTTTCCATTTTTCTTACACTTCGACTGCAATTAATTTGATTTGTATGGAAAAGTGTGGAATTTTGTCTTGACTTCTTCACTCCTTTTATTGATTTGAAATGATGGTCTATCGAAAACAACCATCCTATCCTCCAAGATAGATGTAGGCTCTGTGTCCACACTATCCTTATCATACCTCACCTGTGAGATTACAATGGAATAATCATTATATGTGGAACATTTTAAATTTTAGTAATTTAAAGGCTCTTTTTTAGAAAACAAATCCTGTGAATAAGATTTATGTGCACTAGCATATGATGTTTCAAGTGTTTTACTTCCAGATTATTTTAGTGGAGCCAACAGAGACATAGCGTGTGATCTGTATCATAAATAAGGTGTATAAAATCGCTCTCTTTTAATCTAATTATTTTGTGTTCCATTCATTGCTATAAATTATGTTGATATAACATAATTTGGTATAGTCATAAGTTAAAGGAGAGGGTTGTCTGCGTACAAGATTGATTGATATCAACGATAAAATGGAGAATTACACTGTGTAAATTATATATGTTCAGATCCGTCTTAAGATTTAGAGTCAAATAAATTTCTTGGTTATTGTATTTTACAAAATTGCAATGTTGTGGAATGTATACAAGTTTCTACTTTTCAATTTTCTTTAAAACGTTCGAAAGAAAGCATTTGACCGTGGATTTTTAAGCATTACCCTTGAATCATATTTGTTTACTTATCTTAAAATTGACATTGCGTATTTTACATCCTTTAGACGTTAAAATAACCTTAGGTATAGGTACCAGGGTCTTTTGGTAGAGTGTTTAAGAATAGTATTGGATTGAGTGCATAACTAATGTTAACATTAGTTATCCTAAGATTTTTCTTATATATTATTGTCTTACTTTCCAAGACACTTGTCTATCCTCTTTTTCTTGATTGATTAAAAGTAGCAAGGAAAGACACGGAAACACTTTATTGGCTCAACATGCAACTAAGCAAAGAGAAAGAGTAGTAAAGGAAATACGAGTAGCAGTCTCATGTCAAAAGGAATCAAGGAAGAAATTCTTTTAAGATTGCGGTTACACTTTCAAAATTTCATCATGAGACCTATGTATGACATTATATTTCTTAAGAAAGATCGGTGGTTTGGTTATTAAGGGTGGTTTTATTTTTAATCATGATTATCCATAAATTAACCGTCATTGCATTTTTGATAGCATAATTTTTCTATATATTTGATAATACTTGATAGGAAATATAATTTTCTACATATTAGTTATGCACCCTATAATATTGCATATGTTCTATATAACAAATACATGTACTAGATTTTCTTATTACATCTTAGCAAATGACTCCCAGGTGTCTTCTAATTTGTGGTCTACAGTATTAAAGAAATGATTTTTAACGATTTGGTAACATTTAGTTCATTTAGTTTTTTCATAAATAAATATATTTTGAGTACATCTAATTTTTATTGCAGGATGATGTCCAACTCATGGTTTCCCTGAGCTTAGAAACTATACATATGCTATTGATTGATCTAGATTTATTCCTGATAGGCTTATAGTTTTTTGCTATTATGGGAAAACAAGACACATACTTTCACTTTATTTAATCCATCCCTTTTATATCGTGATGGTTCTCTTATTAGATGGAAGGGGACCTATAAATTCAGAAAGGTTTTAAAATTTTACAACAATTATATTGATGAACTTATTAGGCATGGTCATAATGAAATTTCTTTATAATCATTACAACATTGGAAAAATACAGTACATGTTGCTTATTACATATACATATTAGGGAGAAAAGATAATAAAATTATTTCAAATTCCCTATAACAGTACACTAAAATTCTTTTATATCTTTTAGTATTGGAGGTATTCAATCATATGTCATGTTATTTTATTGCCATCCACCATAAATACTTGAAGTTAAATATGGGAGTTGGTTGAATAGAAAGATTGTGTATTTATATAATATATTTATAACCTTTTCACTCATACATTAGTTATGCTAACTTAGAATTTCCAATTAACAGTATGAAAGAGTTCACAACATATATCTTAGGAGAATTATATGTTCATAGAATGTTGCTTGAATACTCATCAACAATGAAAATGTAAAGGAGAAATTACATACTTTGTGTGACAGACAAAAAGATATCAACTAACAAATAATGAATATTACGAAGAAGATATATAGTTTAAAAAACATGGTGTGAATTAGATCAAACGAAATATGCTACTAAATCTCGATCAAATTTTTGAAGCACCAGAAACTTCTCATAATACATATTTTCAAGGTTCATCTTTAACAGAATTAACACATATTTGCATTAATTTTTGGCTAGAAATATGTTCATGTCTCTTCAATAGTAATTCTTTTGCTTTTATGTTGGATTGAACTTTTTTATTATCTCTTCTCAAATAGTTATTTTTTAATACATATGATTTTTAAATTTTTCTTCTGGCACGCACATTAAGCATGAGACAGAACTCCAGCAGATGTAGAACTTTGCATTCAATCTGACAGTGGATGAGGTGTTTCCCCCCTAATTATGTGTGGCATGTTTAAGATCCAAAAGGACCCCATTGAGTAGTGCACTGAAGAGGTTCCATGGGAAGGTGATGATGAAGTGAAAGTAGATGATCTCAATGAAGCGATATTTAATTCTAAGGTTTGTCTTGAGCCTCTAGTTGTATAATTAATCACTGCTCTCTTTATGTTTTAGCTAGTAAATAGCAATAGTAATCTTTAGATAGTTATTTCTGTTTGTCACTTGAAGAAACTGCATAAGTGCTCTACAAGGTTTTCAACATTTGCAGGTTTCTTGTCCCAACCTGAAAAGGCTATATATCATTGGGCCTAACTGCCTAACTGCTCTATGCTCTTACCAACTGCCTACATTCGCGAACTTCAAATACTGACAATATCTGATTGTGGAAAATTGATGTCTCCATCAGTGGCCAGAGGTTCTTTGAATCTCCGAATACTAAAGATAGATGATTTTCAATCAATGGAAGAAGTGATCACAAAAGAGGAACAACAAGGAGAAGGAATCATGACCTTATTTCCCTTTGTTTGTCCTGAAATTAAGATGGTCCAACAGGGAATATCTGTGAGTACACCGACTCTCAAATGGGTCAACTAGGTGAAATTAGATGATTTGAATAAATGGACTCAACAGAGGTTCACTTCTTAGGTTTGTCTTGTATAACTAATGAACTCTAGTGCTCTCTTCCATCTTAATTTAATAGTAATATTCAGATACTTATTTATGTTTATCAAGTGAAGCAACTTCCTTATACAATATTTTCAATTAGAAATCTGAAGCATCACTATTCTCTGCATCCAGGAACAAACAGCTAGTCAAGGCACTACCGATGGTGAGTTGTTTGACTCCAGAAAATTGCAAGAGGATGAGGTCATGGCAGCTTTGAAGTATATATGTAGGCTGATACCTCACAAGTATAAGCCTGTGATGAGGCTAGACAGTGTTCTCCCTGGAAGTGAAGAGAGTTGTCTAGTCGCGTAAGGTTCCTTTAGTAGCTGTTCTACATAGGTTAACGTACATTGTGTTTGTTATAAAGATGTATAGAATTCTGGAAATGTAGCTTTCATTATATTGTTCATTGAGTGACTAACTGTTGAGGCTGCAGTCTTTGTTTTCCTCTGTAATATGAGGATCAGGGCTCCCACTTAAACTAATAAAAGTTCAACACAATTATTATATTGTTAGATTGAAGCTTCATCTTTCCTTCTCCTTTGAACACGTACGATAATCTCTCGTTTCTATGTTTCATGTTCTAGAACAAAGATCCATCAAAATGTGGTACATGTAAAATCGCGTCCAAACAAAAGGAATTGTTTCAAGTTCCAAGGTGTATCAAGCTTGCTTCTCAGGACAAAATTCGATTATGGGACATGGTTTCATTTACCTACACACAGACGTCTTGTAGAACATCATCAGTTTGGCTTGAGAACAGCAACGTTTCGTCGTTGTTGACCTCTGGTGCAAGAGCTGTCATCTGCTGGTAATGTCGTGTCATCATTAGAACAGGTCACAGATGGCTCATCATTCTTGGCTGGTTTTAGATTCTGTGGCATCCATCTGAGGCCATTTGAAGCAACTAGCTTTTTCTTTTGCTGACCTGAAAACATTTGAAATATAATCAGCATTTCCCTCACCATTTTGTTCTGGACCTGTTTTTCGACCCAAGTAGCAGGATTCCATGTGATAGTTCTTCCTATAGGAAAACTTGAACTTGGTCTTCTTATGGATCCATTTTTGAGCTGCTTCTCAGACACAACAGCTAGAGAATGTCTGAGATGTTTCATCATTTCGTTAGCAATTGAGAATCCACACTCTTTCATTGACCTGACCATGACGATAGAATCCTCTCACTTTGCTGTGTGCAAAGTCACTTGACGAGATTTTCCCTCAATTTTGCTGGTGAGATTGTTGAGGTTGGGCACTGCAGTGTGGGTATGCTGTTGAACATAGAAAAGTCCTGCTGAGGGCTCGTTTGCAATGAACTTTATCACATCCATCAACGACTCGGTTGCCTCTACAAAGCCATCCACTGTGGAAAACACATGCATTTTCTTGATCACGAAATGCATCTTGGCTCTTCATTATTTTTCTTCAACTCTTAGGCTTTTGCTCTTCTAACTTCCGAACTTTTGGCCTCTCAATCCAATATATCACTACATATACTTCTACCTTCTACAATCATTTCACTTTTAGTAAAATTTAATTCTAAAGCTGCTATTTTTTTCTATTGGGTTGTATCAGGTATTGTTTCATTTGTAATAAATTAAAATTTGTTTGCTTTATTGATTCTTGTAATTTTTCATAACAAATTGTTCTTCTTCCATTGATTATCAGGCTTTCTAGAAAGATTCTTTTTTTTTTGAGTTGTTTGTTTTTTCCATTTGTTATTGATAAAGTATTTCTGCTTCACGTATGAAATTAATTTAATTTGCGTTTCAGTTGAATTGATATTTTTTATGTAAAGAATAATTTTCTTTTCAATTTTTGCTTGATAAGATATAAATAATCTTAATTACTATTTTGAAAGAAAAATAATGTCACACCTTGTGCACTTATAATGTCATATGTAGAAGTGAATAAATACAAATATATATATATATATATATATATATATATATATATATATATATATATATATATATATCATTACAACTTTTTTTTTGGCATAATTATTGTAAAATTTTATTTTATGTTTGTACCATTTGTTAGTAAGGAATAGATCTCTCAGTTGTTAGCAAAATACTTGGCAGATTTAGATATTAAAATTTAAATATTGATACAATTTATATTGTTCAAATTGAAATTTATAAATCAATTATATAGGTCAAAGAACTGAAAGCAAACTCTTTTTTTTCTTATTTCTTCCATTTAGGGATGTTGATTAGAATGAGGAATTGAGATATGATTGTTTCTTAGGCAAAATTACTTAAATAAATAACTTTCTTAGTTAAATTCTAAGTAACTTTTTGATTAAATTTATAATATAATCTGATAAAAATAAAGTAAGAACAAGAGTTGGACCAAATACGTTCGTACTTTGACATAAGTATCATTCAAAGTATTCAATGCAAAAGAAAAGATATTTTTCTTTTCTTTTTGATCATTTTTTGTTATGTCAACACACTATTTTAATTTATTTATTTAATTATGAAAAGAAATATGTATGAATTATAATTAGTGAATATCTACTTTTTCGTAGCTTCTATTTTATAAAAATAAAATTTATGATTTTATATTATGTCAAACAATTGAAATTAATATATTTAGTCTTCATTGCACTTCTTTTATTTTCAAAAATGAATTAGAATAGGAAACCATTTCATTAGCTAATCATTTATATATATTAAATAAAACCTTAGACCCGCCTATGTGGCACCACCAAAAACGAGAATTCTCTTTTAAATTTATATATTTCCAAAACTAGCATTCCCCTTTCATGAAAAGTTGTGACTTCAATGAAAAGTTATGTTTTTTTAATGAAAAATTGTGACTTTTACAACTTTTATAAAGAGTTGTGACTTTGATGAAAAGTTGCGACTTTAATGAAAAGTTGCAACTTTTATGAAGAGTTGCAACTTTCATGAAAAGATGTTATTTTTATGAAAGGTTGTGACCTTTTCGAAGGGTTGTAACTTTTTCAAATAGTTGTAACATTTGTGATAAGACAGAATAAACATTTGTGCACACTACCCTTTGTTGTCTATAAATAGGGGTATTTCCCCTCATTTTAAAACAATAAAAATTCTAAACCTCTTCTTCTTCTTCACAACTAAATATTTATGTACGTTTTTGTTGTTGAGTGGCTTACTGATAATTGCTTATGTTACAGATCTTGGTATAATTTATTTAGTCATTAAATTATGCTTATGTCAGTAAGGATATATGAAAAATGTAATAAATTTCATTTTTCTTTACATTATTAATGATTGTTACCATGTAATATTTTATGTGAGATAATATAGTGTTATAGTTTTAATAACTGATAGATTTAAACTATTATTTTATAAGTTCTCTGATATAAAATTTCTGCGCGAAGCACGGGTAATTTGACTAGTTGTAATATAAAAAAAGAGATTATTTTGATGGAAAAAAGCACAAGTACCCTCCTAGACTATGACCAAAATCTCAGAAACACACCTTAACTAAACTAAGGTCCTATTACCCCCTGAACTTATTTTTTTGTAATTTTATACACCTTTTCTCTTACGTGGCACACTCTGTGACTCTACGTAATTGAGGCGCGTGAAAGATATTTGGATGTCACGTAAGCTAAAATGGTGCACAAAATTACCAAAAAATAAGTTCGGGGGTAATAGGACCTTAGAATAGTTCTTTTTTCAATAGTATAATGACATGTTCATTATATTGCTTTTTCACATTAATTGAGTTGATGTTACAAATATTATTTATGTTAAAAGTGGAAGCTTTTAAATTTAAAATTGAATTAAGATTTTTTTTTTATTTTTTTAATTAAAAAATTTACGTTTTGCTAGCTTTTATAATTAAGTCAATAATGACATTAGAAAGTTTATCTTAAAAAAAGGATCTTTATTATATGTTTTGAAAATAAACCTGTAATGACACTTCCACGAACTATAAAAAGATTTTTTTTAACTATATATAAAATTTATTTTTCCAAAATTCTTACATTACATGGACTCAATGGACCAACTTGGTCGGACACAATAAGATAAATATATTATAAACATGAGTT
This sequence comes from Solanum lycopersicoides, assembly GCA_022817965.1. Classification (NCBI taxonomy): domain Eukaryota; kingdom Viridiplantae; phylum Streptophyta; class Magnoliopsida; order Solanales; family Solanaceae; genus Solanum; species Solanum lycopersicoides. Next base: position 16,971,037 of record CM040622.1, on the reverse strand, counting down.
GGGACTTTAAAATTTTAATGTAATGATAAGGGTCAAACGTGCAACGCACGTTCCCAGGACTAGTAATAAATATATATGTCAATGCAAAATAAGATTATGATTGAGTGAATGAACGTCACCGTTTGTATTGATAATATTCCAATCATGGTCATAAATATTCAAATTTATTTAAACTATGAATTAGGATTTCTCTCTCTTAACATTTTTTTTACATTTAATTTGATCAAATTTGTAAGTAAAATTATAATGTAATTATTAACAAAATTAAATATTTTTTTTGTGAATTGCCATGAGTTATAAACTTTTGTTACTATCTTGATGGCCAAATAACAATTAAATTTAGTAAATAAAGGTTGTTCGATTTTGTGTAAATTAAGGTTGTTCATTTTTGTTAAAGTTTGTTTTCAATTTATACGCTGACTATTTTTTAATTGTACCAAAAGAAATTAAGAGCACAATGAAATTATTTTTAGTACTTAGAGCCAAAGGTAGAAATTCACATAAGGCATCCAAGGCAAAAAACCAAAATTACAAAAAAGGTATTTGAGTGTTTTCATGGGACAAGAACTTTTTCTTTATTGAACCATATGAATAGGATCAACATTAATTATTTTCTTAACTCAAATATAGAACTTCAAAATATTCATATGAATTCTTAAACTTATATACTCAATGATATGGATATACGCGCATAGTGTGTGCCCAAAAATTAGTTTAATATATACCTAAACGGATAACACCAATATTCATTTTTTTTTCTTTCTTTTTTGAAATTTTAATGAGGGTTAAGTTATTTTGACTTTTAGTTTGTGATGTTACTTGATTATTCTTGAAGTCAACTCATGGACAATATGGATATTCATAGTAGGGAAATTTTTATATATGGCAAAGAGAAAAAACGTAATTATCTTTCATAGCTATAGTTTACCTAATTGCACCTTATAGGTATAATTTTATTTTTTTATGGGACCAAGAAGTTATAGAGTCATTTGGCGATTCCACCAATCATTTTGTATCTTCACCCATCAAAGAGAACGGGAATAACCTCAACCTCGTGGAAACATGTGAGATGCTTTTAAACACAAATAGTCTACACACCTCCACAAAATTTCAAAGGTGTTCATGGCGATCCTCAAGAGCTGAACCTCCCAAACATTCCACTTAGTTGGAGAAATTGTAGCTACAATCCAGTTATATGAAACATTGTCCTCCCAGTTATGCGAGGTATCTGGATGACTCCCGTAGTCTGAACAATATTGACGTGCATATCATTCAAATCACCCATGTCATTTTGACCGTAGCGACTATCATTCACTCATTGTATTAGACCTGCTAATCAACCAACAACCCCAAACAACAATTTACTACAACTAAGTAAATTTACAACCTAATTTCTCAAATAAAATTCTCAACCACCAGTATCCGACAGCGGCGCCATTTTTGTAAAACTGAAATGTACTCTCTAAAACTAAATATATGAGACATTGTTCGTAATCATTAAAAATACCTAACTAAGAGTCGGAATCGATATTGTTTCTATCTTAAGTAAATCTACCACTCATCATGTCTTTAATGAGATGTTACAAGGTGGTTATTATCACAGCTTGTACTCATTAGTTTTTTGAAGTTATTGGATTTTGAGAAATCTCCTGTGGTAGGGTGTGACTTTTTTCTCTTTTAAGCAAGGAGGTTTTCACGTAAGCATTTGTGTTCTTTACTTTAAGCATTTACCATTTTTGCAATTATTAAAACAATCAAGGGACATGATCTTTTAACTCGTGGCGGATTCATAAAAGTCAACAAATATAAATTCTGTTATTTCATGGAGAATCAGGTGGACATTTTAAGACAAAATTTTACGCCCTCGGTGTGCAAATATTTTATTTCTTCCAAGTTTACTATCTTCCTTAGTATTGGGGTATTCAATCATATGGTATTGCTATTTATTCCATCCCCATAAACTTTGAAGTAAATAGGGAGTGGTTGAATAGAAGAGTGTATTTTACTTCATATTTTATAACCTTTTCACTCATACATTAGTTAGCTAACTTAGAATTTGCCAATTACAGTATGAAAGAGTTCCACACTATTTCTTAGGAGAGATTATATTTCATAGAATGTTCTTGAATCTCATCAACAGTGAAAGGAAAGAGAAATTACATACTTGCATGTGACAGACAAAAAGATATCAACTAACAAATAATGATATACGAAGAAGATATATAGTTTAAAAAGCATGGTTGAATTAGATCAAACGAAATATGCTACTAAAGATCTATCCAATTTCTGATAGCACCAGAAATCTCTCATAATACATATTTTCAAGGTTCATCTTCAGAATTACACCATATTGCATAATTTTTTGCATAAAATATGTCATGTTCTTCAATAGTAATCATCTTTTCTTTTATGTTGATCTGAACTTTTTACTTATTCTTCTCAATAGTTATTTTTTAATACCTATGATTTTTAAATTTTTCTTCTGCGCAGCGCACATTAAGCATGAAAAAACTCCAGCAGATGTAAACTTTGCATTTCAATTGACAGTGATGAGGGTTTCCCCGCGCTAATTATGTGTGCATGTTTAAATCAAAAGGACCCCATGTGAGTAGTGACTGAAAGGTTCCATTGGGAAGGTATGAATGAAGTAAGTAGATGATCTCAATGAAGCGATATTTAATTCTAAAGGTTGTCTGAGCCTCTAGTTTTATAATTAATCACTGATCTCTCCTTATGTTTTAGCTAGTAAATAGCAATAGTAATCTTAGTGTCTTTTCTGTTTGTCACTTGAAGAACTCGCAATAAGTGCCTCTAACAAGTTTCGAACATTAGCAAGTTTCTTGTCAACCTGAAAAGGCTATATATCATTGGCCTAACTGCCCTAACTGCTCTATTGCTCTACCAACTCCATATTCGAACTTCAAATACTGACAATATCTGATTGTGAAAATTGTGTCTCCATCAGTGGCCACAGTTCTTTAATCTCCGAATACTAAAGATAGTGATTTTCAATCAATGGAAGAAGTGGATCACAAAGAAGGAAACAGGAGACAGCGAATCATGACCTTATTCCCTCTGTTTGTCCTGAAATTAAGATGGTCCAACTGGAATATCTGTGAGTACCCGACCTCTCAAATGGGTCAACTAGGTGAATTCAAGATGATTTGAACATAAATGACTCAACAGAGGTTCACTTCTTAGGTTTGTCTTGTTATAACTAATGAACTCCAGTCCTCTCTTATCTTATTTAATAGATAATATCAGATACTTATTTATGTTTATCAAGTGAAGCAACTTATTAACAATATTTTCAATGAAATCTGAGCATCACTATTCTCTGCAATCAGGAACAACAGCTATCAAGGCACTACGATGGTGAGTTGTTGACTCCAGAAATTGCAAGAGGATGAGGTATGCAGCTTTGAAGTATATATGTAGGCTGATACCTCACAAGTATAAGCTGTGATGAGCTAGACATGTGTTCTCCCTGGAAGTGAAGAGAGTTGTTTAGTCGCGTAAGGTTCCTTTAGTAGTGTTCTACATAGGTTAACGTACATTGTTTTGTTATAAAGATGTATAGAATTCTGGAAATGTACGCTTTATTATATTGTCATTGAGTGACTAACTGTTGGGCTGCAGTCTTTGTTCCTCTGTAAATATGAGATCAGGCTCCCACTTAAACTAATAAAAGTTCAACACAATTATTTATTGGTTAGTTGAAGATTCATCTTTCCTTCTCCTTTAACACGTACATAATCTCTCGTTTCTAGATGTTTCATGTTCTAGAAACAAAGATCCATCAAAATGTGGTACATTGTAATCGCGTCCAAACAAAAGAATTGTTTCAAGTTCCAAGTGTTCAAGCTTGCTTCTAGACAAAATTCGATTATGGACATGGTTTCATTTACCTACACACAGACTTGTTGTAGAACATAATCAGTTTGGCTTGAGAACAGCAAACGTTTTCGTTGTTGTGACCTCTGGTGCAAAGAACTTCATCTTCTGTAATGTCGTTCATCATATAGAACAGGTCACAGATGGTCATCATTCTTGGCTGGTTTATAATTCTGTGCATCCCATCTGAAGATTTGAAGATATAGCGTTTTTCTTTTGCTGACCGTGAACATTTGAATATAATCAGCATTCTCCTCACCATTTTGTTCTGACCTGTTTTTCGACCCCCAAGTAGCAGGATTCAGAGATAGTTCTTTCCATAGGAAAACTGTAACTTGGTCTTCTTATGGATCCATTTGAGCTGCTTCTCAGAACAAAGCTAGAGAGTCTGAATGTTCATCATTTCTTAGAATTGAGAATCCAACTCTTCATTGGACTGACATTGACGATAGATCCTCTCACTTGCTGTGGTACTTACAATTTTTCCTCAATTTGCTGTGAGATTGATTGTTGGCACTGCAGTGTGGGTATGCTGTTGACATCAGAAAATCTGCTGAGCGTGTTTGCAATAACTTTATCACATCCATCAACGACTGTTGCCTCTACAAGCCAATCCACTGTGGAAAACACATGCATTTCTTGATCACGAATGCATCTTGCTCTTCATTATTTTTCTTCAACTCTTAGCTTTTGCTCTTCTAATTCCGAACTTTTGCCTCTCGAATCCAATATATATACTACATCATACTTCTACCTTCTACAATCAATTTCACTTTTAGTAAATTTAATTCTAAAGCTGCATTATTTTTTCTATTGGTTGATCAGGTTTGTTTCATTTGTAATAATCTAAAATTTGTTTTGCTTTATTGATTCTTGTAATTTCATAACAAATTGTTTTCTTCCATTGATAGTCAGGCTTTCTAGAAGATCTTTTTTTTTGAGTTGTTTGTTTTTCCATTTTATTATAAAGTATTTCTGCTTCACGTATGAATTGATTTAATTTGCGTTCAGTTGAATTGATATTTTTATGTAAAGAATAATTTCTTCAATTTTGCTGATAAATATAAATAATCTTAATTACTATTTGAAAGAAAAATAATTGTCACACTTGTGCACTTATAATGTCATAATGTAAAGTAATAAATACAATATTATATAATATATATATATATATATATATATAATATCTATATATCACATATTTTTTTTGCATAATTATTGTAAATTTTATTTATGTTCTTACCATTTGTAGTAGGAATAATCTCTCATTGTTAGCAAAATACTTGCAGATTAGATATTAAAATTAATATTGATTACAATTTATATTGTTCAAAAATTGAAATTTTATCAATTATATAGGTCCAAAGAACTGAAAGCAAAACTCTTTTTTTTTGGCTTATTTTCCATTTAGGGATGTCTTTAAATGAGAATGAATATATTTGTTCTTAGCAAAATTACTTAATAATAACTTTCTTAGTTAATTTAAGAACTTTTTGATTAAATTTAATATAATCTGATAAAATAACAGTAAGAACAAGAGTTGGACCAAATACGTTCGTACTTTGACATAAGTATCATCAAAGTATCATGCAAAAGAAAATATTTTTCTTTTGTTTGTTGATCATTTTTTTGTATGTCAACACGCTATTTTAATTTATTATTTATTATGAAAGAAATATGTATGAATATATAATTAGTGAATATCTACTTTCTTTCGTAGCTTTATTTTATAAAAATAATTTATATTTATATTATGTCAAAACAATTGAATTAATATTTAGTCTTCATTGCCTTCTTTATTTTCAAAAATGAATTAGAATGGAAACCATTTATATAGCTAATCATTTATATATATTAAAATAAAACCTTAGACCCCCTATGTGGCCCACAAAACGGAATATCTGTTTTAAATTTATATATTTCCAAAACTAGCATTCCTTTCATGAAAGTTGTGACTTCAATGAAAAGTTATGTTTTTTATGAAAAATTGTGACTTTTAACTTTGTATAAGAGTTGCTGCTCTTTATTGAAAGTTCACTTTAATGAAAAGTTGCAACTTTATGAGAGTTGCAACTTTCATGAAAGATGTTATTTTATGAAAGGTGTGACCTTTGTTCGAGGTTTAACTTTTTCAAATTAGTTAACATTTGTGATAAGACGAATAACATTTGAACACTACCCTTTGTTTTCTATAAATAGGGTATTTCCCTATTTAAAAAAATAAAAATTCTAAACTCTTCTTCTTCCTTCAACTAAATATTTATGTAGTTTTTGTTGTTTACGTGGCTTTAATGATAATTGCTATGTCGATTTGGTATAATTTATTAGTCATTAAATTATGCTTTATGTCATAAGGATATATAAAAATGTAATAAAATTTCATTTTCTTTACAGTTTTAATGATTGTTAATGTAATATGTTTTAGTGAATAATATAAGTGGATATAGTTTTAATAACTGATAATTGAAACTATGTAATCTTTATAAGTTCTTGATATAAAATTTCTGCGCAAGCACGGGTTAATTTGACTAGTTGTAATATAAAAAAGAGATATTTTGATGAAAAAGCACAGTACCCTACTAGACTTGAAAAGAGAACCCTAAGCCCGCCTACGTGGCGCCACCACAAACAATGATTTCCTTTAAATTTATTTTATTTCCAAAACTAGCCTTTTCCTTTCATGAAAAGTTGTGACTTTTATGAAAAATTGTGACTTCTATGAAGAGTTGTCACTTTTATGAAAAGTTTTGCCTTTTATTAAAGGTTGTAACATTTCCGAAGGTAACTTTTTCAAAGAGTTATAACCTTTCTAAAAAATTGTGACATTTATGAAAAGTTATGAGTTTTATGAAGAGTTGTCACTTTTATGAACAATTGTGACTTTGATGAAAGATTTTGACCTTTTCGAAGGGTTGCATTTTTACGAAAGAGTTGTAACCTTTCTGATAAGACACAATAATTATTTGTTCACACTATCCTTTGTTGTCTATAAATACGGGACTTTCCTCTCCTACCTTTTAAGTTTTACATAGGTGGTAATTTTTATTCAGTAGACCTTTAAATTTTTACATTTGAACTTCTATATATTTTAACTTAAGTACATGCAAAGCGACGAAACTGATTGCAAGTGAGGAAAATCCTGAAGGGATCAAGATTGTTGGCATTCCGAAATCATGTTAGTAATCATATAGTTCTGCACTTTCCATTTTTCTTACACTTCGACTGCAATTAATTTGATTTGTATGGAAAAGTGTGGAATTTTGTCTTGACTTCTTCACTCCTTTTATTGATTTGAAATGATGGTCTATCGAAAACAACCATCCTATCCTCCAAGATAGATGTAGGCTCTGTGTCCACACTATCCTTATCATACCTCACCTGTGAGATTACAATGGAATAATCATTTATATGTGGAACATTTTAAATTTTAGTAATTTAAAGGCTCTTTTTTAGAAAACAAATCCTGTGAATAAGATTTATGTGCACTAGCATATGATGTTTCAAGTGTTTTACTTCCAGATTATTTTAGTGGAGCCAACAGAGACATAGCGTGTGATCTGTATCATAAATAAGGTGTATAAAATCGCTCTCTTTTAATCTAATTATTTTGTGTTCCATTCATTGCTATAAATTATGTTGATATAACATAATTTGGTATAGTCATAAGTTAAAGGAGAGGGTTGTCTGCGTACAAGATTGATTGATATCAACGATAAAATGGAGAATTACACTGTGTAAATTATATATGTTCAGATCCGTCTTAAGATTTAGAGTCAAATAAATTTCTTGGTTATTGTATTTTACAAAATTGCAATGTTGTGGAATGTATACAAGTTTCTACTTTTCAATTTTCTTTAAAACGTTCGAAAGAAAGCATTTGACCGTGGATTTTTAAGCATTACCCTTGAATCATATTTGTTTACTTATCTTAAAATTGACATTGCGTATTTTACATCCTTTAGACGTTAAAATAACCTTAGGTATAGGTACCAGGGTCTTTTGGTAGAGTGTTTAAGAATAGTATTGGATTGAGTGCATAACTAATGTTAACATTAGTTATCCTAAGATTTTTCTTATATATTATTGTCTTACTTTCCAAGACACTTGTCTATCCTCTTTTTCTTGATTGATTAAAAGTAGCAAGGAAAGACACGGAAACACTTTATTGGCTCAACATGCAACTAAGCAAAGAGAAAGAGTAGTAAAGGAAATACGAGTAGCAGTCTCATGTCAAAAGGAATCAAGGAAGAAATTCTTTTAAGATTGCGGTTACACTTTCAAAATTTCATCATGAGACCTATGTATGACATTATATTTCTTAAGAAAGATCGGTGGTTTGGTTATTAAGGGTGGTTTTATTTTTAATCATGATTATCCATAAATTAACCGTCATTGCATTTTTGATAGCATAATTTTTCTATATATTTGATAATACTTGATAGGAAATATAATTTTCTACATATTAGTTATGCACCCTATAATATTGCATATGTTCTATATAACAAATACATGTACTAGATTTTCTTATTACATCTTAGCAAATGACTCCCAGGTGTCTTCTAATTTGTGGTCTACAGTATTAAAGAAATGATTTTTAACGATTTGGTAACATTTAGTTCATTTAGTTTTTTCATAAATAAATATATTTTGAGTACATCTAATTTTTATTGCAGGATGATGTCCAACTCATGGTTTCCCTGAGCTTAGAAACTATACATATGCTATTGATTGATCTAGATTTATTCCTGATAGGCTTATAGTTTTTTGCTATTATGGGAAAACAAGACACATACTTTCACTTTATTTAATCCATCCCTTTTATATCGTGATGGTTCTCTTATTAGATGGAAGGGGACCTATAAATTCAGAAAGGTTTTAAAATTTTACAACAATTATATTGATGAACTTATTAGGCATGGTCATAATGAAATTTCTTTATAATCATTACAACATTGGAAAAATACAGTACATGTTGCTTATTACATATACATATTAGGGAGAAAAGATAATAAAATTATTTCAAATTCCCTATAACAGTACACTAAAATTCTTTTATATTTTAGTATTGGAGGTATTCAATCATATGTCATGTTATTTTATTGCCATCCACCATAAATACTTGAAGTTAAATATGGGAGTTGGTTGAATAGAAAGATTGTGTATTTATATAATATATTTATAACCTTTTCACTCATACATTAGTTATGCTAACTTAGAATTTCCAATTAACAGTATGAAAGAGTTCACAACATATATCTTAGGAGAATTATATGTTCATAGAATGTTGCTTGAATACTCATCAACAATGAAAATGTAAAGGAGAAATTACATACTTTGTGTGACAGACAAAAAGATATCAACTAACAAATAATGAATATTACGAAGAAGATATATAGTTTAAAAAACATGGTGTGAATTAGATCAAACGAAATATGCTACTAAATCTCGATCAAATTTTTGAAGCACCAGAAACTTCTCATAATACATATTTTCAAGGTTCATCTTTAACAGAATTAACACATATTTGCATTAATTTTTTGCTAGAAATATGTTCATGTCTCTTCAATAGTAATTCTTTTGCTTTTATGTTGGATTGAACTTTTTTATTATCTCTTCTCAAATAGTTATTTTTTAATACATATGATTTTTAAATTTTTCTTCTGGCACGCACATTAAGCATGAGACAGAACTCCAGCAGATGTAGAACTTTGCATTCAATCTGACAGTGGATGAGGTGTTTCCCCCCTAATTATGTGTGGCATGTTTAAGATCCAAAAGGACCCCATTGAGTAGTGCACTGAAGAGGTTCCATGGGAAGGTGATGATGAAGTGAAAGTAGATGATCTCAATGAAGCGATATTTAATTCTAAGGTTTGTCTTGAGCCTCTAGTTGTATAATTAATCACTGCTCTCTTTATGTTTTAGCTAGTAAATAGCAATAGTAATCTTTAGATAGTTATTTCTGTTTGTCACTTGAAGAAACTGCATAAGTGCTCTACAAGGTTTTCAACATTTGCAGGTTTCTTGTCCCAACCTGAAAAGGCTATATATCATTGGGCCTAACTGCCTAACTGCTCTATGCTCTTACCAACTGCCTACATTCGCGAACTTCAAATACTGACAATATCTGATTGTGGAAAATTGATGTCTCCATCAGTGGCCAGAGGTTCTTTGAATCTCCGAATACTAAAGATAGATGATTTTCAATCAATGGAAGAAGTGATCACAAAAGAGGAACAACAAGGAGAAGGAATCATGACCTTATTTCCCTTTGTTTGTCCTGAAATTAAGATGGTCCAACAGGGAATATCTGTGAGTACACCGACTCTCAAATGGGTCAACTAGGTGAAATTAGATGATTTGAATAAATGGACTCAACAGAGGTTCACTTCTTAGGTTTGTCTTGTATAACTAATGAACTCCAGTGCTCTCTTCCATCTTAATTTAATAGTAATATTCAGATACTTATTTATGTTTATCAAGTGAAGCAACTTCCTTATACAATATTTTCAATTAGAAATCTGAAGCATCACTATTCTCTGCATCCAGGAACAAACAGCTAGTCAAGGCACTACCGATGGTGAGTTGTTTGACTCCAGAAAATTGCAAGAGGATGAGGTCATGGCAGCTTTGAAGTATATATGTAGGCTGATACCTCACAAGTATAAGCCTGTGATGAGGCTAGACAGTGTTCTCCCTGGAAGTGAAGAGAGTTGTCTAGTCGCGTAAGGTTCCTTTAGTAGCTGTTCTACATAGGTTAACGTACATTGTGTTTGTTATAAAGATGTATAGAATTCTGGAAATGTAGCTTTCATTATATTGTTCATTGAGTGACTAACTGTTGAGGCTGCAGTCTTTGTTTTCCTCTGTAATATGAGGATCAGGGCTCCCACTTAAACTAATAAAAGTTCAACACAATTATTATATTGTTAGATTGAAGCTTCATCTTTCCTTCTCCTTTGAACACGTACGATAATCTCTCGTTTCTATGTTTCATGTTCTAGAACAAAGATCCATCAAAATGTGGTACATGTAAAATCGCGTCCAAACAAAAGGAATTGTTTCAAGTTCCAAGGTGTATCAAGCTTGCTTCTCAGGACAAAATTCGATTATGGGACATGGTTTCATTTACCTACACACAGACGTCTTGTAGAACATCATCAGTTTGGCTTGAGAACAGCAACGTTTCGTCGTTGTTGACCTCTGGTGCAAGAGCTGTCATCTGCTGGTAATGTCGTGTCATCATTAGAACAGGTCACAGATGGCTCATCATTCTTGGCTGGTTTTAGATTCTGTGGCATCCATCTGAGGCCATTTGAAGCAACTAGCTTTTTCTTTTGCTGACCTGAAAACATTTGAAATATAATCAGCATTTCCCTCACCATTTTGTTCTGGACCTGTTTTTCGACCCAAGTAGCAGGATTCCATGAGATAGTTCTTCCTATAGGAAAACTTGAACTTGGTCTTCTTATGGATCCATTTTTGAGCTGCTTCTCAGACACAACAGCTAGAGAATGTCTGAGATGTTTCATCATTTCGTTAGCAATTGAGAATCCACACTCTTTCATTGACCTGACCATGACGATAGAATCCTCTCACTTTGCTGTGTGCAAAGTCACTTGACGAGATTTTCCCTCAATTTTGCTGGTGAGATTGTTGAGGTTGGGCACTGCAGTGTGGGTATGCTGTTGAACATAGAAAAGTCCTGCTGAGGGCTCGTTTGCAATGAACTTTATCACATCCATCAACGACTCGGTTGCCTCTACAAAGCCATCCACTGTGGAAAACACATGCATTTTCTTGATCACGAAATGCATCTTGGCTCTTCATTATTTTTCTTCAACTCTTAGGCTTTTGCTCTTCTAACTTCCGAACTTTTGGCCTCTCAATCCAATATATCACTACATATACTTCTACCTTCTACAATCATTTCACTTTTAGTAAAATTTAATTCTAAAGCTGCTATTTTTTTCTATTGGGTTGTATCAGGTATTGTTTCATTTGTAATAAATTAAAATTTGTTTGCTTTATTGATTCTTGTAATTTTTCATAACAAATTGTTCTTCTTCCATTGATTATCAGGCTTTCTAGAAAGATTCTTTTTTTTTTGAGTTGTTTGTTTTTTCCATTTGTTATTGATAAAGTATTTCTGCTTCACGTATGAAATTGATTTAATTTGCGTTTCAGTTGAATTGATATTTTTTATGTAAAGAATAATTTTCTTTTCAATTTTTGCTTGATAAGATATAAATAATCTTAATTACTATTTTGAAAGAAAAATAATGTCACACCTTGTGCACTTATAATGTCATATGTAGAAGTGAATAAATACATATATATATATATATATATATATATATATATATATATATATATATATATATCATTACAACTTTTTTTTTGGCATAATTATTGTAAAATTTTATTTTATGTTTGTACCATTTGTTAGTAAGGAATAGATCTCTCAGTTGTTAGCAAAATACTTGGCAGATTTAGATATTAAAATTTAAATATTGATACAATTTATATTGTTCAAATTGAAATTTATAAATCAATTATATAGGTCAAAGAACTGAAAGCAAACTCTTTTTTTTCTTATTTCTTCCATTTAGGGATGTTGATTAGAATGAGGAATTGAGATATGATTGTTTCTTAGGCAAAATTACTTAAATAAATAACTTTCTTAGTTAAATTTAAGTAACTTTTTGATTAAATTTATAATATAATCTGATAAAAATAAAGTAAGAACAAGAGTTGGACCAAATACGTTCGTACTTTGACATAAGTATCATTCAAAGTATTCAATGCAAAAGAAAAGATATTTTTCTTTTGTTTTTGATCATTTTTTGTTATGTCAACACACTATTTTAATTTATTTATTTAATTATGAAAAGAAATATGTATGAATTATAATTAGTGAATATCTACTTTTTCGTAGCTTCTATTTTATAAAAATAAAATTTATGATTTTATATTATGTCAAACAATTGAAATTAATATATTTAGTCTTCATTGCACTTCTTTTATTTTCAAAAATGAATTAGAATAGGAAACCATTTCATTAGCTAATCATTTATATATATTAAATAAAACCTTAGACCCGCCTATGTGGCACCACCAAAAACGAGAATTCTCTTTTAAATTTATATATTTCCAAAACTAGCATTCCCCTTTCATGAAAAGTTGTGACTTCAATGAAAAGTTATGTTTTTTTAATGAAAAATTGTGACTTTTACAACTTTTATAAAGAGTTGTGACTTTGATGAAAAGTTGCGACTTTAATGAAAAGTTGCAACTTTTATGAAGAGTTGCAACTTTCATGAAAAGATGTTATTTTTATGAAAGGTTGTGACCTTTTCGAAGGGTTGTAACTTTTTCAAATAGTTGTAACATTTGTGATAAGACAGAATAAACATTTGTGCACACTACCCTTTGTTGTCTATAAATAGGGGTATTTCCCCTCATTTTAAAACAATAAAAATTCTAAACCTCTTCTTCTTCTTCACAACTAAATATTTATGTACGTTTTTGTTGTTGAGTGGCTTACTGATAATTGCTTATGTTACAGATCTTGGTATAATTTATTTAGTCATTAAATTATGCTTATGTCAGTAAGGATATATGAAAAATGTAATAAATTTCATTTTTCTTTACATTATTAATGATTGTTACCATGTAATATTTTATGTGAGATAATATAGTGTTATAGTTTTAATAACTGATAGATTTAAACTATTATTTTATAAGTTCTCTGATATAAAATTTCTGCGCGAAGCACGGGTAATTTGACTAGTTGTAATATAAAAAAAGAGATTATTTTGATGGAAAAAAGCACAAGTACCCTCCTAGACTATGACCAAAATCTCAGAAACACACCTTAACTAAACTAAGGTCCTATTACCCCCTGAACTTATTTTTTTTGTAATTTTATACACCTTTTCTCTTACGTGGCACACTCTGTGACTCTACGTAATTGAGGCGCGTGAAAGATATTTGGATGTCACGTAAGCTAAAATGGTGCACAAAATTACCAAAAAATAAGTTCGGGGGTAATAGGACCTTAGAATAGTTCTTTTTTCAATAGTATAATGACATGTTCATTATATTGCTTTTTCACATTAATTGAGTTGATGTTACAAATATTATTTATGTTAAAAGTGGAAGCTTTTAAATTTAAAATTGAATTAAGATTTTTTTTTATTTTTTTAATTAAAAAATTTACGTTTTGCTAGCTTTTATAATTAAGTCAATAATGACATTAGAAAGTTTATCTTAAAAAAAGGATCTTTATTATATGTTTTGAAAATAAACCTGTAATGACACTTCCACGAACTATAAAAAGATTTTTTTTAACTATATATAAAATTTATTTTTCCAAAATTCTTACATTACATGGACTCAATGGACCAACTTGGTCGGACACAATAAGATAAATATATTATAAACATGAGTTGGGACTTTAAAATTTTAATGTAATGATAAGGGTCAAACGTGCAACGCACGTTCCCAGGACTAGTAATAAATATATATGTCAATGCAAAATAAGATTATGATTGAGTGAATGAACGTCACCGTTTGTATTGATAATATTCCAATCATGGTCATAAATATTCAAATTTATTTAAACTATGAATTAGGATTTCTCTCTCTTAACATTTTTTTTACATTTAATTTGATCAAATTTGTAAGTAAAATTATAATGTAATTATTAACAAAATTAAATATTTTTTTTGTGAATTACCATGAGTTATAAACTTTTGTTACTATCTTGATGGCCAAATAACAATTAAATTTAGTAAATAAAGGTTGTTCGATTTTGTGTAAATTAAGGTTGTTCATTTTTGTTAAAGTTTGTTTTCAATTTATACGCTGACTATTTTTTAATTGTACCAAAAGAAATTAAGAGCACAATGAAATTATTTTTAGTACTTAGAGCCAAAGGTAGAAATTCACATAAGGCATCCAAGGCAAAAAACCAAAATTACAAAAAAGGTATTTGAGTGTTTTCATGGGACAAGAACTTTTTCTTTATTGAACCATATGAATAGGATCAACATTAATTATTTTCTTAACTCAAATATAGAACTTCAAAATATTCATATGAATTCTTAAACTTATATACTCAATGATATGGATATACGCGCATAGTGTGTGCCCAAAAATTAGTTTAATATATACCTAAACGGATAACACCAATATTCATTTTTTTTTCTTTTCTTTTTGAAATTTTAATGAGGGTTAAGTTATTTTGACTTTTAGTTTGTGATGTTACTTGATTATTCTTGAAGTCAACTCATGGACAATATGGATATTCATAGTAGGGAAATTTTTATATATGGCAAAGAGAAAAAACGTAATTATCTTTCATAGCTATAGTTTACCTAATTGCACCTTATAGGTATAATTTTATTTTTTTATGGGACCAAGAAGTTATAGAGTCATTTGGCGATTCCACCAATCATTTTGTATCTTCACCCATCAAAGAGAACGGGAATAACCTCAACCTCGTGGAAACATGTGAGATGCTTTTAAACACAAATAGTCTACACACCTCCACAAAATTTCAAAGGTGTTCATGGCGATCCTCAAGAGCTGAACCTCCCAAACATTCCACTTAGTTGGAGAAATTGTAGCTACAATCCAGTTATATGAAACATTGTCCTCCCAGTTATGCGAGGTATCTGGATGACTCCCGTAGTCTGAACAATATTGACGTGCATATCATTCAAATCACCCATGTCATTTTGACCGTAGCGACTATCATTCACTCATTGTATTAGACCTGCTAATCAACCAACAACCCCAAACAACAATTTACTACAACTAAGTAAATTTACAACCTAATTTCTCAAATAAAATTCTCAACCACCAGTATCCGACAGCGGCGCCATTTTTGTAAAACTGAAATGTACTCTCTAAAACTAAATATATGAGACATTGTTCGTAATCATTAAAAATACCTAACTAAGAGTCGGAATCGATATTGTTTTCTATCTTAAGTAAATCTACCACTCATCATGTCTTTAATGAGATGTTACAAGGTGGTTATTATCACAGCTTGTACTCATTAGTTTTTTGAAGTTATTGGATTTTGAGAAATCTCCTGTGGTAGGGTGTGACTTTTTTCTCTTTTAAGCAAGGAGGTTTTCACGTAAGCATTTGTGTTCTTTACTTTAAGCATTTACCATTTTTGCAATTATTAAAACAATCAAGGGACATGATCTTTTAACTCGTGGCGGATTCATAAAAGTCAACAAATATAAATTCTGTTATTTCATGGAGAATCAGGTGGACATTTTAAGACAAAATTTTACGCCCTCGGTGGTGCAAATATTTTATTTCTTCCAAGATCTATACATAGAACAAGCAGAGGGGGACAATAGCCTAAACCTCCGTCAATAAGAATTAATATACAACCTTGAAAACAGGTCATGTACAACAAAAACTAAAGAAAGACAGATCATAGATAGTGACTTAGAATCTTTTTTTTTTTTTTGCATGTCTTAGGGAGGGAATCCAAATGACATCAATGGTGTACATACCAGCTGCATCTTTTGGAAAATCTTTAGGATCAAAAATCAAGACGTCCTTGCTATATAAATAATATTTAGCTAGTACGTCTGCCACTTGATTCGCCTGTCTGAAGCAATGTCGAACTATCACATTGGCCTACAAATTCATTCTTCTAGTCTCCATAATAGTATCCCGCAGTTTCCAGGCCATTTGAGATTTATCCTTAATCATATTGGCTATAACAAGGGAATCACATGCTAAAATAAAGTCTGCATAGCCATTTTCCACGTACAAGTTGCCTCCAAAATAGGCTGCTTTGGCCTCTCCTATATTGCTTGTACCTATCCAATATGTTTTGCGAAGGCTACTATTAAATTGCCCATTGAATCCCTTATAATACCACCTACACCAATCAATCCTTCAGAGTTGCAACAGTCATCAATATTGACTTTTACCCAATTGTATTGTGGTTTTTCCATAGAACAACAATGCTATCAATTTTAGGCCTAACCGCCTAAGAGACATAATAGTAGAACATATATCTGGCCACTGAAATGGCCAATCTCTATCACTTACCAATTTTTTTATCGATCATCTGTGGATAATATTCCTTTTCTTTTAATGTAAAGGATAAGTTACATCTTTTAAATGTCTGTAATGAATCTATGTGAACATTGTTAAGTCGTTAGTATATGTGAAATAGGAAAGTTACTTCCTCATTAATGGTTCATATTTATCTCAAGTGTCAGTTTCTTAACTTCGTAAGAAAATATTCAGAAGACTTGAAATTACTTTTGTATTATGACAAATTTGTCATTAAAGTGAGAGTTCTGTTTCATTACATTGATTATACATTAGTTTCTTACATTCTTTTGATGGACTAAATGTAAATGAGTTTCGTATTTAAGAAGTATCATTTGGGAGCTAAACACGGAGAAGAAAAATCAAGTATTTCTTTCATTTACTATCTCCCTCAACAATTTCTTTTATTGGCTTGAATAATTCTTCTTCCTATTGTGGATTTCTGCGCAATTGTTTTTGTGCAACTTCAAACTTTCATCCATGAGTGCAAGTGTTTGAAAATTACTGTGGAATCTTGGGGAGCGATCGACTACAACGATTTACACCGGAGTCTAGACTAATTCTCTTTCAAGACAGTGGTTTATCACAACAAAGTGTTTGTGATAAGTTATTTATTACTTTATAATTCCATTCTAATATCAATATTGTAGTATTTTTCCAACAATTTGAAAGCGATTTCCTAACATACAATATTGATAAATGACTATTTCTTTGAACAAAACTTTTAATGATTTGTCAAAACTTGAGCCTTTGGATGTAAATAATTTTTAACGATGGTTACAAAGACTTTTAATTTTTTTTGAACAATAAGAAGTTCATTATGTTTTATTTGAAGAACCTTCTAAGAATGATTCTAACACCACTACTGATTCTAGAAATGTTATGGTTGTTGATGATGTTAAAAAAAAGTTTGAAAAAGATAACAAACTTGTGAGAGGACATTTGCTAAATTATATGAATAATCCTTTATTTTATTTACTTTTGACCTATCAATCTGCTAAAGAAATATGGGATAGTTTGGAAAAGAAATATGGTGTTGATGATGCAGGAGAGAAAAATATGTTGTTGGTCGGTGGATAAAATTCCAAATAGTTGATAATAAACCAATAATGGAACAGGTTCACGAATATGAGGAGTTGACTGTTGATGTTCTCAACGAGGACATGAAGATATGTGAGATATTTCAGGCTTATGTTCTGCTTGGAAAATTCCCACTATCTTGGAGTGATTATAAAAATTAATTAAAACATATCAAAAAAAAGAATTTAACTCTCCAAGAACTTATTAGTCATATGAGGATTGAAGAGGCAAACCGTCTCACAGATAAGATGGAAGAACTTTCTCTAAATTCTTCTAAAGCTAATCTTGTTGAATCTTCTGGTACTATTGTGGAAGACAGGTTAAAAGGCAAACAAAGGAAAGATTCAAAAAAGGAACATATGAAGAAGAACAAAAATCAATTCAACAAGTTGGAGAGTCAAATTCAAAAATTTAAGGGCCCTTGTTTTGTTTGTGGAAAGGTTAGTCACATGTCTGCCATGTGCTATCAAAGAAAACGAGAAGACTCAAAGCAGGAAGGAAAAAGTGATGTCCAAGCTAATATTGCTGAGGGTAATGAAGTGATTGCTGTTGTAGTCGTTCAGGCAAATCTGGTGGCAAACAAAACTAACTGGGTGCTAGACACAGGCGCCTCAATGCATTTATGTGTAAATAAAGAGTTATTCCATGACTTTGAGGAGTCCACTGATTGAGAGTGTGTATATATGGTTAACTCCACTACTGCTGTAGTAATAGGTAAAGGAAAAGTTTTACTTAAATTAATTTCTGGAAAGACATTATCCTTGAACAATGTTTTGTATATTTTCCGGAGCGCTTCTCAACAAACTAGGCGTTAAACTTGTTTGTGAAGCTTATAAAAATAATTATTTCTCGTGGAGGAGAATTTGTTGGGAAGGGATATCTTAGTGAAGGATTATTTTTATTTAACACTGTTCTAGAGATTGTCAATAATGGAAGTATTTTAAATTTTGCTTATATTGTTGAGTCTATTGATTTGTGGTATGGTAGACGAGGCCATGATAATATTACTTCTATTAAAAGACTTAAGAAAATGGAATTTCCCTATGATAAAAATTGATGATTTTTCTACATGTCTTGTGTGTGTAGAAGCAAAGCATGCCAAGAAACCTTTCAAATATGTTATTAGTGGAAAGACTTAATTACTTGAACTAATACATTCAAATTTAGCAGATTTCAAGAACACTATTAGCAAAGGTGGAAAAAAGTATTACATTACTTTTGTTGATGACTTTTCTAGATACACTAAGGTATATCTATTTAAGTCTACAGATGAGGCTGAAAGTATGTTTTAGAAATTCGAAGCAGAAATGGAAAATCATTTAGATAGGAAAATTAAGAGATTTAGATCTGATAGGGGCGGTGAATATAGTACTAAAACTCTAGAAGATTTTTGTGAGAAAATGGAATTATACATAAGGTTAGTGCTCCCTATACTCCCACCCCGGAAATTCTATGACCTAGGATAGAGTCTCACAAAATGAATAATGAAAATTCTAGACCTAAATAAGAGTAATTTTTTTGAGAAGTATTAGAACCAAAACGCTAAGAAACGATCATGACATTCGGAAACTAGCGAAATTGAACTAGTGAACTTCCTTAGGTCTTGTGAAGGTTTGGGAGTGTTATATGAAGTCTAAAACTTGTAAAAATACTTTAAATAGGTAAAATAATGTATATAGGGTCAAAAAGTCCAGGTCCGACCCCCCAAGGATTGCCTGAGTGGTCCACGAAGGGACCCCACTTTTGGCTAAGCAAGCTGCCAATGGGCAGCAAGCAATTACACATAGGGGGAGCTAGTCCGCGTCGCGGACTTGGCACACCCAAGGACAAAACATTGTTCTGCGATGAGGACACGTCGCGGGCTTCTCTGGTTCAAAATTTTCTTTTGGAAATTATGCGAGAACAGCTCCGCGACGCGGATTTTTTTCCTGACGAAAAATCTGAAATTTGAATTCGAGTTTGACTTCATTAAAGGGTCAACTTAAGTGAGGGGTATTTTGGATATTTTAGGGGAGGGTTATATATTGATTTTAAATCAGTATTCACCATAATTTCTCACATAAACCAAATCCTCAAATCAAAACCCAAATGCTCTCACCTCCTCTACTTTCTCTGTCTATTCACCCTCCATTGAAGAAGCTTTGAAGGTTGAAGTAGAAGACTAAATCCTCCAAGACTCTACCCAAATTTCGAGGTATTTCATCTTTAAGGTATGTTTTCTTTCACTCTTGGAATTCTTTTCACCAAGAGGTCCCTCCACAAGATAATTTCTAAATACCCCAAAACTAGGGTTTTTCTTTTCACATGGTTCTTCTT
This sequence comes from Solanum lycopersicoides, assembly GCA_022817965.1. Taxonomy (NCBI): domain Eukaryota; kingdom Viridiplantae; phylum Streptophyta; class Magnoliopsida; order Solanales; family Solanaceae; genus Solanum; species Solanum lycopersicoides. The sequence goes on along the minus strand of CM040622.1, from coordinate 16,950,652 downwards.
TGAAAAACAAAATTATGAATAAATTGTGATGAATTAATGTTGTTTAGGTATATATTGATCGTTAATTGACGATTTCCTATGAGTTTCCCTAGACCCATGTCCTTTCCCCAATTTCATGAAAACTTTGAATTCATATGGTGAGTTGTGAAGAGGATGAACATGTAGATTGACTACATTGTTGTTAATTATGTAATTGCTTCTTGAATTTACCTTGTTTATGTAATTTGTTATGTATTCTTGGTAATGGAAGTATGAAGGTTCTTGAAAAGGATAAGGAGGTATGTTGATTTGTCCTTCATGGATTCAATTATGAAGTTGAGTTACTTAGATAATAATGTTTCTATGTCTAATATGTGGTTGTGATGTTGATGCTACGAATTCCTCATCCTTAACCCTAAGACATCGAATTATACATGAATTATGTATGTATGTTATGATACAAATATTTTATGATTGAAAGTAGTTTCTCATGATTATAATAAAGTGTTAAGGGAAAGGTTTACTCACTTGTGAAGTGGTGTCTAAAGTGAAAGGATCATTCTCACTTGTGATGACCTATAATCAAATGTGATAAGATGTTTACATAGGGGTCTAGAAGAGACTAATTGAACTTGTATGATGAAATAAGATGATTACTAAAGAGAATAATTTCTTACCACCTAAGGTCATGTAAATTAGATGGAGGTCTCACGTTTAGTAAGTCCGGCCTCCCACATGGGTTTCTTCACGTTTAGCAAGTACGGATTCCCAAAATATGTGTTGTCTCATGAGATGGAAACCACCACGTCTATTAAGGCATGGTTTATAGTAACAATCTCCTTGACACTTAACTATATGCCCATATATGACTCTAGCTTAGTGGATTCACTTAGATAGATATGTACGAATAGTTACACCTTGGGCAAGTATTAACCCTCTCTTTTCGGTGTGGGAGTGGTACACCGGATTCATGTAGCGCACATGGTATCATGTCGGTCATTGCACTTCTTTCCCTAATGTAAACATAAATGAACAAGTTAAGTATGTGAACTCTTATTAGGGTTGTCTTAAAGGCTACTACATAGTATGAGGAAGGGTATGAGACTTCTCTTACACATTACACATGTGGGATCCTAAGGATGGTTCTAGTAGTGTTCTTTTATGATTATGATTATGATTATGATTATGATTATGTTAATAATCTATGAGTAGTATTGATCTATGAAACATGTTATGAAAATTATGAGAATATGTTGTAAGTATGAAGTGGGTTGCTTAATGTGATACTTAGTTTTGGATAGGGTTATGGGGTTCTATTCTTGGCATTGCACAAGTGTTTCTTGAGTTGTTTATATGTTGGGTTGACTTATAATGTTACATATATGTGTATTTGAGTTAACTGACAATGAGCATGGTTTTCAATAAATTGTTCCTTTTCTCATGCATTAATGATTTAATGCATAGGAATCATACTTAGTACATGTGATTTGTACTGACCCATATTTCTTTCCTTTTTCCCAACATTGTAGGTTTCGGTCATTGAAGAGCTTCTTGACCACTTTGCAAGAAGACTTGGATCTTTCCCCCAAGTCATTGGTGAGTCCTCAAGTCCGGGGATGTAGCCATGTTCTATTCTAGCTATGATGTTGCTTATGTTTCGAGAAATTTATTCTTTCCTCTATTATTAAGACAATTGAAGTAAGCCTATAATAGCGTATTGAATTTGTATTGGTTGTGTCCAAAGTTTGTACTCTTGTAGATGGTTAATTGTGAGACGATGTTATTAGACTATATCCTGCGTATTGGTTATATTATCTAAAAGAGAAGCCTATGTAAGCTTCCTATGTGAGGAGTCAATGTAAACTCCATATATGATATGCGAGAATCCTATGTACACTTCACTATGTAAAGTTTTAATTTTTTCGCAATTTTTGACCTATGATGTGCTATTATGTATGCTAAAGAATTTTCTAAGTCCTCTTCGAGGACAAGGACACCGGTTACGCCTAGGGGGTACTTTGGGTCATAACAAATTTGGTATCAGAGCATGAGGTTGAGTAATCTTAGTATTAATGTCTCACTAAACCACGTCAACAAGGTAGAGGAGGACCCATAAGGGTTCATTGGTGAAGTGTTCAAAGTTCATAATGCTACGGGGGTCTCTTCTTAAGAAAAGGCGGAACTAGCCACTTACCAACTCAAAGATGTGTCTCAAGTGTGGTGTGAGCAATGGAGAGATAAGAGGTTGGTTAGAGAAGGTCGGGTTACTTGGGAGGCTTTCAAGACGGATTTCATTGGTAAGTTCTTTCCCTTGGAATTAAGGGAGAGGAAAATTCAAGAATTCATCAACCTTCGTCAAGGGGGTATGAGCGTAAAGGAGTATAGCCTCAAGTTCACTCAACTATCAAAGCATGCCCCTACTATGGTTGCGGATTCTAGGGATAAAATGAATAAATCGTTATGGGTATATCCGACCTTGTGGTTAATGAATGTAGGTCGGCTATGTTGATTCCTAGGATGGACATCTCTCCTCTTATGGTTCATGCCGAACAAATTGAAGAGCGAAAGCTTAAGCAAGTTTGTAGGGAGTTGAAGAAGACAAGAACCGAAGATGGGAATTCTTCCAAGAGTAGATTTGAGGTGCAAGACAAACCAAGGTTCAAGAAGAGGTTTTCTAATAAAATCCCTCCTAATGCTTCAAGGGTCAACAAAAGTTAGGCGTCTACTCCCAATCCCCAAGAGGGAAATGTGGTGGTTCTTATGTTGAGAAGCCTCTTTGTGCAAAATGTGGTAGAAAACATGATGGCAAGTGCATAGTTGGCATGTGTAATTGCTATGGTTCTGGAAAGAGCGGTCACATGAAGAGAGATTGCCCTATGATGAAAGCTCAAGGAAGGAAAAATGCTCAAGCTCAAGCAAGTACCCCGAATCCGGATGCCCCAAAAAAGAATCGGTTTTATGATCTCCAATGCCGAAGTCATCAAGAGATCCCTCTAGATGTGGTCACCGTTATGTTACAATTATTTTCCTTTCATGGATATGCATTGTTGGATCCCGGTTCTACATTGTCTTTTGTAACCCCTTTAGTGGCCACGAAATTTGATATACTACCCGATATCTTAAATGAACCCTTTTCGATTTATACCCCGGTGGGTGATTCCGTGGTGGCTAAAAGAGTCTATAAGGGTTGTCCTATTTCCTTGCCCAATAGAGTTACATTAATTGACTTGATAGAACTTGACATGTTAGATTTTGATGTCATATTGGGAATGGATTGGTTGCATTCTTGCTTTGCCTCTATTGATTGTAGGGAAAGGGTAGTAATTTCAATTTCCAAATGAACCCATTTTTTAGTGGAAGGGAGGAGACTCTATCATTTCGTGTATAAAAGCTTGCAAGTTGTTTGCAAAGGATTGCCTCTATCATATAGTGAGGGTCAAGGATCTTGAATCCGAGTTCCCTCCATTAGAGTCGGTACCCATAGTGAAGGAATTTCCAGAAGTCTTTCCCGATGACTTTCCTAGAATTCCTCCCGAACGGGAAATTGACTTAGGCATAGACTTATTGGTGGATACACAACCTATTTCAGTCCCTCCTTATCACATGGCCCCGACCGAGTTGAAAGAACTAAAGGCTCAACTCAAGGATTTGCTAGATAAGGGTTTTATTCAACCAAGCATATCTCCAAGGGGTGCTCCAGTATTGTTTGTTAAGAAGAAGGATGGGTCTTTGAGAATATGTATCCACTATCGTCAATTGAACAAAGTCACCATAAATAATAAGTACCAACTCCACTATCGTCAATTGAACAAAGTCACCATAAATAATAAGTACCAACTCCCTAGGATTGATGATTTATTTGATCAACTCCATGGAGCGAGTTACTTTTCAAAGATTGACTTGTGATAGGGTTATCATCAACTTAGAGTAAGGGAAGTTGATATTCTGAAAATGGCATTTCGAACAAGATATAGTCACTTTGAATTACTAGTTATGTCATTTGGTCTAACCAATGCCCGACGGCTTTCATGGACCTTATGAATTGAGTGTTTAGAAAGTATCTTGATTTGTTCATGATTATCTTCATTGATGATACTTTGATATACTTAAAGAGAAAGGATGATCATATGATCCCTTTGAGAGTAGTTTTGCAAGTTCTCAAGGATAACCAACTTTTCGCTAAATTAAGTAAATGCGAATTTTGGTTGAAGTCGGTTGCTTTTCTTGGGCACATTATCTCTTGTGAAGGGGTTCAGGTCGATCCGAGGAAGATGGAAGTGGTCAAAAGTTGTCCTAGACATTTGAATCCTACCGACATTCAAAGTTTTCTAGGGTTGGCCGGTTACTATATGAGGTTTGTTGAGGGACTTTCGTCTATCACATCTCCATTAACGACCTTAACCCAAAAGAAGTCCAAGTTCAAATGGTCGAAATCTTGTGAAGAGAGATTCCAATTGTTCAAAGATAGACTAACCTCTGCTCTGGTGTTGACCTTACCGGAGGGTACTAAGGGTTTGTGGTTTATTGTGATGCCTCCGGGGTGGGGGTAGGATGTGTCCTTATGCAACATGACAAGGTGATAGGGTATGTCTCTAGGAAACTCAAACCACATGAGAAGAATTACCCAACTCATGACCTTGAGCTTGCGGTCGTGGTATTTTCCTTGAAAATTTGGAGGCACTATTTCTATGGGGTACATGTTGATGTATTCACCGTTCACAAGAGTCTACCATATGTATTTACTTAAAAAGAACTGAATCTACGCCAAAGAAGATGGTTAGAACTTTTAGAGGACTATGACATGAGTGTCCTTTACTATCCCAAAAAGCTAATGTGGTGGTGGATGCCTTAAATCGATATCAATGGGTAGGGTGACTCATGTGGTTGATGATATGAAAGATCTAGTGAAAGAGGTTCATTGGTTGGCTCGATTGGGTGTTCGACTAAAAGACTCTCCAAAGGGTGGTTTCATGGTTCGCCACAACTCCAAGACATCTTTAGCGGTTGGGGTGAAATCCAAGCAACACCTTGAGCCTCTATTGATGGAGTTGAAGGAAACGGTCCTTAGTAAATCTAATGAGTCTTTCTGTCAAGGAAAAGATGGGGTGCTTAGTCACCAAGGAAGATTGTGCGTACCGGTTGTGGATGGCTTAAGGGAATTGATCATGGAAGAGGCTCATGGCTCCCGATATTCCATTCATCCGGGTGCCACAATGATGTACCATGATTTATGGGAAACTTATTGGTGGAATGGTATGAAAAAGGACATAGCAGATTTTGTTGCTAAGTGTCCAAATTGCCAACAAGTTAAAACGGATCATCAAAGGCCGGGTGTCTTAGCTCAACATGTAGATATTTCCACATGGAAGTGGGAGGATATTAACATGGACTTCATAGTTGGGTTGCGTCTTACTCGAAGGCAACATGACTCGATATGGGTCATTGTGGATAGAATAACTAAGTCGGCACATTTCCTTCCCGTCAAAGCCACTTAGCGGAAGACTATGCCAAATTGTACCTCAAAGAAATAGTGAAGTTACATGGAGCCCCTTTATCCATCATTTTGGATAGAGGCACTCAATTTACCTTCCATTTTTGGAAGGCTTTCCAAAGTGGGATTGGTACAAAGGTGAAACTTAGTACCACTTTTCATCCCAAGACGGATGGTGAAGAGGAACGCACTATTCAAACCCTAGAATATATGTTGAGGGCATGTGTCATTGACTTCAAAGGTAATTGGGATGAACACCTACCTTTGATAGAATTTTCCTACAACAATAGCTACAATTCGAGTATATCTATGGCACCTTTCGAGGCTCTATATGGGAGGAGGTGTAGATCCCCTTGGTATGAGGTAGGTGATTTTTGATCTACTTGGCCCCAATTAAGTTTATGAATCACTCGAGAAGGTTCAGGTTATAAGGTATAGGCTAAAAATGGCTCAAAGTCGGCAAAAATCTTATACCGACAATAGAAAGAGGGACCTTGAATTTGAAGTAGGATATTGGGTCTATTTGAAAATTTCACCCATGAAAGGGGTGATGAAGTTTGGAAAAAAGGTGAAACTTAGTCCCCGATATTTGGGTCCGGATGAAAATTTGAAGCGAGTTGGGAGTGTGTCCTATGAGTTGAAATTGCCCAATGAGTTGGCCATGGTTCACCCGGTATTCTATGTTTCAATGCTTAATAAGAGTATAGGGGACCCGATTTCCATTCTTCCCCTAGAAGGGTTAGGGGTAAATGACGATCTTTCTTATGAAGAGGTCCGTGTGGAGATCGTAGATCGCCAAGTTAAGAAATTGACAAACAAGGAGGTGGCATCTGTAAAAGTATTATGGAGAAACCACCTAGTTGAGGGAGAAACATGGGAGGCCGAGGCCGACATGAACTCCCTCTATCCTCACCCTTTTTCTCTAAGTCATAGCCGAGGCTGAGGTTAGTAGTTCCTTATATGATTATTGTAAATAATGTTGAACTTAACATGTTTTTCTAATGTGTGCATATTATATTAGAAAATTCATGCTTAGGTTGAGTTGTTTTTTTCCATGAAATATGTTTCTTATGGTTAACTTTCACTTAAATATGTGGTGTGCTATAAGTATTCATGGAAATTGTATTGAGAATAATTGATGTTGGTTTTGATAATAAATAAACATGACAACTCTTGATGTTCATATTGAGCTCATATTGAAATGGAGAAGGTAGTTCCTCCTAATATGATATGAAAAGTTGAGCTTATGTATGTGGTATGTTGTGGATTAAGTTCCTATGTGTTAATGCTATGATTATATGTTGAAAGTAGTGGAGAATTCCTCAAATTAGTTTTGACTCATTTGATATATTTTTTGTTGGTTGGGCTGGTTGGGCTGCTAGTCTTGAGTCTCTTCCTCCTATTAAGGTCTAAGTTGTCATTCGGGGACGAATGTTCCTAAGGGGGAAAGTATTGACACACCCCGGAAATTCAATGACCTAGGATAGAGTCTCACAAAATGAATAATGATGATTTTAGACCTAAGTAAGAGTAAATAACTTGTTTGAAAAGTATTAGAACTAAAACATTAAGAAACGACCATGACGATCGGAAACTAGCGAAATTGAACTAGTGAACGTCCTTAGGTCTTGTGAAAGTTTAGAAGTGTTGTATGAAGTCTAAAGCTTGTAAAAAATACTTTAAATAGGTAAAAAAATGTATATCGGGTCAAAACATGCAGGTCTGACCCCCCAAGGATCGCCCGAGGGGTCCATGAAAGGACCCTACTTTTGGCCAAGCAATCCAGCAAGCAATTACGCATAGGGGAGCTAGTCCGCGTCGCGGACTTGGAACACCCAAAGCCAAAACATTGTTCTGCGACGCGGACACGTCACGGACTCCTCTGGTTCAAAATTTTATTTTAAAAATTATGGGGGAAACGTTCTGCGATGCAGACTTTTTTCTTGACGAAAACTCTGAAATTTAAATTCGAGTTTGACTTCATTAAAGGGTCAACTTAAGTGAGGGGTATTTTGGATATTTTAGGGGAGGGTTAAATATTGATTTTAAATAAGTTTTTCACCACACCTTCCCACATACACCAAATGCCCAAATCAAAATCCAAAAGCTCTCACCTCTCTATACTTTCACACTCTATTCACCCTCCATTGAAGAAGCTTTGAAGGTTGAAGAAGAAGACCAAATCCTCCAAGACTCTACCCAAATTTTGTGGTATTTCATCTTTAAGGTATATTTTCTTTCACTCTTGGATTCTTTTCCCGAAGAGATCCCTCCAAAAGATGATTTCTAAATCCCCCAAAACTAGGGTTTTTCATGTCACATGGGTCTTCTTTGAAAAATAAATTTATGAATCAATTGTGATGAATTAATGTTGTTTAGGTATATATTGATCGTTAATTGACGATTTCCTATGAGTTTTCCCTAGACCCATGTCCTTTCCCCAAATTCATGAAAACTTTGAATTCATATGGTGAGTTGTGAAGACGATGAACATGTAGATTGACTACATTGTTGTTAATTATGTAATTGCTTCTTGAATTTACCTTGTTTATGTAATTGGTTATGTATTCTTGGTAATGGAAGTATGAATGTTCTTAAAAGGGATAAGGACGTATGTTAATTTGTTCTTATTGGATTCAATTATGAAGTGTGAGTTACTCAAATAATAATGTTTCTATGTCTAATGTGTGGTTGTGATGTTGATGCTAAGAATTTCTCATCTTTAACCCTAAGACATCGAATTAGACATGAATTATGTATGTATGTATGTTATGATACGAATATTATATGATTGAAAGTAGTTTCTTATGATTATAATAAAGTGTTAAATGAAAGGTTTACTCACTTGTGAAGTGGTGTATAAAGTGAAAGGATTGTTCTCACTTGTGATGAACTATGAGCAATATGATAAGATGTTTACATAGGGGTCTAGAAGAGACTAATGTGAACTTGTATGATTAAATAAGATGATTATTAAAGGGAATGATTTCTTAGCTATGAAAGGGCATGTAAATGAGATGGAGGTCTCACGTTTAGTAAGTCTGGCCTCCCACTTGGGTTACCTCACGTTTAGCAAGTCCGGATTCCCAAAATATGTGTTGTCTCATGAAATGGAAACCTCCACGTCTAGTAAGTCAAGGTTTCTAGTAACAATCTCCTTGACCCTTAACTATGTGCCCACATACGACTATAGCTTGGTGGATCCACCTAGATAGTTATGTACGAATGGTTACACCTTAGGCAAGTGTTAACACTCTCTTTTCGGTGTGGGGTAGAAAACTGGATTTCATGTAGCGCACATGGTCTCATGTCGGTTATTGCAGTTCTTTCCCTAATGTAAAATTAAATGAACAAGTTAAGTGTGTGAACTCTTATTAGGGTTGTCTTAAAGGCTACTACGTAGTGTGAGGGAGGGTATGGGACTTCTCTTACACATTGCACATGTGGGATCCTTAGGATGGTTCTAGTAGTGTACATTCTTTTATGATTATGATTATGATTATGTTGATAATCTATGACTAGTATTGATGTATGAAGCATGTTATGAAACTTATGAGAATATATTGCAAGTAGGAAGTGGGTTGCTTAATATGATACTTAACTTTGGATAGGGCTATGGGGTTCTATTCTTGGCATTGCAAAAGTGTTGCTTGAGTTGCTTACATGTTGGGTTGACTTATGATGTTCCATATATGTGTATGTTGAGTTAATTGACAATGAGCATGGTTTTGACTAAATTGTGCCTTTTCTCATGCATTAATGATTTTATGCATAGGAACCATATTTAGTACATGTGGTTTGTACGAACCCATACTTCTTCACTTTTTCCCAACATCGTAGGTTCCGATCATTGAAGAGATTCTAGACCACTTTGCAAGAAGACTTGGATCTTTCCCCAAAGTCATTGGTGAGTCCTCAAGTCCGGGGATATATCCATGTTCTATTCTATTTATGATGTTGCTTATGTTTAGAGACGTTTATTCTTTCCTTTATCATTGAGACAATTGAGGTAAGTCTATAATGTCGTATTGAATGTTTATTGTCTATGTCCAAATTTTGTGCTCTTGTAGATGGTTTAATGTGAGACGATGTTGTTAGAATATATGTTGCGTACAGGTTATATTGTCTAAACGAGAAGCCTATGTAACCTTCCTATGTGTAGAGTCTATGTAAACTTCATATATGATATGCGAGAAGCCTATGTATACTTCACTATGTAATATTTTAATTTTTCCGCAATTTTTGACCTATGATGTGCTATGATGTATGCTAAGGGATTTTCTAAGTCCTCTTCGAGGACAAGGACGCCGGTTACGCCTAGGGGGTACTTTGGGTTGTAACAAACTTGGTATCAGAGGAGGAGGTTGAGTAATCTTAGGATTGATGTCTCACTAAACCACGTCTACATAGGGTCTTATTCATAATTGTGAAGCGTGCCACACTTATGAATGAGAGACTATGAGATGCTTAGGAACTTTCACTCTCTTGTTATTCCTTAGTCTTGCCTAAGAGTCTTAGATCTATCTAGTCGTTTCTTCTAATCCTTTTATTGTGCTTATAGGCAATGAATACAAGGAGGAAAAATGCTCGGATGGTCGGAGAGGAGAATTTGAATGAGGCGGTTCCCCCTCAATCTCCTCAAAACCCTCAAGTTCCTATTGAAGAAGGGGCTATGTCTAACGTTGAGAGGTCCGCTATTCATAGCTTGACTTAAGTGTTGGCTACTCAAGTTGCTACGGATACTAGGGTGCAAATACACCCCAATGATAGCACTACCACTTCAAGGATTATGGATTTCACAAGGAAGGATCCTGTAACAACCCTAAAAATGAATAGGATCAAGACTTAGGTTGTCAAGAATGCTTGCGATTAGACCAAGGTTTGCACAGACTGATACGCGTAGAACCAGACCTCAGAACCCTTACTACGACCAAGCCAACTAACTTGGGGAGTTAATTGAGCTTGGAAAGGTTGGAACCAACCATGTGAGGCTCACGAAATCGAAGATTTAATCGAAAGAGTTTTTACCGGACTTAAAAGAAGAAATTTTAAGTTTTGAGGGTCCAAGGGTAAAATGGTCTTTTCCAAGCCAAGGGTAATATTGTAATTACCCTGAGGAATTGATTATTTAATAAATTAATTTAATTAATTAAAAAAAATTCGGTTGGGGCGACCCAAGTGACCCATTTTCGCAAATTGGGAGCCACTCGGGTTCGAGCCCCACTAGAAGCAAGGATTTAACTTGCTTTTATTTAATTTAATGAATTAACTTAATTAAATAATGAATATTATCTGATTAAGAAAAGGAAAAATCAGATTTTGAATTATTAATTTAGCAAGGAGTCCTAGTTTGACTAATTCTCAAACCAAAACTCCTATCTTAAAGCTACTCTCTCTCTCTCACGATATCTCTCTCACTTTTTCAATTACTCTCACGCTTTTCTCTGCAAAATAAAGGTGAAGAACTGAAAAATATTCAAGAGCTCTTCACACTTGAAAATTCAAGCAAATTTTTTAAGTAAACAAAGTAACCAAACGATAAAGCAAAGAGAGGTGGTTGTTGAGTAGTGTGGACGATTGAGAAAGCTTGGACTGATTTGTGGAGAGGATTTTTGGGCAGCAAATTCCTGTTTGAACAAGAAAATTAAGGTATGGGTCTTCTTACTCTTGGTCCCTTTCCCAAGAGACCCCTAGGACTCAGAATATTTGGCTCAAAACTAAGGTTGTTTTCCCCGTTGCATGTCCCTGTCATTAGCTCCCAACGAATTCGTAGGTTGGTATGTTTGCTGGTAGCAATTAGGTGTTGCAATGTGTTTTCATGAACATGTACTTGGAATCATATGAATGACAATCTTTGTTGCCAAAAATATGTGTTAGTATGTGAAAAAGTTTATTGTAAACTTAGTGTAAATGAGTGTTGATTTATGGCTTCAAGTTTGATATGATTTTGGGTGTCATTTAAGTGTATAAACTTATGCAAATGATGATGTTCAATTAAGTGTAAAGTGGCTGAACTTAAATGAAGAATTCTTGGCCAAATATGTCCATGAAAATGCACCTAAAGGACTCACTAAACACTACTCCAAATGCATGAATTTTTAACGTTAAAAAGTGGAGAAAAATAGGCTGCAAAATGGTAATCAAAATTTCCAGATTTTGATGTTAAATTCGGGCAGTTTCTGGAGACTTTGAAAGGGTTTTAAAAGGGATTAAAATAGGTGAGGTCAAGGGGAATCGAACCCAAGACCTCACATGACCTCAAGGCTGAAATTTTTAAAAAAAAATGTGTTGGGGCTAAGGGGATTCGAACCCCTTAGCTGCTGCCCACGAAATGAATAAAAAAAAAAAAATGGGGATGGGGGGAGTCGAACACATGACTTGTGGGAAGAAAGGAAGAGGGAGAATAAAGAAAATAAAAGATGTGAGGCGTGAGAATCGAACCCACGACCTCAAGGCTGGAACTAGAGGAGGCGAAAATAATTTAATAAAGCAAGTGAGGCTGTGGGGGTTCGATCCCACGACCTCACTGCCAATGCCCTCATCCTAGCAAAAATAAAGAAAGAAAAATATATATGGGGCTGTGGGGGTTCGAACCCACCACCTCACAGCCCTAGCGAAAATTAATTAAAAGTAAGGAGGCTGTGGGGGTTCGAACCCACAACCTCCCTACTTGGGCGAATTAAAGAGTAAAAATAAAAGAGGCTGTGGGGGTTTGATCCCACAACCTCTTGGTTTAGGCGAAATGGGAGAATATTATGTTAATGAAAAATGAAAATGGGGTTGTGGGGGCTCGAACCCACAACCCATCGGCCAAATTCAAGAAAAAGGTTAAATAGAAAAGTAATCATTCAATGTTAATATTGTGATTTAACTTAGAGTTAAAATATTATGAATATTAGAATAAAATCAATTAAAAATATAAATGATATCCAATTGATTCAAGACTTGGGTTTCCTTGCCCAAACTTCCGTTTGATACATAAGTCATACGTGAAAAATCATCCAAGAATAATGCCATCTACTTAGATCGAAATCAAGATCTTGGTATATATACAAGATACATAAGTCTTGTACTATAAAATCTTAGGAATGTATGAGTCACATAATGAACTACGAATGAAGCCTCATGGCTTGTATGTATAGACACATAAGTCTAACATACGTTCAAAAGTAAGTGAACTTAAGATGTATGAAATGAAATGATGAACCCTAGAAGGGTTAAGTATGAGTGTAAAATACACTAAATGGCCAAGTGCATTGGCATATGATGGGATGAACAATGAAATGATGAAATGAACAATGAAATAATGAAACCCTAGAAGGGTTAAGTAAGGGTGTAAAGCATACCAAAAGGCCAAGTGCATTGGCATAAGACGAAATGAACATTCACATAATAAGAGGTGAATAACTATGAAAATCAAAGGTGCTAATAATGATGAATGTGGTGACAACATGATATGAGGCTAATGTAAATGATGAGAGCAATCTCAAATGAGCCTAAGTAAATGTTACCAATACGTACTCACCTATGAGAGTGTAAGATAATGAAGAGACCAGTCTCTATGAACACTCTAATGAGAGTATTGAGCTTAACACACTCAATACGAATGATGAGATGAGAAATCATCTAATGAGCTATGATGTCCTCATACTAGAAGCCAGCTTCCATGACGTATGAGATGAATGTAATGGAACTTTATACTGAGCACCGATAGACTAGCTATGAGCGGTGATGCCTTCTTTCGGGAAGGGCGGAGGTTCACGTAACTCTCATGAGATGAGACTGTCCGGCTTGCCGGGTATGGGTCTCCTGAATCTCCTAGTCTTCGAACCTATACTGCCAATATAGGGATCTGGCGGGGTTAAATTCCCATGTACGCTAGCATGTTATTGGATCACTTTGGCCGGTGATTCCACCTCTTTTCGGTGTGGGGGAGACACTGGATTTCATGATGCTCACATGATCTATGTCGGTTAAAGTTAAAGTTCCCAATGAATGAATGAGGCCAGCCTCAAATGATGCACATAATGAAATGAATGAATACCAAAGGTGTTAGGATAGGATAATCAAAAGGTGAGTTAGATTCAAGTAATGACATTAGGTCATTCTTGGTCATTGCACAACGAACCTAATGAAAGTCTTAAACTACATCCTAGGTATAACCGGTGGTTACACTGGACTATGAACGAAATGAAATGAAGTACGTATGAATGAATGAAGCAGACTCTGTGTTTGCTAATGAAGACTCCCTAGTTGAGGTCCCATATGTTGAGCCCTCATTTCTGGGATGTCTTAATGTCAAGTCCATGATTCCAAGGTCTCATGGCATATGAATGAATGATATGAACGAAGTTATGTGCTACATGCAAAATGTACTGTATGCTATATGATATGTGCTATGTGTAAATGTTATGTGCTGTGTGCAAATGTGAAAAGTATGATGATGTATGTTATTCTCATGGCATAACTTTCCTATTCCAAATCTGGAAAGCTCACTGACTTTCCTAATCCAAATTTGGAAAGATCATTTACTTTCCTAATCCAAATTTGGAAACTTTCCTAATCTCAATTTGGCAAGTCCACTGACTTGACTTCCAAAAATCATGTTGTTAGGAAAGAGCTATTCTTTCTCATGCATGTCCTTGGTGTGTGCTTGCATATACCCATACTTAGTACAAGTGTGTACTAACCCCATACAAACTCTACTATTTTAGGTGCAGGCACAGGTGGACGATAGAGCTGCAGGATCATCGTTGCAGTTATCCGGACATCCAGCATTCATCCGGAGTTGGTAGGTCCTCATGCTTTCGAGGATGCCACTATTTTATGTTCTAGCTTAGTATAGGAGTTGAGCTAGTGGAGTATGTTCCACTAGCGTTTCTTTCTTATTTTATTCAGACTATGTATTGGGCCATTTTGGCAATTATACAATTATGTTTATTGAACTATTCCTTTCATTTGATTATCTCTTAATGTTAGATGGTTGATGTTGAACAAATTACGAATGCATTAGAAATGTTTAGTAAGCAATGTTTAGAAACAAAAAGTTTCAAATTTTCCGCTAAAATTAACCTATGTAAAGTAAGAATGACGTAAGTAGGCTTGTCTGCGACCTCTGAGAGGTCAACGACGCCGGTCTCGTCTGGGGTCTAGATTCCAGTCGTGACAAAGTTGGTATCAGAGCCTAGGTTAAATTCCGAGAATAATAAGTTCACATCAACCACATTGAGTAGTTTCTAAGTCATGGTAGTGAAGTGCACCACTATCCTGAATTAGAGACTGCATGATGCGTAGGAAAATTTCCCTTCTTCTGATCTTATCGTGCTTTTCTGAATGTCTGAATTCTTGGTGTTATGAGCGTGTCTAACATCAATCCTTTTTGTTTTTCCAGAAATGAACACTAGGAGAGGAAATGGTCAGAGGAGAGGAGGAGCAGCTGCTAGGGGTAATCAGGATCTACCCCAGGCTCCAGCTGAAGGAGTGGCCATGCCAGTTAACCCAGCTGGGTTGACTGATGCTGAGGTGCGGGCATCTCTGGCCCAAATGGCACAGGCCATTACTATGCAGGCCCAGGCTATGACTGCCCAGGTCAACCGACAGGATGTTCAGAGGGAGAACCCACCGGTTCGTAGCATGGCTGACAGGCTGAGGGATTTCACGAGGATGAATCCTCCTATTTTCACGGGTCTAGACATCAGAGGATCCCAGAGTTTGTGATGAGATTCATAAGATCCTGGTGGCTATGGGGGCCACTGATTTGAGAAGGCTGAGCTGGCTTCCTATCAGCTCAAGGATGTTGCACAGACTTGGTGCAAGATGTGGCAAGATAGCCGTGTCTTAGTTGGAGTACCAGTCACATGGGAGCTGTTCAAGACAGCATTTCTGGAGAGATTCTTTCCCAGGGAGATGAGGGAGGCCAAGGTTGAGGAATTCATCAACCTCAAACAAGGCTCCATGACAGTCAGGGAGTATTCCCTGAAGTTTGTTAAGCTGTCAAGGTATGTTATTTTCCCTAGTATTTAATAGAAAGAATGAGGATAATACTGAACTTTGTAGAAATCATCCAGGTATGCTACTTCCCTGGTTTCTAACAGCAGGGATGAGATGAGCAGGTTCCTCACAGGAATCAATGGAGACCTGGAGGAGGAGTGTCGATCTGCAATGCTCCATGATAATATGGATCTTTCCAGGTTGATGGTGCATGTCCAGCAGGTAGAGGACAGCCGCAGAAAGAGAGGTATTCGTGATTCTAGGAGGCCTAAGCCTCAAGATCAAGCAGGTCCCAGCCATGGAGGCCACAGAAATAACTTTGGCGTCCGTGAGCAGCCAAGGTTTAAGAAGGGACTCTCCCACCAAAGGGAGTCAAGTTCATCCAGTGGTCTCTATGATAGGGATTCCGAGTCCAGAGATAAGAGAAACAAGGAAGTATATACACCTAAGGAAAGGCAACCTTGCAGGAAGTGTGGCAGACAGCATGGAGGAGAGTGTATGATGGGCTCTAATGCTTGTTACAGCTGTGGAAAACCGGGCCACATGGTGAAAGATTGTCCGAATAGGAGAAGTCAAGAACAAGGGAAGGAGAGAGTTCAGACTAATGGCCCGAATCAAGAGGCTCCAAAGAGGCAACGATTCTTCGCACTCAAGTCCAGGGGTGCAGGGGAAGGCACTTCTGAGGAAGCCTCGGGTGCGTAGACTTAATTAGCCTTTCATATATTTGACTGTATATGGTGTTTATGCCCTAGTATGAGGTTAATAGGTTTGAAGTCATCATATTGGTTGCTGATTATATGATTTTTATGTTGACTTTGTGTTGTATTCTTTGATGAGACTAGTTTAGGGAAGAATTACTTAGTCTATTAATGTGAAGCTACTAGTAGGTCTCAAGGAGGTGTTCCATCATGTTAAGAAGTGAATCAAATATTCACCCATGGAAGTATTGAAGTACCTACGTATGTGTACGTTCTATAGATGACATACTTATTGTTAGTAAAGAGTAGTGTCATTCGGGGACGAATGTTCCTAAGGGGGGATAATGTAACAACCCTAAAAATGAATATGATCAAGACTTAGGTTGTCAAGAATGCTTGCGATTAGACCAAGGTTTGCACAGACTGATACGCGTAGAAACCAGACCTCAGAACCCTTACTACGACCAAGCCAACTAACTTGGGAGTTAATTGAGCTTGCAAAGGTTGGAACCAACCATGTGAGGCTCACGAAACGAAGATTTAATCGAAAGAGTTTTTACCGACTTAAAAGAAGAAATTTTAAGTTTTGTGGGTCCAAGGGTAAAATGGTCTTTTCCAAGCCAGGGTAATATTTAATACCCTGAGGAATTGATTATTTAATAAATTAATTTAATTAATTAAAAAAATTCGTGGGGCGACCCAAGTGACCCATTTTCGCAAATGGGAGCCACTCGGGTTCGAGCCCCACTAGAAGCAAGGATTTAACTTGCTTTTATTTAATTTAATGAATTAACTTAATTAAATAATGAATATTATCTGATTAAGAAAAGGAAAAATCAGATTTTTAATTATAATTTAGCAAGGAGTCCTAGTTTGACTAATTCTCAAACCAAAACTCCTATCTTAAAGCTACTCTCTCTCTCTCACGATATCTCTCTCACTTTTTCAATTACTCTCACGTTTTCTCTGCAAAATAAAGGTGAAGAACTGAAAAATATTCAAGAGCTCTTCACACTTGAAAAACTCAAGCAAAATTTTAAGTAAACAAAGTAACCAAACGATAAAGCAAAGAGAGGTGGTTGTCGAGTAGTGTGGACGATTGAGAAAGCTTGGACTGATTTGTGGAGAGGATTTTTGGGCAGCAAATTCGTGTTTGAACAAGGAAATTAAGGTATGGGTCTTCTTACTCTTGGTCCCTTTCCCAAGAGACCCCTAGGACTCAGAATATTCGACTCAAAACTAAGGTTGTTTTCCCCGTTGCATGTCCCTGTCATTAGCTCCCAACGAATTCGTAGGTTGGTATGTTTGCTGGTAGAAATTAGGTGTTGCAATGTGTTTTCATGAACATGTATTTGGAATCATATGAATGACAAGCTTTGTTGCCAAAAATATGTGTGAGTATGTGAAAAAGTTTATTGTAAACTTACTGTAAATGAGTGTTGATTTATGGCTTCAAGTTTGATATGATTTTGGGTGTCATTTAAGTGTATAAACTTATGCAAATGATGATGTTCAATTAAGTGTAAAGTGGCTGAACTTAAATGAAGAATTCTTGGCCAAATATGTCCATGAAAATGCACCTAAAGGACTCACTAAACACTACTCCAAATGCATGAATTTTTAACGTTAAAAAGTGGAGAAAAATAGGCTGCAAAATGGTAATCAAAATTTCCAGATTTTGATGTTAAATTCGGGCAGTTTCTGGAGACTTTGAAGGGTTTTAAAAGGGATTAAAATAGGTGAGGTCAAGGGGAATCGAACACAAGACCTCACATGACCTCAAGGCTGAAATTTTAAAAAAAATGTGTTGGGGCTAAGGGGATTCGAACCCCTTAGCTGCTGCCCACGAAATGAATAAAAGAAAAAATGGGGATGGGGGGAGTCGAACACATGACTTGTGGGAAGCAAGGAAGAGGGAGAAAAAGAAAATAAAAGATGTGAGGCGTGGGAATCGAACCCACGACCTCAAGGCTGGAACTAGAGGAGGCGAAAATAATTTAATAAAGCAAGTGAGGCTGTGGGGTTCGATCCCACGACCTCACTGCCAATGCCCTCATCCTAGAAAAATAAAGAAAGAAAAATATATATGGGGCTGTGGGGGTTCGAACCCACCACCTCACAGCCCTAGCGAAAATTAATTAAAAGTAAGGAGGCTGTGGGGGTTCGAACCCACAACCTCCCTACTTGGGCGAATTAAAGAGTAAAAATAAAAGAGGTTGTGGGGGTTTGATCCCACAACCTCTTGGTTTAGGCGAAATGGGAGAATATTATGTTAATGAAAAATGAAAATGGGGTTGTGGGGGCTCGAACCCACAACCCATCGGCCAATTCAAGAAAAAGGTTAAATAGAAAAGTAATCCTTCAATGTTAATATTGTGATTTAACTTAGAGTTAAAATTTTATGAATATTAGAATAAAATCAATTAAAAATATAAATGATATCCAATTGATTCAAGACTTGGGTTCCTTGCCCAAACTTCCGTTGATACATAAGTCATACGTGAAAAATCATCCAAGAATAATGCCATCTACTTAGATCGAAATCAAGATCTTGGTATATATACAAGATACATAAGACTTGTACTATAAAATCTTAGGAATGTATGAGTCACATAATGAACTACGAATGAAGCCTCATGGCTTGTATGCATAGACACATAAGTCTAACATACGTTCAAAAGTAAGTGAACTTAAGATGTATGAAATGAAATGATGAACCCTAGAAGGGTTAAGTATGAGTGTAAAATACACTAAATGGCCAAGTGCATTGGCATATGATGGGATGAACAATGAAATGATGAAATGAACAATGAAATAATGAAACCTAGAAGGGTTAAGTAAGGGTGTAAAGCACACCAAAAGGCCAAGTGCATTGGCATAAGACGAAATGAACATTCA